>SJYT01072767.1:55698-140920 GCA_006410635.1 Cephalophus harveyi
AAACAGACATTTTTGTTTAAAACAGGAACAAGATAAGGAGGTCTACTGGCAACACTATTATTTAGTTTTCTGTTGTTTTGTTTTTTAAAGTTAGATTTATTGAGAAATAAGCTATGTGCAATAAAGTTTGCTATTTTTTTTGTTTAGTATATATGGGGCTTCTATCTTGGTAATAAATTCATTAGCTTATTAAAATTTGTTATTTCCGGTAGCCTCTTTGTTGATTCTTTGGCTTATCTATATCAAGCAGCATTCTTTGGATAGATATCAGTTGCTTCATAATGTATTATCCTTTTTTAATCTATTGCTAGATTAAGTTTGCTATCATTTTAAGGATCTTTTTATGGTGGTATAATATTCATAACATAAAATTTACTGTTTTAGCCATTTTCATGTAATTTGATGGCTTTAAGTACAGTCATAGTACAGCCATCACACTATCCATCACCAGTACTGTTTCATCATCTCAAAATGAATCTCTATATCAGTTCAATTCAGTTCAGTCACTCAGTCAAGTCCGACTCTTTGCAACCCCATCAATCTCAGCACACCAGGCCTCCCTATCCATCACTAACTGCTGGAGTCTACCCAAACCCATGTCCATGAGTCTGTGATTCCATCCAACCATCTCATCCTCTACTTTTCCCTTTTCCTCCTGCCCTCAATCTTTCCCAGCATCAGGGTCTTTTCAAATGAGTCAGCTCTTCCCATTAGGTGACCAAAGTATTGGAGTTTCAGTTTCAACATCAGTCCTTCCAATGAACACAATATTGGGATTTCTAATATTTACATTCAGTTCTATAACTTAAAATCTCCCTTTTATTTAAGTTTACTTCTATATTTAAGTGGATTCAGTGTTGTCCACCATCTTTTATTATGATGGCATTTGATTGTTTGGATTCAGTTCTTAGAAACTGCCTGTCCACCAAAAGATAAGGGGCTTTCCCACAGTGTAAGTTAGCATAGTTTCTGTTATTATAAAGTCTTGCAACCAAAAAAAATCAGCTGAACTACACAGTGTGCCTGGTGATCTATGTGATTACATTTTGGTGCTGGTTCACCATTTTCTTTGTGTACAACAGTTTGCAGATCAGCACTAGTGCGTGGACCACATTTTGAGAAGCACTGCTACCTAGAGCCTAGAGGATACATCCTTGACTTTTCAAAGTCTGACATCCTCAGAGACACTACAAGAACTTAGCCCACTTTAACTCCATTACCCCTTTCTCCTATATATACTGTTCAGTTCAGTTCAGTCACTCAGTCAAGTCCGACTCTTAGCAACCCCGTGAACCGCAGCACACCAGGCCTCACTGTTCAGCACCAACTCCCAGAGTTTACCCAAACTCATGTCCATCGAGTCGGTGATGCCATCCAGCCATCTCATCCTCTGTTGTCGCCTTTCCTCCTGCCCTCAGTCTTTCCCAGCATCAGGGTCTTTTCCAATGAGTCAGCTCTTTGCATCAAGTGGCCAAAGGATTGGAGTTTCAGCTTCAGCATCAGTCCTTCCAATGAACACCAAGGACTGACCTGCTTTAGGATGGACTGGTTGGATCTCCTTGCAGTCCAAGGGACTCTCAGGAGTCTTCTCCAACACCACAGTTCAAAAGCATCAATTCTGTGTTCAGCTTTCTTTATAGTCCAACTCTCACATCCATACATGACTACTGGAAAAACCATAGCCTTCACTAGATGGATCTTTGTTGACAAAGTAATGTCTTTGCTTTTTTAATATGCTGTCTAGGTTGGTCATAACTTTCCTTCCAAGGAGTAAGCATCTTTTAATTTTATGGCTGCAGTCACCATCTGCAGTGATTTTGGAGCATCCAGTACTTTGGCCACCTCATGCGAAGAGTTGACTCATTGGAAAAGACTCTGATGCTGGGAGGGATTGGGGGCAGGAGGAGAAGGGGACGACCGAGGATGAGATGGCTGGATGGCATCACGGACTCGATGGATGTGAGTCTGAGTGATCTCCGAGAGATGGTGATGAACAGGGAGGCCTGGCGTGCTGTGATTCATGGGGTCGCAAAGAGTCGGACACGACTGAGCGACTGAAATGAACTGAACTGAACTGATTGTGATCCACTGTCAAAGGCTTTGGCATAGTCAATGAAGCAGAAATAGATGTTTTTCTGAAACTCTCTTGCTTTTTCAATGATCCGGTGGATGTTGGCAATTTGATCTCTGGTTCCTCTGCCTTTTCTAAAACCAGCTTGAACATCTAGAAGTTCATGGTTCACGTATTGCTGAAGCCTGGCTTGGAGAATTTTGAGTATGACTTTACCAGGGTGTGGCCACTGCTGAGTTTTCCAAATTTGCTGACATATTGGGTGCGACACTTTCACAGCATCATCTTTTAGGATTTGAAATAGCTCAACTGGAATTCCATCATCTCCACTAGCTTTGTTTGTAGTGATGCTTCCTAAGGCCCACTTGACTTCATATTCCAGGATGTCTGGCTCTCGGTGAGTGTGATACACACCATTGTGATTATCTGGGTCGTGAAGAGCTTTTTTGTACAGTTCTTCTGTGTATTCTTGCCACCTCTTCTTAATATCTTCTGCTTCTGTTAGGTCTGTACAATTTCTGTCCTTTATTGAGCCCATTCATATGAAATAATAATTCCCTGTTTCCCTTCTCTAACTACTGGTAACTATTGTTCTAATTTCTGTCTCTGAATTTGATGATTTTAGATACCTTATATAATTAGAAACTTAGATTGTTTGTCCTTTTGCATCTGTCTTTTTGTACTTGGCACATTGTTGTCAGAGTTCATCAATGTCAGAGCATGTATCTGAATTTCATTCCTTTCTAAGGCTTGTTTAGATTTTTTGAGACCATGTTCATGAAGGATATTGTTTGGGAATCTTCTTAGTATTTCTTTGTTAACAGTTTTGATATCAGCATTGTGCTAGCTTTAGCAAATGAGTTGGAAATTGTTTTCTGCCATTCTGTTTTCTGGAAAGGCTTGTATAGTGTTAGTTTTACTATAAATATTTGGTAGAAATTGATCCGCCCATGTTGCTGCAAATAGCAAAATTTTATTCTTTTTTATAATTGAGTGGTGTTTCAGTGTATGTGTGTGCGTATCACTTCTTTATCCATTCATCTGTTGATGGACACTTAGGTTGCTTCTGTTACCTTTCCTGTTGTAGATAGTGCTATGAATATTGGGCTGCGTGTATGTTTTCAAATGCTGTTTTTATTTTCTATGAATATGTACCTAGGAGCAGAATTGCTGGATCATATTGTAGTTCTATTTTTAGTGTTTTTAGGAACCTTCATACTATTTTCCCTTGTGGCTGTAACAATTTACATTCCCACCAACAGTGCATGAGAGTTCCTTTTTTTTTTTTTTTTTCCATATCCTTATCAACGCTTGTTATTTGTGGTCTCTCTGATAATAGCCCTTCTGACAGGTATGAGGTGATAATTCCTTGTGATTTTTGAGTGCATTTCTCTGATGATTAGCGTTGTTGAGCATCTTTTCATATGCCTATTGGCCATTTGTATGTCTCTTTGGGAAAATATCTATGTAGATCTTCTACCCATTTTTTTGATTGGGCTTTTTGCTTTTTAGATACTGCATTGTATGAGATGCTTATATATTTTGGATATTAACTCCCTATTGGTCATATGATTAGCAAGTATTTTCTTCCATTCAGTAGATTGTCTTTTTATTTGTTGTTGGTTTCCTTTGCTCTGCAAAAGTTTTTAAGTTTGATTAGGTCTCATTTGTTTATTTTACTTTTGTTTGCTTTCCTTAGGAGACATATCCAAAAGATACTACTACGATCTATGATATAGTATTCTATGTTTTCTTGTAAGAGTTTCATGGTTTCAGGTCTTATATTTGTATACAGGGTAAGGAAATGTTCTAATTTCATTCTTTTCTATGTAGCTGTCCAGTTTTCCCCATACAACTTATTGAAGAGATTAACTTTCCCCCTTGTATATTCTTGCCTCCTTTGTTGTAAATTAATTGACTACGAGTTTATTTCTGGGCTCTCTGTTCTGTTGATCTGTGTATCTGTTTTTGTGTCAGTTACATACTCTTTTGCTTACTGTAGCTTTGTAGTATTGTCTGAAGTCAGGGAGCATGATAACCAGCTCTGTTCTTCTTTTTCAGAATTGCTTAAGTTATTCAGAATCTTTTAGGACTGTTTGTTATAGTTTTTAAAACGCCATGACTGTTTTAATGGGATTGGATTGAATATACAGATTACCTTCAGTAGTATGTTTATTAGGCGGTATTAATTCTTCCAATCCATGAACAAGCATATCTCTCTGTTTTATCTTACACTGTCTGACAGTTTCCCAAATATAGGTCTTTTACCTTCTTAGTTAAGTTTATTCCAAGATATTTTATTCTCTTTGATGCAGCGGTAAGTGTGATTTTTTTTCCCCTTAATTTCTCTGATAGTGTGCTGTTAGTGTATATAAATGCAATCTACAGGTCTTTCTGTAGATTAATTTTGTATCCTGCCACTTTACCAAATTCATTGATGAGTTCAGATTTTACTGGATTCTAGAATTTTCTATATATAGTGTCATGACATCTGCAAACAGTGACAGTTTTACTTCTTCCTTTCTAATTAGCTTCCTTTTATTCATTTTTTTCTTGTCTGATTGCCCTGACTAGGACTTCCAATACTCTGTGAAATAAAAATTATGAGAGTGGGTATCCTTGTCTTGTTCTTAATCTTACAGGAAAAACTTTCAGCTTTTCACCTTTGAGTATAATTTCAGCTGTGATTTTTTTCATAAATGGCCATAAATGGCCTTTATTATATTGAGATATGTCCCTCCAGACCCACTTTGATGAGGGTTTTTTTAAATCATGAATGGCTGTTGAGTTTCGTCAGAAGTTTCTTCCACATCTATTGAGATGATCATATGACTTTTGTTTTCCAGACTGTTAATGTGGTTTGCCCTTGGGTTTATAGTGTACATCTTTGAGTTATTACACTCTGCTTTCAAAGAATTTATGTCATATTTTGTATACTTCCATTTTCTTTCTCCTCTTTTGTGCTATTAATAGCATGCATTTAATTTTAAATGTTATAAGCCGTATAATACGTTATTAGTGTTCTAGTTTAGACTCTCAATTATCTTTTCAAGTGATTAAACTTAGGAAAAAAATTTATTCCAGTCTAGTAAAGAGAAAGTAGATATAGTTATTTTAAAGTCCCTTTCTGATATTTTCAACATCCAGGTCATGTATGAGTCTGTGTTTCTTGGCTGCTTTATTTCTTTCAGTAGGGTTTGTTTTTTTCCCCTTTTGTGTATATTTTACAATTTTAATTTAATGCCTGATGCTTTGTATAGAACAGTAGAGCTTGAAATAAGTAGTATTTATACTTGGCAATAGGCACGCTTCTACTTATGTTATGGCATTGTGGGATTTAGTGAGTCAGTCTGGAGTTGAGCTGGGTTTGGCTTCTGATGTTGCCATGATTATGTTCAGTGTTCTTCAGAGGAAAAAAAGAGGTTGAACCTTTAAGAAAAATCTTGGTCTTTGGAAAGAGGAAATGATTCTGAATATTGCATGATGGGAATTACTGAGTTTTATCTTATGGCCAGACCTCTGAAGTCATGTGTGAATCCTATGAGAATAGGGTGGGTATAAGTTTTTATGAAAACAACAAAAGTTATCTTTAAAAATATAATTTGACAAATCATCTCGTTAAGTCACAAGCAGTGCTGCTTATGTATATTTCTTATGAGGTAATCTAGCAAGGGAGCAGAATATTCTTCCTTGTTTCAAAAAAGGCAGAACCTGAAGCTTTGGCATTTTATGGACACACAGTGTTTCTGCAGAGGAGTAGGGAGGTGATCTGTGCCTGGTGCAGGCGGCATTACTCAGCAATACTCTCAGTGGCAATGAACTCTCAGTGAGGCCATGTGAAAGACTACATTGGTGTTTCTCTAGCTTAAATACAAACTGCAATCACCTGAGACCTTTTGAACAATACTTCCCACCCTCAGAGGTTTTGATGGAGTTGGTTTGAGATGTGTTTTGGACATGAGATTTTTAGGTTTCCCAGTTGATTCTAATGTACAGCCAAGGCTGAAGGTATTTCCTGTCAAGGCTCACAGAAATTCTGTGAGCTGTTGGAGACTTTGAAGTGTCTGGAAATTTTGCATTAGCAGGTGGAGAAAATACCAGTGATATTTAAAGTATTATCATTTCTGTGATATAAAGGAAAAGCAATTGTTCTATTATGTACTAAGAAACAACTTAGTATAAGACAGGTCTTGAAAAAATAAGTATTTTGAAGTTGACAGTTCTTCCAAAGCAAATAAAAATTATGTATTGCCGTTTCCATCAAATATTGTTAGAGTTTTAAAAAGCTAGTAATGTCTCCCACCACCTAGATCTTGGTTTCTAATACTGTTCTCCAGTAAAAACATTCAGGGGCTCCATGGAAAAATAGCTAGTCTGTGTTTGGGCAGGAAATATACAAAATGAACCTGGAGTGTCTCATGGGACCAGAAAGTAAGGAAATATTGAAAAAAAAGAAAAAGTTGGAGCATGCCAAACCAACACAGGAGCCAACCTAAAAAAGATCCCAGTGGCCAAAACTGGAGCAATTGGAGCAACAAAATAAATAACGTAATGTTGGATTTTAACCTGAAGTTAAAAAGTAACCATAAACAAATAAGTATTCATATAAGTAAATGACTGAATAGATAAGTAGGGGAAAAGAGACAAGTCTCCTGTACAGAATTCCAAAAGATGATGTAGTTTACTTCCTGCTCAAGGAGGTAGAGCTTAAACCCTCCCACTGCTCCATTTCTTACAGTGCTTCCAGACAGTAACTCCTGTGAATATGTGGTGGAAGTGGGGCAGTAACTTGACAGTGGGGAAACCTAGAAACAGCAGTTCATCCAGGTGATCCTCAAAATTAACATTAATAGTCATAAATTATTTTGATAGCATATGACCTTGATACAATGTAACAAGATCTTCCCAATAACCCATAACCCTAATCTAACAATGAGAGAAAAAAAAAAAAAAAAAAAAAAAAATCCAGACTGTGGCTTTCTACAAATGCTTGACCAGTACTTCTCAAAACTGTCAAGGTCTTCAGAAACAGGGCAGATCTGAGAAATGGCCCCAGACCAGAGGAGAGTAAACACCATTCGTGTTCAACTCTTTGCAACTCCATGGACTGCAGCACATCAGGCTTCCTTGTCCTTCACTGTCTCCCAGAGTTTGCTCAAACTCATGTCCATTGAGTTGGTGATGCCATCCAACCACCTCATCTTCTGTCGTCCCCATCTCCTCCTGTCCTCAGTTTTCCCCAGCATCAGGGTCCTTTCCAGCGAGTCAGCTCTTCACATCAGGCGGCCAAAGTATTGGAGCTTCAGCTTCAGCATCAGTCCTTCCAAGAATATTCAGGACTGATTTCCTTTAGGATTAACTGGTTTGATCTCCTTGCTGTCCAAGGGACTCTCGAGTCTTCTCAAGCACAACAGTTCAAAAGCATCAGTTCTTCGTCCCTCAACCTTCTTTATGGTCCAACTCTCACATCCGTACATGACTACTAGAAAAACCATGTAAAAAGCATCATGTGAAAAGCTTAAAAACAAAATCTTCCTCTATCAAATTAACAAATTTCTAGAATTTGTTAGAATTCTAGAGTTTAATTTCTAGAATTATGACCTGGTAAGAAAAGTTGGTATCTTCATTTCATATCCACTTTTTATCCTGTTTATTCTTATGTTTTTATCTAAGAGTGTGAATACCACAGGCACTCTGGGGAGCAAACTGGTAATGATGTTCAGTTGCTCAGTTGTGTCCAACTCTTTGGAACTCCATGGCAATAATACTTATCAAACCCCTTGAATGGGTTTCGTTGACCGAGTGCAAACCCTTCTGACTCAAGTAAGAGACTTGAGTGTAGAGGTAGTTCTTTTATGAGTTTATTATGGCAAAAATAAAGAGACTGTGTAAATATCCATTTATAAGGAAACAAAGTATGATGCATCCACTCAGTGGAATATTATGCATTCATGATTGTCTTTAGAGAATATTTATCGAGTTCTGATAGCTTTCTTGTTGCGTTTTAGTCTTCTGGTCAGAATGGCATTCATGATCCTGATTTTTTTTTTTTGTATACATGAGAGTAAAAAACATTTAATGCTGGCTATATTATTTTATAGATGAAGAAACAGGGACTTGAAAATATCCAGTGAGATGCCCAAGTCTTATGGCTAGTAAATGACTAAGAGCTTTTTAAGTGAAGTATAGTTGTTAATATGTATCTTCCCTGGTGGCTCAGAGGTTAAAGCGTTTGCCTCCAATGTGGGAGACCTGGGTTCGATCCCTGGGTTGGGAAGATCCCCTGGAGAAGGAAATGGCAATCCACTCCAGTATTCTTGCCTGGAGAATCCCATGGACAGAGAAGCTTAGTAGGTTACAGCCCACGGGGTCGCAAAGAGTCGGACACGACTGAGTGACTTCACCTCACCTCTTCACCTCATAGTTGTTAATGCACTATTATTTTAGTTTCAGGCATGCTACATAGTGATCTGACATTTACATATACTAAGGAATTATCACCATGATAAGTCTAGTCACCCCTTGTCCCCATACAAAGTTACTGCAATATTAGTGACCACATACCTTGTGCTGTCTGTTACATCCCTGTGGTTTATTTGTGTTATAACCAGAGGTTTTGTAACTCCTAATCTCTTTCACCTATTTCCTCCCCTCTCCTTTGTGGCAACCACCTATTTGTTCTCTACATCTATGAGTGTGTGTTCATTTCATTGTGTTTCTCTGTTTTGATTTTTGGATTCCACATGGTTCTATTTTTTTCTCCATGTTCTTTGCTTTAGCCCTAAGTAAGAAAATAAGAAGTGGGTTCCTTCTACTTTTTTGTGTAAATAACCAAAATTAGTAAATTTCCCCCCAAACATTCCCTTATGTGTATTTTACTTGTCTTCCTCAGTTTCAGTTTATTGGCTTTACTTTTTTTAAAAAGCTGATAAAAATTATTTATTTATTTTTGGCTGTGCTGGGTCTTCCTTCCTGCCTTCCTTTTCCTTAGTTGCAGTGAGTGTGGGCTACTCTCTAGTTGAGGTCTGTGGATTTCTTGTGGCAGTGGTTTCTCCTGTTGCAGGACACGGGCTCTTGGGCACACGGCTTCAGTAGTTGCAGCATGTGGGCTCAGTAGGTGCAGTTTCTGGGCTCTAGAGCCCAGACTCAGTAGCTGTGGTGCTCAGGCTTAGTTGCTCTGCAGCATGTGGGATCTTCCCGGACCAGGGATTGAACTCTTGTCTCCGGCATTGGCAGGTGGATTCTTTACCACTGAGCTACCCGGGAAGCCAAGTCCCTGGTTCAGTTCAGTTCAGTTCACTTGCTCAGTTGTGTCTGACTCTTCGTGATCCCATGGACTGCAGCATGCCAGGCCTGCCTATCCATCGCCAACTCCCGGAGCTTACTCAGACTCATGTCCATTGAGTTGGTGATGCCATCCAACCATCTCATCCTCTGTCGTCCCCTTCTCAACCTGCCTTCAATCTTTCCCAGCATCAAGGTCTTTTCCAGTGAGTCAGTTCTTCGCATCAGGTGACCAAAGTATTGGAGCTTCAGCTTCAGCATCAGTCCTTCCGATGAATATTCAGAACTGATTTCCTTTACAGTGTACTGGTTGGATCTCCTTGCTGTCCAAAGCATTCTCAAGTCCCTGGTAACCACCATTTGTTTTCTGTTTCTATGGTATTGATTACTTTTAAGTACCTATATAAGTTGAATCATACAGTATCTGTCTTTTTGCGACTGGCTTATTGCATTCGGTACTTCATGGTTGATCCATGTTCTAGCACATGGCAGAATTTCCTTCCTTTTTAAGGCTGAATACTATTCCATTGTGTGTATATATTACATTTTGCTTATCATTCATCTGTCAGTAGGCAAATGGGATGCTTTCATTTTTTAACTATGGTGGGTAATGCTGCTATGCACTTAGGAGTACATCTATCTCTTTAAGAGCCCACTTTTAATTAAATATGTCTATCAGTTGAATTGACCCAGCAGTATCATGATAATTCTATTTTTCATATTTTGGACAGTCAACATTCTGATTTCCATAGCAACTGCACCATTTTACTTTCCCACCCATAGTATACAGGCGTTCCTGTTTCTTTACATCTTCACCAACACTTGTTTTCTGAGGTGTTTTGATAGTGACCCATCCTAATGAGTGTGAGGTCTTACCTCATTGTAATTTTGATTTGTATTTCCATGATGATTAGCAATGTAGGACATATTTTCATGTGGATATTGGCTATTTGTAGAAACATCTTTTAAAGACCTTTGCCCATTTTTTAATCCGAATGTTTGTTTTCTCTTGCTATTGTTGAGTTTTAGATTTCTTTATATATTCTGGATATTAACCCCTTGTGAGATGTATGATTTGTATGTGACAATCCACTTTTCACTTGATGCTTTCAAGATCCTCTGTTGAAAGATAAAGTTTAATTATAATGCATCTCTTTGAGTTCATTTTATTTGGAGTTTGTTGAGCTTCTTGGATGTTCATGTTCATATTCGTGTCTTTTATTAAATTTGGGAAATTTTCAGCCATTGTTTCTTCACATACTCACTTTTCCTTTTCTGTCTTCTCCTTCTGGAAATTTGACAGTGAACATGCTGGTCTGCTTCATGGCTTCCCATGGGTCCGTTAGGCTCGTTCATCTTTCTTCATGTTTTGTTTTTTTCTTTCAGTTCCACAAGCTTGATAATTTCCATTGTCCTGTCTTCTTGTTTGCCGATTCTTTCTTCATTTAATTATTTTATTTTTCAGCTCCAGAGTTGTTTTTCAATTGCTTTTTAGGTTTTTCTCTCTCTTTGTTGATATTTCTATTTTATTCATATACCATTTTCCTGACTTTCTCTACCTCTTTCTTTAGGTCTTTGAGCATCTTTCAGACAGTTATTTTAAAGTCTGTCTAATCTGTCTACCATCAGGACTTTTTCAGGGACAGTTTCTGCTGATTTTTTTTCCCCTCGAATTGGCCATAATTTCCTGTTCTTTGTATGTCTTGTGATTGTTCATTGAAAACTGGGTGTTTAGATCTAATAATGTAGTAACTCTGGAAATCAGAATTTCACTCTTCCCGGGGGTGTGCTGTTGTTCGTTACTGGTTTTGTTCATTAGGAAAAAAAAAAATTGTTGTGGGCTGTCACCGTACCAAAGAAGAGCGTGAGGTGTAGACTTAAGGTCTTCTCAGATCTTTTCTGAGCCTTTGCCTGGGTGTGTGTGGTCACTTTCTAATTTTCCCCATAGAAGCACTTGTTTTTTAATGTCCAGCTCTGGGAAGGGTAAAAAGAGAAAAAATGAAGGAGGGAGGGAGGGAAGGACACCAGTCCTTTAAATCCCCTGGAAATCACTTCAGCCAGAGGGGGAGGAGTTGGAACAATTGAGGGAGGTGCACCAGGGATGTGCCCACTTCTTTGTCTGCACCTCTGTGAGCTGGAAGCAGCAGTCCGCAGTCAGGACACAGATGCCTGGTACTTGGAAACCGGGTCCTTTTTGCCCACCCTGGTTCCCACATGCTGTGTGCAGGCTGCTCCAGGAACACATGCACAGCTGCCTGCCACATGGCTGGGAAGGGGGAGGGGGAGCTTCGAGTGCACCACCTTCTCAATGGACCAGAATTAGCTGCAGTTTACCATGCAAGCTTTCCCCTGCAAGTTACGAGACTTCATTAGTCCAGAGTTTCACAATAGTTGCCTGAGACAGATTGTGCCCCTGCAGTTGTCGCTCAGGTGAGCAGAGATTCCTGCTGCTTTCTTTTCTGCCCTCTCCCTAGAATCCTCTTTGCTACATGAGTTTTTAGGACTTCAGGAGTATCTCTGGCATGTTCGGGAAACCATTACAGAAAATTGTAGTTTACCAGTGCAGAAGACAGTCAGTTGGTGGTAATTGAAAGTTATCAGTCATAAAAATTCATCTGAAATCTAATCAAGACTCTGGAATTCAGGCAAAAGCAGATGAAATTTCTTCTGCTGACAGTGGCATTCTTTTAACAGATGAGAAGCTACTGAAGGTGTTTGATCAGTAAAGGACACTTGTCCACTCATTTATTTACTAGATATTATTTGAGTACACACTGTGTGCAGTATAGTTTTCTAGACAGAAAGGGTGCAGAGATGGAATGCAAGGGCTGGAGAGCCAAAAACCTGTCGTAGAAGAATTCACATGCTATCAGAAGTGATATACATGTAAGTTACAAAGGAATGTGACAGATGTTACAATAAATGTCTGTTCACAGTGTTGTGGAAACTTAAAATAGGACCAAATCTCCTTCAGAGCATTGGGAATATCTTAACGGAAGAGGCAGCATTTTATGGTTTGTGGGGAGGAGTACCGGTTTACCAGGTGAAGAATATTGAGAGTTTAACAGTAAGGTCATGGTCTGTTCAGGGAATTGTAACTAATTTATGCCTCTGGAGTTCTGGGAAACAGACCTTGAAAAGCAATTTGGGATCCCATCATTAAGGACCTAATGTAATCTGTTTGATGAGGAAACCATGAAAGATTTATAGGCAGGGGACTAAAATGATTTTACTTTTTTTCTCATTTAGAATAGTTTGTGTGGCCTTAATATATGACATAAAGAACAATATCTAGATTTTAGTAAGCCTTTTGATTACATCTGCTCATTGAATTTATATCTGTAATTAATATCCATAGTCATTAAATGTGTGGACTTTGAGAAGTTAAGAACTGGCTTAGAATCATAATACTACCACTTTGTAGCATTTATACAAGTTTTTGATGTGGTGTGAGTGACAGTCTCTCAGTCGTGTCCGACTCTCTGCAATCCTGTGGATTGTAGCCCACCAGGCTCCTCTCCATGGAATTCTCTAGGCAGGAATACTGGAGTGAGTAGCCATTTCCTTCCCTAGAGAATGTGGTGAACCTCCCTTTTCTCATCTGGATAATGGGGTTCTTAATAGTTTCTGGGCCCTGTTGACTGGGGAGAAGTAATGAAGTTTCTATTGGATGGGGAAGAAGTCAAATGAAACTGTACACTAGATGTACTAACGTCTCAGTGTACTCTAAGGACCGAGTGAAGGTAGATTTTGAAGTAGATTTGAGAGATGGCCTTAAAAAAGGTGTACATTTAACTTCAGTTCAGTTCAGTTCAGTTTAGTCGCTCAGTCGTGTCCGACTCTTTGCGACCCCATGAATCGCAGCACGCCAGGCCTCCCTGTCCATCACCAACTCCCGGAGTTCACTCAGACTCACGTCCATCGAGTCCGTGATGCCATCCAGCCATCTGATCCTCTGTTGTCCCATTCTCCTCCTGCCCGCAATCCCTCCCAGCATCAGAGTCTTTTCCAATGAGTCAACCTTTTGCATGAGGTGGCCAAAGTACTGGAGTTTCAGCTTTAGCACCATTCCTTCCAAAGAACACCCAGGGCTGATCTCCTTCAGAATGGATTGGTTGGATCTCCTTGCAGTCCAAGGGACTCTCAAGAGTCTTCTCCAAAACCACAGTTCAAAAGCATCAATTCTTAACTTACAAGAGGTAATCAGTTCTAAATAGACTTTTGTGTGTTTTGCATCAAAATATGGAGAAGGGAACCATTGAAGGTGTTTAAGCAGGAAACCATATGATCAAGTTTTTCCAAATTGCTTAAGTTGTATCCCAATATAATTATATTAATAGTGTTTCCCCTTTTACGCCCAGTGGTTAACCCAGTTTGGATAATAAATTATGTGGCCAGTCACTTTCTAAATCAAAGATATAGTAAGAACAAAGGGCCATGTAGAATACAAGTAATGAGAAAAAATAAAAAAACCAGCCTCTGGTTGAAGTGAAACAGAGAAGAAATAGTCTTTAAAAACCCAAGAGAAAATAGTTTTAATGGTATTAACGAGGTGAGATTTGTGAGATCAGCAAAGTCAAATTAGCAAGGTTATGGACCATCAGCCTACATTAATTTATCAAGGTAGAGCTCCTTGTCTTCTCTAGTTAGTGCAGTTTCTTTTGGGCAGCTGGAGGGAAGTCAGATGGGTTTGTTTCTTTTAGGATAAGGGCTGTGTCTTTCATTTTTATATCCTTAGTGCCTAGATCAGTAATTGTTATGTAGGAAGTACTTGGTGCATTTTTTAAGAATTGAAATATAATTAATAGCTTGTAAAAAGGTGAGATAGTAGCCATAGATACTACACTTAAAAACAATTCAGTCAAATGGAAAGGAGGATGTTTTTAGTTCGGCGGCAGTTAGAAAGGAAAGATCTCTTCATCTTAAACATTAAGATGAACTCGGTGAATACAGAAAATTAAACTTTCTGAAAGGGGAAGGAAGTTTGAAACCTAAAGTTTTCTGCTGCTTAGAAAAGAATCTATTGTGAAGTGAACAGTGTGGCCTTACACCCTCCCCCGCCCCCAACCCCACCTTCCACCCGGCACTGCCAAACCTTTGAAGATTTATGAATACGGTCATTGGAGTCAGAAAATCTAGCGCTAAATTTTGACTTTACCTTTTACTAGATTAGTGGCAAGTCATTCTAGTCTATATTCTATCATTCTATTCTGTATTCTCTTATATTTAAATGTCTCAGAGATTTAGTTTATTTTTTAATTGAAATTTAATTAAAAGAGACTCTAGAGTAAAAATTTTTTAATGTCATGCTAACATTTTTTATTTTTTAAACCCAGAAATTCTTGGCCCTAAGTTAATACTTATAATGATGTTGACTTTTTTCTTCAAAAAAAAGTTTAACAGATAATGTGTGTGTGTGTGTGTGCTCATTGCTTTAGTCATGTCCAACTCTTTGCCACCCCATGGACTGTAGCCTTCCAGGCTTCTCTGTCTGTGGGATTTCACAGGCAGGAATACTGGAGTGGGTAGCCATTCCCTTTTCCAGGGGATCTTCCTGAACCAGGGATGGAACCTACATCTCCTGTATTTCCTGCACTGCGGGCAGATTCTTTACCCCTGAGCCTCTGGGGAAGCCCTGATAATGTATGCACCTGACCAAAATTCAAGTGGTAAAATGGGGCATACTCTGCTAGAGATTTCAGTGTCATCTGGGAGATGCTGATCTCTTCCCCATCTCCCCAACTACTACACTTTATAAGATAATGTCCTTCTGGCCACAGTTGATTATCCCAGCACATCATTGCTTTGACAACATTTTGCTAAGACAAGCACCTGACCCCAGTTCAGCCATCGAGAGACTTCCTGGTATGTTAAGGCTCAGGCTGAGAGAAGGTTAATGGAATCTGTAAGATATGAACTAGTGATACGTCAGTAGCCATGTTTCCCACCAGCTGGAGAATGCTGATCTATAGTGAAAGAGAATCATGCTGACGTGAGAGAAAATCAGAGGGAAAAGAAAGGAGTCAGTCAGACACAGTCTTAGCACCCTTAGAGTTCCTGAGACCCTCTGCTTCCTTGACCCTCCTAGTTTGATTCTGTTACTCTTTCTTGCATTCAGTGAGCAAGTTGAGGCAATAGGTTTCTTTTCAGGTCAGACTAGCTTGAGAGGTGTTTATCTTCTAATTCAACTAACACCTGAATTTCGATGAAATATTGACTCCAATGCTCATGTTTTCTCCCCTGCAACACATTCTTTCTCTAGGGCTAAAATCTTAGGTCTGAAGTTCCATTCCTTCCTAACTTGTGGGCTTTCCAGGTGGCACAGTAGTGAAGTATTGAAGCCTGCCAATGCAGGAGACACAAGAGACTCAGGTTCAATCCCTGGGTCAGGAAGGATCCCCTGGAGATGGCAATGGCAACCCACTCCAATATTCTTGCTTGGAGAATCCCATGGACAGAGGAGCCTGACAGGCTGTAGTTCATGGGGTCGCAGAGTCGGACATGACTGAGCACACTCTTTCCCCGCCCACCACACCACCCCCAGTCTGTTATCTCTAACTCCTTTGGTTTCTTTCCCTTCCGTAGGTCCTTCTCCAAGGTACTGGCAAATGCCTCCCTCATCCTGGAAAGCCTTCACCTTGATTCTTTGGGCTCCATTAAATTCAGGTGTGACTAAAACATGCATAAGGATTTTGGTAGAAGTTTAGAAAAGGTCATAGATTGCTGCCAGATTGGGGAAAATTTAGACAGCAGTCTTAAGTCGTTTGCTATTGTTGTATTGCTAGACCAGAGATATTTAATAGAACTTTCTGTGATGATAGAAATGTTCTTTGTCTGCAAGCTGTTTTCCACATGTTGAGGACTTAACATATGCCTAGTGCAACTGGGAAATTGAATTTTTAATTTTATTTAGCTGTAGTCAGTTTAAGTTTAAATAGCCATCCAAAGCTAAGGCTGGGTCCCCCCTGGTGGCTCAGTGGTGAAGAATCTGCCTGCAATGCGGGAGATCTGAGTTTGTCCCTGGGTCAAAAAGATCCCCTGGAAGAGGGCATGGTAACCCACTCCAGTATCATTGGATACAACTAAAGCGACTTAGCTCACATGCACGCATGAGGCTAAGGCTACCAATGTTGACAGTGTAGCTCTAGCCATCAGGAAGTCATCAAAAGATATGGTTTTTATTTATTTTGTTTTTAAATCAGGGAAGTGATGTGTGTTTTATAGAAAAGCAAAGTGCGGAAACTGTGTGGGCCTTTGGATGGTGAGGAAGAGGCAAGAATGGAAAATCACTTTCTATCATGTGCCTGTAGCAAGGATGGGAACGTAGGTAGGTGAGCTGCTTTGGGACAGTAGAGGTGGAGTTCAGAAGTTGCATTGACTTCGTGGGACATGTGGACAGAAATGTCCAATAGGCAACTACAAGTAAGAGTTGAGAGCAGAGACTAAGATTAGACATGTGCATGCTTGTAGTCATCTATGTAAAGGTAATAAAGCCGTAGAAACGGGTTATGGCCTCCAAAGAGGGAATAGAAACCTTGGATGAAGGAGCATCAAAGGCAGAGGCTTGGGAAATGTTTACATTTAAAGGGTAGAAAGAGGGAGAAGATGTGCAGAAGTCGAGTCACTATGTGATGTTTTTAAGAAACCAGCACTTATCCTTGCAAGTCGTAGCAGGAACCCTTTGCTTTAGGCATAGCCCTCATCAGAGAGATTAGACATTTTACTTGAAAATGCGAATAAGTATATCCCTCATGATATGGATCTGGTAGAGAGTTGTAATAAGCAGGCATGGGGCAAGTAAAAACTACCATTGTGCTATCATAGTGTCATTTCTGCCTGTAGAATCATACATGTACCTGTAAAATATGATTAATCTTTGGTCAGGTTGCCAATAAACATAGCAGAGCTTAGTCCAAGTGAATCAGCTTATAAACCTGGGGAAGGGAATGCCTCGAGTCTGTTAATGTTTGCTAGATAATCAATATATGTAATCAGTATTATAAATAATATGATAGTGGTGGTAGTGAAGTCGCTCAGTCGTGTCCGACTCTTTGCGACCCCATGGACTGTAACCTACTAGGCTTCTCTGTCCGTGGGATTCTCCAGGCAAGAATACTGGAGTGGATTGCCATTTCCTTCTCCAGGGGATCTTCCCAACCCAGGGATCAAACCCGGGTCTCCCGCACTGGAGGCAGACGCTTTAACCTCTGAGCCACCAGGGAAGCCCAAGTGTATTTTCTTCTCTCTCTCCTTCCTCCCTCACTTTTTTCCTTTCCTCCTTTTTTTTCTCTCACCCTCCCTCATTCCTTTCTTCCTTCCTTGTTCCTTTCTCCCATGCTGTGTGGCTCATAGGATCTTAGTTCCTTGACCAAGAATCAAGCCCCCTAATCACTGGCCTGACAGGGAATTGCCTTAAATTGATTTTCCATTTAAGATTAAGGAGAAACTGGGAGAACCTACATTGGATGCATTTAATTCTGCAAATGGGAAGACTCGTGGAATTTCCCCACGTTGTGCCACACGCTCATGAAGGTATACAGAAGGTAGTGCTCAGGCTGCCTTCTTAGAAGGGCTTGGCAGTAGATTAAAGGATAGTGTGAGTGAAGGATTGGGGAGTTGAAAGAAGGCACTGGCAAGGAGGGCAGATAAGGAGAAGACACATGGAAGAATAGAAGTAGGCTTAAGATGAGAGCTAAGGAGCAGACAGTAGGGGGTAGGTCAATTTGCTGCTTAGCTCATCGCAGGAAAGGTGAATGGTAGTCAGGGAGAAGCAACATTGCGCCTGCAGGACCATTGGAATCCTACTTTGCCTCCATCTTTTTTTTTTTTTTTTAAGATTTATTTATTTTTTTTTTTGGCTGTGCTGGGTCTTCGTTGCTTTGCAAGGGCTTTCTCTGCTTGCGGGCAGTGGGATCTGCTCTTCGTTGTGTGTGGGCTTTTTATTACGGTGGCTTCTCTTGTTACCGAACATGGGCTCTAGGTGCATGCGGGCTTCAGCAGTTGTCCTGCTCAGGCTTAGTTGCTCTTAGTTGCATGTGGGATCTTCCTGGCAAGGGAATGGAACCGGTGTCCCTTGCATCGCAAAGCGGATTCTTAACCCCAGGACCACCAAGGAAGCCCTGGCTCCGTGTTATTTTATTGATTACTTGACCTCAGTCATCACAACATCTTCCTGACCTCAGGTTACTATTAATTTATTGTACTAACTCTTCTGAATAGAATATTTGAACATGTAAATCACTTTCTAGTCCTAGGGATCCTAGAAGTAGGATCCACGTATCTGAGTACTGGAAAGTTTAATTTCGTTTTGCTTTAAGACTGTAACAGAGTAGGTATGACCTTTTCTAGCCCCGGAATATCCTGGCCTTGGATGACATGGGCTATCACTTCGGGCTGGCCTCGTAGGTCAGAGGTATGTACTTATTTATTGTGTTGTTTCTGGTAAGGCAATCAAGAACAGTGAGAAGCAGGGATAGGAAGATTGTTTTCAAATGTGGCTGTATAAACAGAGGTATTCATACTAGATTTTAATACACAAAACTGATAGGGTGCTGTGTAATTTTCAAGTTTTCTTGTTTTGTTTTTTAATTCAAAATGCCCCTGAAAAATGATGGTCTACAAAACCTTAGTGTATAGAATTTTAACTGATTCCTTTACTCAAATATTACAGTGACCTCATATCTATTACTGAAAACAGATTTTAGATCTGAAAAGCTACAGGTCCATTGAGGTTGTATTTTTCAGTTTCAAGCTAATAAGTATTTGCAGTTCAATTTAATTTACATTGTGCTGTATCTTTTTGACATATCTCTGTGTGTAAGATGTGGTAGATATATAATCCATTTGTAAAGAAAAATTTGGCTAAGAAAAAGCTCTGTTGGAGTTTTTTATTCAGTATATGTTTATTTGAGTGTCTTAACAGTCTCTGGCTTAGCCACTGGGGATATAGCAGTGAAGCAAACAGAAGATCCTTTCCCTCTGGAGTAAGCTATACTTTCAAGGGAGAATATTTCACATTAGGTGATAACTAATCCAAGGAAGAAGGGTACCTTAGTCATCCAGGAGTTATACTTTCAGGGACCTGAGATATAAGCAAACCCACTGGAGACAAGGGTTTATTACATTTGACTTTTGTCTGTTGTGTTCCCTGCTGTATCTCAGAACCCAAAATAGTGCTTGGCTCATATGTCTGTTGATCAGAAGTGTTTATTGTTTTGAATTTGTATAATCGGAGACATGCACTTTAATAAATGATTTTGCACGTAGCTAGCTGAAAAATTTGTCATCTCCTTTACCTTTTTATATTTGTTACCTACTTTTTATTTCTCTTAGTGTCCTCATGGCCCGATGCAGGAGCACCTTATTAATATTAATAATTAGTCGTATGGTAATCTGATATGGCAAAGGTTAGATTTGGAAAGGAATTTAAGAGGTCATCTTTTGTTCAGCTTCCTGCCTAGGAAAAAACAGTAAGATAATTAGGTATGTATTTTTAATTAATCATTTAAAAAACTAGGACAACATAATTGGGTTCTCTCTTGGGAAAGTAGTGAAAGGTACTTAACCCTAGATATAAAGGTACTAACCTGAAAAAATTAGAACTTCTAACTGTGTGGGAAAGTGAAAAAAAATTGAGCACCACTAAGCTGCTCTTTGTTGATATCAGAAATGGGCCTGTCATTCATTTTGGCATTGAAGCATAGCCTCCTATCTCAGGGGGCAGAACCAGGACTTTTTTTTTTTTCCCTCCCAGAGGAGCTGGACAGTTATTACAGGTTGAAAAGGCTGACCAGTTTTTCAAGAGTTTCTTCTTTTTTTCCCCCCTGCAACTCATGGTGCTTTTGCTCTGCCTTCAAGATGCACTAAAATCTCCTCCTTTGTGACTGCTTCGGAGCCAGCAAATACCCTGACATGTATAATTCGAAATATGCAGAGTTCATGAGTAAGTTCCATCCTGTTTTTTGGCCAGTTAAAATTCAAGTGACTTTTAGAAAAGCGTTAGGATCGAATTAGGCATTGTGTTTTTTCACCGCTTTTATTTTTAAGGCTATTTCTGAAAGTCTTTAATATGACTTTGTTTCTTTTTAAGTGTTTTTGTGGCATTAGAGAGTACTCCTCTTTTAAAAGCCAGTAACAAAACAATTTTCTTGAGCATCTTTTTAGTTTTACTGAGAAGTATGTTAAATTGAGCGTCTCTGAGCTCGATTGCTCCTGTCTGACACAGTCTCAAGTTTCCAGTGAATGGTAACAAAGACTGTAGAGTGTTGTTGGTACTGCAGTGAGAGGCATGCTTCTTTAGACCAGGTAAGAGAGATCATTTTGTTTCTTACTGCTGGGTGCGTTTTTACAGCGTTTATTTTATATTCTTTCAACAGCAGCAATGTTAAATTGATAAATAGCCAGGAGCACGCCGCTTTCAAGACGTCCTTGCTTGTTGCAGACAGGAAAACTACAGGGTATGGGGGTTGGGGTGGGCAGGGGGGAGGGGTAGAGTAAGCTTAGTTCATCCCTCAGTTACTTATATAAATCAATTAAAATGTAAAAATAATTCTGGAGCTCCCTTTTCTCTGTTCAAGAACCAAAGAAGCAATTAAAGAAACAAATCCTTTTAAAGGTACTTCGTGGTTCTTACTTGTGAATGCAATTCAGAAGGGAGTTTTTACTTTCATTTCTTTCCAGTGGTTAATAAAATAAGCTTTGCCTCTTACCATACAATTTTTTTTTTTCTCATTTATGAAAACTTTGAAATTGTCAAGAGTAAAATCCGCTTCCTCCGGATCTTTGACATAAACCTGACACTTAAGAAAAATATTTCAGCGTTTCTAGCTGTTTCATTCCCTTTTTCCCTAGTTCATTTTTCTTAAAAGTATTTGTGCTTTGAAAATGTCAGCTGTATTCTAATGAAGCTCAGGCATTGTTTGCTCATAAAGGGGCCGGTGCATTCCACTGCTTTATGGTTTATTACCAGGCACAGTGTGAGAGTGTGGGTGGCACCATTTGGTGTCTGCCTCTTGGAAGGGACTGCCATTATGTTAGCATTGGATTGGCAAGGAAAATACAGCGTGCAAGATCCTATATGAGTCTGGATCCTGTGAAGAAAATTTTAGCCATAAACAGCCCTGCCTGAGCCCAGAATGTGACAGCTTGATCTCTTCAAGTGTACTCTTGAAGCCTGCATTTCAGTTACAATGAGTATTCCCCCAGTCACATCTCTGGTTTTGTGGTGTATGTAACATTTACTTGTTCTATGAACTTCAGTAAAGTGAATGTTTCTAGATAAACTATGACATTTTAAATGGACACGCTACAATTTTCAATAATATGTTTACTTTAAAAAAAAGTTTGAAGGAACTTAGTGTTGAGGGGTGGCGGGTGGAGAGGGAGAGGAGGTCAGGCAGAGGCTTTCTTTCAGTTTGGAAAGCCCTGATGAAGAAAAAAAGCAACAGATGTTTCTTCTGTTACAATTGAGGTTGTTTCATTCAAAATTCACAGTAGCTGGAATGGGGAGGGGCCGTCATAAATCTGACTTAATTAGTGAATAAAGAAAAAATAGTCATTTAAAATTTATTCTTTTATATTGAGGATTTGAGAAACAGTAGAGTAACATATTCTAAGTAACATACTTTTTGAAGAGTTTTTTTTTTTTTTAATTAAAAATAATTTGTGTGTCATTAGTGGAAATCTGAGAAAGTTAGTGATAGAGGAAATGATCATTAAACCATATATAATATTATGGAAAAAACTAAGCCACTGTAAAATATATAAGGAATACTTAGGTGGCAAAAGTTTGCACAGTAGATATTAAGGCTCAAAATGAAATTGCAGCATGAAATATCGTTTACATTTAGTGAGAGATTATTTTATCTTCAGTGAGAAGCATGAGACTTATTCCTAAAGATCTTTGAATAAGAAATGTAGGAGAAATATTTTGAGTTTAATTGAAATGATGTGTTGTAGTTTTCCTCTTTAAAAAAAAAAATAGTAAGCTTAGAGCAAGTAAGCTAGTGGAGAGAGGAGAATGTTTATCTGCTAAAAAGGGTAAGAAGGAAGAAGAGCTTGGAAGCGATATGCATGAAATGAAAGCAGTTAAAAAATGGCTTTTCACTTGGTGAAGTTCATAATGAGTAAAGTAAAAATGTCTCCTTTTACAAGTAACACATAGAGAAGCTCTGTGCTCCCATATAGTATGTGTTTATATATATTACAATTTTATGCATCTCTTAAAGTTAGCTCTTAGGAAACCAGTGCTGAGCACCAAATATTTCTGATTAGGCACTTACTAAAATGTAGCCCCCACCCTGCACCATGAAGTTTGTAATATATGCTAGCCAGAAAATTCTTTGAACCGTAGTTCCAAATTTGCATATGGAGCAAATGTTAAACGGTTTTCTAAATGTTTAGCTGGTCTAAGGAGAGGATTGAGAAAGATAGCAACGTTAAAGGAGATTATTAAAAATTGCTCCTTGCTACAATCTCTGGGCTTCCCAGAAGATTTTCTTTGCTTCATGTATTGACAACAGAATTCAGAGATTTTGAAACTTTTCAGACCATTTTTTGAATTAAGATTAAGAGTTTAAGGAATAGCAGTATGGAGCGGTTGAATTGTTTTTATCTAAGATAACTAATTTACAGGAGCTTAAAATGGATTTACCAAGTTATAGGTTTGATTAGAGTAAGAATCTTTATCATTTTCACCAAAGAATGTATATAGTGTTAATGGATTAGAGAGCCCTAAAAAAAAAAAGGTGACTTTACATGTGATGGGCTTCCCTGGTGGCTCAGAGGTTAAAGCGTCTGCCTCCAATGCGGGAGACCTGGGTTCGATCCCTGGGTTGGGAAGATCCCCTGGAGAAGGCAATGGCAATCCACTCCAGTATTCTTGCCTGGAGAATCCCACGGACGGAGAAGCCTAGTAGGTTACAGTCCATGGGGTCGCAAAGAGTCGGACACGACTGAGCGACTTCACCTTCACCTTCACATGTGATACTTAACTTTGACAGCATCATGGCTTATAGTTATCAAAAATATGTCACTTAGGATTATAAATGTAAGTATGGCAATATATTACCACATCAGCAACAGCAGTGCAGAAGTCATTGAGACTGTTAAGCCTTCAATTTAAGAATAGCATACTGAATGAAGACTTCTGGAGTGAAATACCTGTGGTTCCTGCCTTATTTGTGAACTCTTAAGCAAAAACTGAGGTCTGGGAGGTGTGACCCTTTCCTATTCATTTCTCTCCAATTCCAAAGACCCAGAGAGTGGCTGATTTAGATGTTCTCTTGGCTTTACCTATTTTTATGCCATTAGAAACCATTCATGGTGACCTAGAAATCTCTCATCTCTGGTGTGTAAGTCATAGGGAAGATTTGCCGGAAGCCTGCGTTTTTCTGAACAGAAAACCTTTTTACATTGTTGTTAAGGAGCAGGTCCAAGTGCTGTGCTTTAAGTGTATTATGAGCTAACTGTGTTTTGCAAGTGGCTACAGGAACCTGTGGTGTAATAACATTCTTTCTTTCTACCAAGTGTTAAGCAACCAGTTTTCAAGTGAACTTTTGGTTCTTGACTCTGAAGCCAGAGATCATCAGCAGGGGGCTTTGCTTTTGGCACTTGGCTTTCTCTTGCACAGTTGGGCAGCTCTCTTGGCAATTTCTCTGACAGAGAAATGAAGAGACTTCTAACTGAGCACTTACTGTGTGCCAAGTGGACCCAGTAGAACTTATTTTTAAAAAGTTTGCAGAATCTTTTCATGGGTAAGATTTTAATACAAAAGAGTTTGTTGATACTGATGTCTAAGATTTTGTGCTCTTGACAATATGGTTTAAATGTAGCTTCAGTGATAGCTCTCAAGTGGAAGACAGTATTGAAATAAGAGTATTGATAACAGGGTAGTTTTGATTGAGTTAACAGCGTGGCATATGGAATACAATAATCCCGGTTTTTATTTGCTAAGGAAAAGAACTGCTTTGAAATTCTAATTCATGGGTGGTCTTTGGTCTTTTCGAGTTTGTTTCCTAAAGTTTTAAATTTGTTTTAAGAACGCAACTTTTAAACTGAATCTGTCTGTAGCCTTTGGTACCTTTTGTAAATATTAGAAAAAGAGCTTCTCTTGAAAGTGTGAGAGTGTTAGTCGCTCAGTTGTGTCTGACTCCTTATGACTGCAGGGACTGTAGCTCCCCAGGCTCCTGTGTCCATGGAGTTCTCCAGGCAAGAATATTGGAGTGAGTAGCCATTCCCTTCTCCAGGAGATCTTCCTGACCCATGGATCGAACCCAGGTCTCCTGCAGGCAGATTCTTTACTATCTGAGTGATTTATTTGTAACAGGGTCTGGGGCAAGTTAGCATCTCAGAGGGGTTATGGGCTTCTTCATGAGAGTGATTTCCAATTAAGTGCCCTTGGGTATTCTAATGCTCATTGGGCCTGATCTTGTGGTTGCACCCAGCTGTGTTGATCTACTCCAGCCATTCAGTGGCTGTTGGTCCAAGATAAAATATGCTGCTTTCCGCTCACTCTCTTTTCTAGACAACAGACAGCGTCTATGTGCCATCTGGTGGGTCTGTTGGCTCTGGTGGGTGCTAAAAGTAGTGACTGAAAATAGGCTAAACACTGAAAAGATATAACATGTAAGAACAAGAGACAATAAATAATAATAATAATAAATAAGGGTCACTTGGCCCTTTCTCTTCTTAAGACAAAAGTGGAGATAAGTGGAGTAGAAAGAGCCTACTTAGACACCATTACTTCCTGAATTTGAACACAGAGAAAAAGGGCAGTTTGTCCCAGTCTTGCCTGATCCTCAGAATCGTCTGAGGTACTTACTTATTTAAAATACTCATTGCCACCTGGTTTTTGATTCTTTAGGTGTCTAGCGGAGCCCAGAAACGTATTTTGATCAAGAGGGATGCTACCCTCTCTCACTGTTGTCATCCTCTCTGTGTCCTATGACCAGGCACATGGGAAGAATTACTGGGAAGGCTTGGAAGAACCAAATCGTTTGAGGCCATATGGTAAACTTAATTATTAATCAGAAGATAATGTGTCCAACACTTGGAAATCCTAATTAAGGAGGTGGAAGTGGAAATCAAGAATTAAAAGTTGTCCTTGTCTCAGCAAGGTAAACAGAAAAAGGGCAAAGGGACATATTTTAACTAAAGATAAAGAAGCCATTGAGAAACAATAGGATCCAGCCTCTAGAAGAGCGGAATGTTTTTGGATAGACGTTGAAAAGGAAAAGTCCTACAAAAGAAACCCAGGGAGAATGGACTATATGATTTCTAAGATCTTTTAGCTTTGACATTTGATGAACTAAATGAAAACACTTATAATATTCCTGATACCAGAGCTTGAATTAGCAGTTCATTTAAGAAATTAGTTGGCCCTCTTTAAATTCTGACATGTGAGGAGAAGAAGAAAGAAATGCTTTTCTCCTTTCAGATTGAAGAATCCAGGGTATTTATGGTTATGGATACCAGAGAAAAGGAGAGCTAGCTAATGGTTTTAAAAGGTGTCCTCCAAGTAAAAATGCTTATCAAAGCCAAGAGAAAAGACTGGATCCTCCAGGGCAAGGAAGGACTGACATAAAAGATTTATTGGCCCATTGGGAGTATGCTCTGAGGGCTGTAGAGTTGGTTTTTTGGGGGGGGTGGGAGGTTATGGTCACTTCAAGGATCCTCTCTGGTTCCTTGGGAAGTTTCTGGTTAGGTGGTCCTTTGCGGTGGCGGGGGGAAATCCTAGAAGTCTTGTTTTCTGACAGCTGCAAAAACATTCCGACTCTGGCTTCCATGCCTGTGATATATAGGAATGTGCGTTTCACTTCTTCTATCTTCATTTATGCTGTAAGGATGCTTGATTTCCATTTTGGAACCACATACACTAAAGGTCATTTTAACCGTAACTTTGGAGATCTTATGAACTTTTCTATTTCTCAACCTTACCAATTATAGGTTACAAAGTGTAGTAATGGTGTTGGATTTAATCTTAGCAACTTTGGTGAACATGATTGAGTACAGATGCAACAATATAGAACACAGCAGTGTTATGGGTTACATACAGGTAATGCCCAGTATATTGCTAAACTGTAAATAGAAAAAAAAACTTAAAAAAAAAAAAAAAAAAAGTTAATAAATGAAGTCAGAGTGACTGCAGGTTTATTTACCTTCAGTCCCCAATCCCGACATGCATCTTATACATGGATGTGCTATATTTTACTATCTTTACAGATTTGCTCTTTCCCCTATGTTTGTAAACTAATGTGTGCTTGCTTTATGAAGATAGTGCTGTTGATCTGTGGGGCCTGAGTTATTTTTCAAATAAAGGTGATAAATATCCCCTGAGCCATCATATTATTCTCCCTACCCCACTCTCTCTTCAGTGACATGTTATTTGCTAGATGACTGGCTAGAATTAGAAATAGGCTGACGACTGTGGAATCTTCCCTTTTTGCAGAATGAATGGACCTCTTCCAGAATCGACCTGTGACTTGAGCTCATTAGTACTGTATTTGAAACTGATCTATAGCCCTTTAAAACCGTTATTAACAAATAATTAAAGGGTAGTATGGGAAGGAGGGAAACGCTTGACACTTTGTGAGTCTCCTTATTCTCTGTTGGAAATGTTAATCATGAACGAAGTGGAGCGTGTGATGCTCTCGTATAAAGAGGCACATCAGTGGAGCAAATAGACACTCAATAAGGTAGACTTGGTAGTACGACTGGAGAAGGCAGTGGCACCCCACTCCAGTACTCTTGCCTGGAAAATCCCATGGGCGGAGGAGCCTGGTAGGCTGCAGTCCATGAGGTTGCTAAGAGTCAGACATGACTGAGTGACTTCACTTTGACTTCTCATTTACATGCATTGGAGAAGGAAATGGCAGCCCACTCCAGTGTTCTTGCCTGGAGAATCCCAGGGACGGGGGAGCCTGGTGGGCTGCCGTCTCTGGGGTCGCACAGAGTCGGACACGACTGAAGCGACTTAGCAGCAGCAGCAGCAGTACGACTGAAGGCAGTCAGTCAGGTAGACGTTCACGCAGCGTGGGGGAGGGGAGCGGAGTTCTCATTAGATGGCAGCCATCTACCATTGGTAGCCTAAAGTAGCCATCTAGGGGGCAAAATTGGCTCCTTCATTTCTCACATTAAATAAATTCCAGATGGTCAAGGATGTAAAAATTTAAATGAAGGTGTCAAAGTAGAAAACATGGGGGATGTTTAATACAGTCTTTAGTATGTAATGAATGACAGTTAAATTCAAGAATAGCATATCTAACTGGAAATACCAAACTTGTGCATGCTAAGTCACTTCAGTCTTGTCCGACTCTTTTGTGACCCTGTGGACGATAGCCCGCCAGTCTTCTCTGTCCATGGGATTTTCCAGGCGAGAATACTGGAGTGGGTTGCCATGCCCTCCTTCAGGGGATCTTCCTGACTCAGAGATTTAACCCGCATCTCTTATGTGTTCACAGACCTTATTAATATGACATTAAAGTCATAAAAGGAAAGAAGTATAAGATTGATGACATTCTTTTCAAATGTGAAGAGAAAATCATATATAAAAGCCAAAGACAAATGTCAAATTGGGAAAAATATTTTCACCAGGTATAAGAAAGAATATTCTTACCCTTGCAGTATTTAAAGAGAGTCCACCAATGAATCACCACCAGCCAGTAGGAAGATGGTCCTAATTCTCAGGAAGGAAAATTTAGATGACTTTTAAACAAAGCATATTAGCATTATTCTTCATAATAAAACCAAAATAAAATCAAAGTGAGATGCTATTTTTAACCTAAAGATTGACAGAAATAAAGTTTGATAAAACACTGAGTTGGTAAGGTTGTGTGGAAATGGATACATTCATACATTTCTGAATAGAGGATGAATTTGTACAGATATTTGGTACAACTGATGTGTGTAAAGATATATGTGGTCATTGCAGCATTATTTGTAGTAATAAAAAGATTTTACTATTAATTTTGTAACACTAAAAGTTTTCCATTATTAAGGGACTCAAGCTGCTAGAGCTATAGAAAGAAATATAGCTAACAGTAATGTTGAAGCAAAATTACATATGTATGTAAATAGGTAGGGAGAGACATCTAAAATAGATATAGTATTGTTAAGTAGTAAAAAAGCAATGTGCAGACTGATTTTTTTTAACCATATGTGTAAGGGAAAAAGGATATATATATATACACATATATGTTAGTATATGCCTTGAGTATTTCTGAAAGGTTATATAGAAACTGGCGTCGTAGCTGTCACTAGGGAAGGAGGGGAATGGTTAGGTGGTGGTTGGTGATGGGAGGAGATTTAGTTTTCATTGAATAAGATGCCTATCTCCTGAATTTGTATCACATGCTTCCATGCAGACATTCATGTATTCGTGCATTCATTCATTCATCTGACATATATTTTCTTGGAGTTATAGTTACTTTACAACGTTGTGTTAGTTTTTGCTTACTGTGCAGCAAAGTGAATCGGCTATAAGTATACATATATGTCCTCTTTTTTGGATTTCCTTCACATTGAGGTCACCGTGGAGCAGTGAGTAGAGTTCCCTGTGCTATAGTATATTCTCCTTGTGTGTGCTTTGTCAGTTGTGTCCGACTCTCTTGTGAACGTGTAGACTGTAGCCCGCTAGGCTCCTCTGTCCGTGCCAGGATTTTTCTCGGCAAAAATACTGGAGTGGGTTGCCATTTCCTCCTCCAGGGATCTTCCCGACCCAGGAATTGAACCTGCATCTCTTGTATTTCCTGCATTGACAGGTGGATTGTTTACCACTGAGCCACATTAGTTACCTATTTTATACATAGGATCAATAGTGTGTATATGTCAATCCCAATCTCTGCATTAATCCCACACCCACCCTTCCTCCCGTGGTGTCCATGCATTTCATTTGTTCTCTACATCTGTGTCTCTGATGGTCTATACCAATTTGTTCAGATTCCACATATGTACATTAATATATACTTATTTTTCTGACTTCACTCTGTATGACAGTGTTTAGGTCCATCCACATCTCTACACATGACCCAGTTTTGTTCTTTTTTATGGCCAAGTAGTATTCCATTGTTGGAGAAGGCAATGGCACCCCACTCCAGCACCCTTGCCTGGAAAATCCCATGGATTGGGGAGCCTGGTAGGCTGCAGTCTATGAGTCGCTAAGAGTCAGACACAACTGAGCGACTTCACTTTCACTTTTCACTTTCATGCATTGGAGAAGGAAATGGCAACCCACTCCAGTGTCCTTGCCTGGAGAATCCCAGGGATGGAGGAGCCTGGTGGGCTGCCATCTATGGGGTCACACAGAGTTGGACACGACTGAAGCGACTTAGGACCACCAGCAGCAGTATTCCATTGTATTTACCTGTGTGTGTGTGTGTATACATATACATATAAACATATATGCATACACACCACATCTTCTTTATCCATTCCTCTCTTGATGGACATTTAGATTGTTCCCATGTCCTGGCTGTTGTAAACAGTGCTGCAGTGAACGTCGGGGTGCGTGTGTCTTTGTGACAGATGTGTCATGTGTGCTACGGGCAGATAATAATCATACAAGCAAGTAAGTGTGCAGTACAGTCAAACAGAGAAGTGCTGTGGCGAAAAATCATGGCGAGTGCTGACATGGGGTAATCGGGCATTTCTGATGCACTGACAACCGAGCAGAGTCTTGAAGGAAACTGGGGAATAAGGCACATAGATGGGTATCTAGGGGAAGAAAGTTAACAACAGAGGGAACTTGAGAGACAAAGGCCATGAGGGAGAAAATTGCAGGACATGGTTTGAGGAGCTGCGCACAGTCCTGGGTGAATGCCGCACAACAAAGGGAGAGAGAGGGGAGAGATCGGACAGCTGATGGTGTCAGAAAGGAGGGGTCAAGTGACCTTGGGCCCGGTTAACCATCTTAAGGCCTGCATTTATAATAGCCAGGACATGGAAGCAACCTAGATGTCCATCAGCAGATGAATGGATAAGAAAGCTGTGGTACATATACACAATGGAGTATTACTCAGCCATTAAAAAGAATACATTTGAATCAGTTCTAATGAGGTGGATGAAACTGGAGCCTATTATACAGAGTGAAGTAAGCCAGAAAGAAAAACACCAATACAGTATACTAACACATATATATGGAATTTAGAAAGATGGAAATGATGACCCTGTATGCAAGACAGCAAAAGAGACACAGATGTATAGAACACATGTTGATGTATGGCAAAACCAATACAATATTGTAAAGTAATTAACCTCCAATTAAAATAAATTTATATTAAAAAAATTTTTTTTTAAAGATTAAGGACTGCAAAGTCCCTGGAGAGTTTGGAAGAGAATTACTCAACAAAGCAGCTCACTCGACTGTGTGACGACAGATAGAGCAGTGCTGTTCAGTAGGGCGACGTAAGTCACATAATTTTATTAAATTTTCTAGTAGCCAGGTTAAAATGGTGAAAAGAAACAGATAAAATTAGTCTGGGTGATAAATTTTATTTACCCCAGTATCTAGAACATTTATCATTGAACATGTAGTCAACATAATCAGATTTTTAGTGAGATAGATTTTGGTTACTTAGCCTTCAAGATCGATTATCTTACACTTAAAGCACGTTTCAGTTTAGATGTTAAAGTTTCAACAAGTGGAGTGAAATGCAGTACTACCAAAATAGTCATGCTGTGTTTTTCTTTCTTTTTTTAAAAAATTTTTATTTTTACTTTATTTTACTTTACAATACTGTATTGGTTTTGCCATACATTGACATGAATCTACCACGGGTGTATACGAGCTCCCAATCCTGAATCTCCCTCCCGCCTCCCACCCCATATCCTCACTCTGGATCATCCCCGTGCACCAGCCCCAAGCATCCTGTATCCTGAATCAAACATAGGCTGGCGCTTCATTTCCTACATGATAGTATACATATTTCAATGCCATTCTCCCAAATCATCCCACCCTCTCCCTCTCCCACAGAGTCCAAAAGTCCGTTCTATACATCTGTGTCTCTTTTGCTGTCTTGCATACAGGGTCATCATTTCCATCTTTCTAAATTCCATATATATGTGTTAGTATACTGTATTGGTGTTTTTCTTTCTGGCTTACTTCACTCTGTATAATAGGCTCCAGTTTCATCCACCTCATTAGAACTGATTCAAATGTATTCTTTTTAATGGCTGAGTAATACTCCATTGTGTATATGTACCACAGCTTTCTTATCCATTCATCTGCTGATGGACATCTAGGTTGCTTCCATGTCCTGGCTATTATAAATGCAGGCCTTAAGATGGTTAACCGGGCCCAAGGTCACTTGACCCCTCCTTTCTGACACCATCAGCTGTCCGATCTCTCCCCTCTCTCTCCCTTTGTTGTGCGGCATTCACCCAGGACTGTGCGCAGCTCCTCAAACCATGTCCTGCAATTTTCTCCCTCATGGCCTTTGTCTCTCAAGTTCCCTCTGTTGTTAACTTTCTTCCCCTAGATACCCATCTATGTGCCTTATTCCCCAGTTTCCTTCAAGACTCTGCTCGGTTGTCAGTGCATCAGAAATGCCCGATTACCCCATGTCAGCACTCGCCATGATTTTTCGCCACAGCACTTCTCTGTTTGACTGTACTGCACACTTACTTGCTTGTATGATCATTATCTGCCCGTAGCACACATGACACATCTGTCACAAAGACACACGCACCCCGACGTTCACTGCAGCACTGTTTACAACAGCCAGGACATGGGAACAATCTAAATGTCCATCAAGAGAGAAACAGATAAAGAAGATGTGGTGTGTATGCATATATGTTTATATGTATATGTATACACACACACACACAGGTAAATACAATGGAATACTGCTGCTGCTGGTGCTAAGTTGCTTCAGTCGTGTCCAACTCTGTGTGACCCCATAGATGGCAGCCCACCAGGCTCCCCCATCCCTGGGATTCTCCAGGCAAGGACACTGGAGTGGGTTGCCATTTCCTTCTCCAATGCATGAAAGTGAAAAGTGAAAGTGTTTTTAATGGAAAAATATTTTCTACTACTTCAGTTTGTAAATTTGAGTTAATTAAAATTTTAAAAGTTTAGGACTTTAGAGAGGGAAATGGCAACTCACTCCAGATTTCCCAGGCATGAGGAGCCTGGCAGGCTATACAGTCCATGGAGTCGCAAAGAGTTGCAAAGTGCTAAGACAGGACTTAGTGACTAAGCAACAACGAAAGTCTAGAAATTAGGTCCTCAGTCATGCTAACTGCATTTCAAGTGCTTTATAGCTTCTGTCTAATGACTACTGTATTGGAAAGCTTGGGAGTAGAGTTGTGAGGTTAGGTGGGCCTAATGCAGGATAGGTGGATGAATCAGGAACACATTACAATAATTCAAGATAGAAATGGTCACTTGGATCAGAGTGGTAGCAGCAGAGTGCATGAGAAATGGTTGTATTCAAGATACATTTTATTTTGTTGTATTTATGTTTTAAACTGTGAGTTTATTGAGGGCTTGATATTATTAATTATTTATTTGCCTGCGCTGGGTCTTCATTGCGCCATGACACGTGGGATCTTTAGTTACAACTCTTAGTTGTGGCATGTGGGATCTAGTTCCCTGACCAGGGATCGAACCCAAGCCCCCTGCATTGGGGGTGCAGAGTTCTAGCTACTGGACCACCAAGGAAGTCCCACATTTATTTTACTTTTTGTAAACATTAAATCATTTTTATTGTGGGTATGGATACAGATGTATAGCAAAGAACTAAATGAAAATTCAAACTAAGGACCACCACCATAAATATAAACCAGCAATATTCTGACACAACCTCTTTGTACATAGATTGTTTGGGTTTTTTTAATTACTTTTTTTTTTTTTGTACATTTTGTTAAATTTTTCATTGTCCATCTGCTTTTTTTTTTTTTTTTTAAGTATCTGTAGTTTTATATGACACTGGCTATATTTCTCATGTTGAACAATACTTCCTTGAGCCTATCTTACACCCAATAATTTTTGCTTCCCACTCCCCAACCTCTATATTGTCTGTCCCTCCCTAACTTGTAACCACAACTTTGTTCTCTAGTCAGAATACATTTTAAAGATAGGGCCAGTAGGATTTATTAAGGGATTGTATGTAGGATATAAGAGAATGTCAATGGTGATCTCTTTCGGTCTATGAAGAGTTGAAGAATGGAGCTGACATTTACTGCAATGAAGAGAGAGATGGGAGGAGGTTTCTATGTGGGCTGGGGAGCGGTCAGAGATTTGGAGTATTGAGTTCAGTTTTGAGTATGCTAAGTTTGAGGTAACAATTAAACATCAAAATGGAGATATGCAAAACGACAGTTGGATACATGAGTCTGACAGGAGCTGTCATACCACCTCGTGAGGAAGAGTTGACAGAGAAGAGTCAGAGGACTAATATAAAGGGGTCCCGATTGTTTCTAGGAGGATCCAGCAACCACGAGTGAGGAGAAGCCAGTGGTTCGGAGGAGAACCAAGAGAGAATGGAGGTGTGGATGCCAAGTGGAGAGTGTTTGAGAGGAAGGTGTGATTTTTGAAAAGTATCAGATATGGCTGGTAGATTAAGGTTAAGTTGAAAACTGAGAATTGACCATTGGATTTAGCAACATGGAGATGATCTTGGTAAGAACTAGTTCAGTGAAGTTGAGGAGCGGGCATGGGAATGGGTTAAAGAAAACAGAGTGGAGAGGTAGAGAACAGCTGTTGACAGATTTGGTGAGTTTTGTTGTTGTGAAGGACAACCGAAACGAATTGGTAGCTGGAGAGCTGTGTACATAGTTAAGGCAACTTAACTCTGGTTTTGTGTTCTGTTTTTAAGATGAAAGAATAAAAAAATGCGTGTTCATAGGCTGATAAGAGTGATCCAGCAGAAGGGGATAGATTGTGATGATGCAAGAGGTTTTCAAAAGAGAGAGTAGCTGGAAGAATGTAGTTTAGACAAATCCATGAACTACCTGCTTAAAAAATAAATTTGTAATATAGGTAACAGAAGAGGACAAGCAAGAGGATTGTTTAATCTGTAATTAGCTTCTTAGCAATAAGTAAATAAATTGCATAGGGCGCTTTTTTCCGATTTTTAAAAATTAAGGTGCAATTTACATGCAGTAGAATTAACCGTTTTTAGCCCAGAGTTCTACGAGTTTGACAAACACATATATATACCATCACATTTTTAACTTTTCTTAGGACTGTAGGTTTAGCTTGTCCTGTGAAGTTTGGACCCTGTACGTATGGGATGTTAGCAGTTTCTGATTTGAGATATTTATAAACCCATAAAATAAGCATATTCATTCCTATAATAAGTTACTAATATGGTTCTTCTAGGAGGATGGTTCTTCTAGGAGGATGTGATAGGCTTGGATGGAGGTTTTCCCCAAGGCCAGAAATTTTTTCCCCAAAAGATAAAATATAACTTGTACTGACATCATACGTGCTTAGTCACTTCAGTCATGTCTGACTCCTTGCAACCCCGTGGACTGTAGCCCGCCAGGCTCCTCTGTCCATGGGGATTCTCTAGGCAAGAATACCAGAGTGGGTTGCCATGCCCGTCTCCAGGGGAATCTTCCTGACCCCGCGCCTCTTATGTGTCCTGCATTGGCAGGCGGGTTCTTTACCACTAACGCCATCTGGGAAGTCCACTGACAACATAACAAACCACAATTATTTGAAGTTTTCATTTTAATTGGACATATTAAAGGTGATTAAAACTAGAACCATGCTCCCCGGCCCTGCCCGCCCAAGAATTACGAGTGAAAGAACTCTTTGGTGTATGGACAATTCTAAGGGAAAACAGAAGGATTCCAGTTATTCAAGAAATCAAGATAAAATTTGAGGCAAAATTTTGTGCCTCTTCCAAGATTTGCTATAAGTTTTAGCTCTTTTTCAAGCCCCTTTCCTAGGTGATTGATCTCATTTTAGCTAATTCAGGGAATTGCCAGGATCAAAATCCAGGCAGGTCTTTAAATTTTTGTTTTTAATAAATACATCATGTGCTAGACATTGGCTTCTGGACAGTGTCAGGACCTTGTTGCCAGGCAGCTGTGAATTAAGGCCAAGTACTTATGAAAAATTATTTAGACTTGGTTTGGTTTACTCCTAATGGAGCTGACATTTCAGGAGGCTAGATGTTTGTAACCTATTTAAATGTCTTTTTGAATCCAAAAAATTATATTTCTGCTGCTTGAGCCTAGTTGATTTTATGAAAGTAAGTTACGTCTAAATACGTTTCTTTTATTTCTAGATATTACAATTGTGAAATCCCAGTAGAGTCCCTTTAACTGCTCCTGAAACAAATTTCATTTTTACTAATTATAAAACAGAGATGGTTCATTTATAGATCTTCACCTTGTATGAACAGTACTGGCTGACTCCCTGTCACACTCTTTTTTTTTTGGTTCAGAGTAGCAATAGGTTTTTACATTATAGAACAAGTGCATACATGTTCATAAAACTTTTTAATAATAATAAAGTATAAAACAAAGGAAAACATTTATCCCTACTACTCACCCAGAGGTAACCTCTATTTAGTTTGTTATCTTGCCAGACTCTTTCTGCATCTGTAAACTTATGTGTATATGTAGGTTTTTTTTTTTTTTTTTTTTAAATGAAGGATAATTGCTTTACAGAATTTTGTTGTTTTCTGTCAAACCTCACCATGAATCAACCATACATGGATTAATGGATGTACACATACATCCCCTTCCCTTTGAAGCTCCCTCCCATCTCCCTCCCCATCCCACCCCTCTAGGTTGATACAGAGCCCCTGATTTGGGTTTCCTGAGACATACAGCAAATTCCCGTTGGCTATCCATTTTACATATGATAATGTAAGTTTCCATGTTTCTCTTTCCATACATCTCACCCTCTCCTCACCTCTCCCCATGTCCATAAGTCTGTTCTCTATGTCTGTTTCTCCATTGCTGCCCTGTAAATAAATTCTTCAGTACCATTTTTCTAGATTCCATATATATGCATTAGANTTCCTGAGACATACAGCAAATTCCCGTTGGCTATCCATTTTACATATGATAATGTAAGTTTCCATGTTTCTCTTTCCATACATCTCACCCTCTCCTCACCTCTCCCCATGTCCATAAGTCTGTTCTCTATGTCTGTTTCTCCATTGCTGCCCTGTAAATAAATTCTTCAGTACCATTTTTCTAGATTCCATATATATGCATTAGACTACAATATTTATCTTTCTCTTTCTGACTTACTTCACTCTGTATAATAGGCTGTAGGTTCATCCACCTCATCAGAACTGACTCAAATGCATTCCTTTTTATGGCCAAGTAATATTCCATTGTGCATATGTCCCACAACTTCTTTATCCATTCATCTGTTGATGGACATCTAGGTTGTTTCCATGTTCTAGCTATTATAAATAGTGCTGCAATGAACAGTGGAATGAAGGTGTCTTTTTCAATTTTGATCTCCTTAGGGTATATGCCTAGGAGTGGGATTGCTGGGTCATATGGTGGTTTTATTCCTAGTTTCCTAAGGAATCTCCATACCATCTTCCACATTCCCACCAACAGTGCAAAAGCGTTCCTTTTTCTCCACATCCTCTCCTGCATTTATTATTTGTAGACTTTTTGATGATGGCCATTCTGGCTGGTATGAGGTGATATCTCATTGTGGTTTTGATTTGCATTTCTCTAATAATGAGTGAAGTTGAGCATCTTTTCATGTGTTTGTTAGCCATTTGTATGTCTTCTTTGGAGAAATGTCTGTTTAGATCCTTTTCCCACTATCCATAATTATTGATATATATGTTCCTGTTGTCATTTTCTTAATTGTTTGGAGTTTGATTTGTAGATCTTTTTCTTCTCTTGTGTTTCTTGACTGTGTAAGTCCCTTTAACATTTGTTGTAAAGCTGGTTTGGTGGTACTGAATTCTCTTAACTTTTACTTCTTTGAAAAGCTTTTGATTTCTCTATCAATTTTGAGTGAGATCCTTGCCAGGTGGAGTAATCTTGGTTGTAGATTTTTCCCTTTCAGAACTTTAAATATATCCTGCCATTCCCTTCTGGCCTGCGGAGTTTCTGCTGAAAGGTCAGCTGTTAAACGTATGGATTTTCCCCTGTATGTTACTTTTTGCTTTTCCTATGCTGCTTTTAATATTCTTTCTTGTGTGTTTAATCTTTGTTAGTTTGATTAGTATGTGTCTTGGCATGTTTCTCCTTGGGTTTATCTTGTATGGGACTCTTTGCACCTCTTGGACTTGATTGACTATTTCCTTTTCCATTTCGAGGAAATTTTCAACTATAATCTCTTCAAAAATTTTCTCATACCCTTTCTTTTTCTCTCTTCTTCTGCTGCTGCTGCTGCTGCTAAGTCGCTTCAGTCGTGTCCGACTCTGTGCGACCCCAAAGACAGCAGCCCAACAGGCTCCCCCATCCCTGGGATTCTCCAGGCAAGAACACTGGAGTGGGTTGCCATTTCCTTCTCCATTGTGTGAAAGTGAAAAGTGAAAGTGAAGTCACTCTGTCGTGTCCGACTTCACGACCCCATGGACTGCAGCCTACCAGGCTCCTCCATCCATGGGATTTTCTAGGCAAGAGTACTGGAGTGGCTTGCTATTGCCTTCTCCGCTCTTCTTCTGGGACCCCTATAATTTAAATGTTGGTACGTTTGCTATTGTCCCAGAGGTCTCTGAGACTATTCTCAGGTCTTTTCATTTTACTTTATTCTGCTCTTCAGAAGTTATTTCCACCATTTTGTCTTCCATATCACTGGCTTGTTCTTCTGCTTCTGATATTCTGCTTATTGATTCTTTCTATAAGAAAGAATTTTTAATTTCAGTTGATTGTGTTGTTTGTATACTTATTCTTTAATCCTTCTAGTTCTTTGTTAATTGATTTTTGCATTTTCTCCATTCTGTTTTCAAGGTTTTTGATTATCTGTACTATCATTATTCTGAATTCTTTTTCAGGTAGTTTGCCTATTTCCTCTTCATTTATTTGGATTTCTGTGTTTCTAGTTTGTTCTTTCATTTGTGCAGTATTTCTCTGCCTTTTCATTATTTTTTTTTTTTAACTCACTGTGTTTGAGATCTCCTTTCCCCAGGCTTCATGGTTGAACTCTTTCTTCCTTTTGTTTTCTGCCCCCCTAAGATTGGTGGAGTGGTTTGTGTAAGCTTCATATAGGGTAAAATTTATGCTAAGTTTTTTTGTTTGTCTGTTTTTCCTCTGATGGGCAAGGCTGAGTGAGGTGGTAATCCTGTCTGTTGATGATTGGGTTTGTTTTTTTGTTGTGTTTGTTGTTTGGATGCACAGGGTGCTACTGGTGGTTGGATGATGCCAGGTCTTTTATTCAAGTGGCTTCCTTTGTAGGAGTTCTCACTATCTGATACTCCCTAGGGTTAGTTCTCTGGTAGTCTAGGATCCTAGAGTCAGTGCTCCCACTCCAAAGGTGCATGGCTTGATCTCTGGTTGGGAACAAAGATTCCGCATGTGGTTTGTTATGGCATTCAGTTCAGTCGCTTAGTCGTGTCCGACTCTTTGCAACCCCATGAACCGTATAGCACGCCAGGACTCCCTATCCGTCACCAATTCCTGGAGTCCACCCAAACCCATATCTATTGAGTCGATGATGCCATCCAGCCATCTCATCCTCTGTTGTCCCCTTCTCCTCCTGCCCTCAATCTTTCCCAGCATCAGGGTCTTTTCCAATGAGTCAGCTCTTTGCATCAAGTGGCCAAAGTATTGGAGTTTCTGCTTCAAATCAGTCTTTCCAATGAACACCCAGGACTGATCTCCTTTAGGAAGTACTGGTTGGATCTCCTTGCAGTCCAAGGGACTCTCAAGAGTCTTCTCCAACACCACAGTTCAAAAGCATCAATTCTTCTGAGCTCAGCTTTCTTTATAGTCCAACTCTCACATCCATACATGACTACTGGAAAAACCATAGCCTTGACTAGACGGACCTTTGTCGAAAAGTAATGTCTCTGCTTTTTAATATGCTGTCTAGCTTGGTCATAGCTTTTCTTGCAAGGAGTAAGCGTCTTAATTTCATGGCTGCAGTCACCATCAGCAGTGATTTTGGAGCCCAGAAAATAAAGTCCATCATTGTTTCCACTGTCTCCCCATCTATTTCCCATGAAGTGATGGGACCAGATGCCATGATCTGTGTTTTCTGAATGCTGAGTTTTAAGCCAACTTTTCCAATCTCCTCTTGCACTTTCATCAAGAGGCTCTTTATTTCTTCTTCACTTTCTGCCATAAGGGTGGTGTCATCTGCATATCTGAGATTATTGATATTTCTCCCGGCAATCTTGATTCCAGCTTGTGCTTCTTCCAGCCCAGTGTTTCTCATGATGTACTCTGCATATAAGTTAAATAAGCAGGGTGACAATATACAGCCTTGACGTACTCCTTTTCCTATTTGGAACCAGTCTTTTGTTCCATGTCCAGTTCTAACTGTTGCTTCCTGACCTGCATATAGGTTTCTCAAGAGGCAGGTTAGGTGGTCTGGTATTCCCATCTCTTTCAGAATTTTCCACAGTTTATGATCCACACAGTCAAAGGCTTTAGCATAGTCAATAAAGCCGAAGTATATATTTTTCTGGAACTTTCTTGCTTTTTCTGTGATCCAGCGGATGTTGGCAATTTGATCTCTTGTTCCTCTGCCTTTTCTAAAACCAGCTTGAACATCAGGGAGTTCACGGTTCACGTATTGTTGAAGCCTGGCTTGGAGAATTTTGAGCATTACTTTACTAGCGTGTGAGATGAGTGCAGTTGTGCGGTAGTTTGAGCATTCTTTGGCATTGCCTTTCTTAAGCGAGATTAAGTAAAGGCTACACCCAAAAATGAGAAACCAAAGATGAACCCAAGACATACAGCAGTTACAAAATCAAGCAAATAATAATTAAAATAATGGAATATACACATATACATATACATCCATAAGCAAAATCAAAATAGTCCAACAAAAATAAATACAATAGATTTACTTGGTGAACAGAGAAAACCAAAAATTATATCTACCAGTTAAGAACAAACTAACTAAAGCACAAACTGGGAAACAAAACTAAAGCAAGGAGCTGCCTGAGGAATAAAGCAATGAAAACAAAACTAACAAATATGTTGAGAGGAAAGGAAATTAAGAAAAGGAAGAAAGAATAGATATGCAAGGCTAAATAGAGGTGGGTAAAGAAGATTTATATACATTAAAGATTAACTGCAAGGGGAAAAGAATGTTAGGAAAAGCAAAGGAATAAATGTAGAAAAAATAATAATAGGTTTTAAAGAATTAAAAATTAAAGTAAAAAGTAAAGCAGAAAAGCATTAAGAGGAAAGGGGAAAAGAAAAAGGAAAACGCCACAGAACTGCAAAAGCCCAATGTAGAGGCAAAGGTTTATAACAATAAAAAGAGTGATTGAAGAAAGAAAAAAACTCAAAAGCTTAATTAGATTTCATCATGCCAATAAAATTGGCAACTATGGGGTGTGGGGTGGGGGGAGGAAAAAAGGAAAAAAAAATAAAGAGATACTACAGACCAAGTCAAAACATAAGAAAAATAAATGTTTTTTTCGTGAGTCACTGCTTTCAGGGTTCTTTCACTCACTTGGAGTCACAGGCCACGTCACCTCCCTAGGATACCCCCCAACTCTGTGCTGGTCTCTGTATCTGCTGTGGGGGCAGCTCAGATTCGGTCCTACTCCTGTGTGTTCTTGCCTCCAATGTCCACAGCTATCGGAACTAGAGTGTTTTTTTTTTTTTTTTTTTTTTGGGACCTCTCATTGTCCTTTGATATATTCCATAGACCCAGAATCTGCCTAGTTGATAGTGTGGATTTAATCTGTAGTTTGTACAGTTGGTGGGAAGGTTTTGGGTCCTCTTCCTTAGCCACACTGCCTCCGGTGGCTCTTTCCATTGTGGTTTTATTTTCATCTCTGCATGTGGGTCGTCCACTGGGGCTTGCTCCTGAGGCTGCCCAGGAGGACTTGGGTTTGCCCCCGGGGGGCCCAGGTGAGGAGGTGGTGCAGCTGCTTGGGTTGCAGGGGTTCTGGCAGCACCAAGTCCTCAGGGGGGTTGGCAGCTAGGGCAGCAGGAAATACAGTGCTCTAGAAGGGTATGGCAACTCGTATTGGCCAATACACTCCAGTATTCTTGCTTTCACGGAGAAGGCAATGGCACCCCACTCCAGTACTCTTGCCTGGAAAATCCCATGGACGGAGGAGCCTGGTGGGCTGCAGTCCATGGGGTCGCTGAGTCGGACACGACTGAGCGACTTCACTTTCACTTCTCACTTTCATGCATTGGAGAAGGAAATGGCAACCCACTCCAGTGTTCTTGCCTGGAGAATCCCAGGGACGGGGGAGCCTGGTGGGCTACCGTCTATGGGGTCACACAGAGTCGGACACGACTGAAGTGACTTAGCAGCAGCAGCAGCAGCAGCAGACCCACTCCAGTACTCTTGCCTGGAAAATCCCATGGACGGAGGAGCCTGGTGGGCTGCAGTCCATGGGGTCGCTGAGTCGGACACGACTGAGCGACTTCACTTTCACTTCTCACTTTCATGCATTGGAGAAGGAAATGGCAACCCACTCCAGTGTTCTTGCCTGGAGAATCCCAGGGACGGGGGAGCCTGGTGGGCTACCGTCTATGGGGTCACACAGAGTCGGACACGACTGAAGTGACTTAGCAGCATTCTTGCTTTCAAGTCTTTTTTCAAGCCCCTGGCAGCTGTTGATCAGAAGGCCTCTTTGGCCATCTTTCTCTGTAGCTCCGCTCATTCAGGCACTTAGAGGGCTCCCTTGCCTGGGGTCCTTCTCTGTTGTTTTTAAGATAGACAGAATCATACCATTTAATCATCTTCTTGTTTTCTTTTTAGTCTTTATTGAATGTGTTACAATATTGCTTCTGTTTTATGTTTTGTTATTTTGGGTGTGAGGCCTGTGGGATCTTAGCTCCTCATCAGGGATCAAACCTACACCCCCTGCACAGGAAAGCGAAGTCTTAACCATTGGAGCACCAGGGAAGTCCTCAGTCAGAAAAGTCCTCAGCTTTTATAATGGGAATGTTGTAATTTTTTTAGGGACTTTATAATACTCCATAATGTTGAAACAGTTTAGTTGTTTCTCGGGTTTTGCTTTTATCTACAATGCTGTACTCCTAGGATGTGTTTTTATCAGCTTAGATTATTAGATTGCACATCCAGCAGAGGAATTGCTGGTCAGAAAGTATGACCATTTTTAACTGTGACATTGTTGCAGAGGCTACGTATCAGCTTATCTCTTAGGCCCCCGGGGGCAGTTGAAAGATTATTTGTTGAGGTAGAAAAGGCTTTAAAATGTGTATAGTTGTTTATTAGAGCACTTGCTTAAAATTTTATACCTTAGCACACAGTCCCAAAACTCCTCTCTAATTACAGTGTTGGACTGCCCTCCAAGAAGGTTCTCCAGGAGACCTATTTACCCGCTTGACTGCCGCAGACAGGTCACTTGCGCTCAGTACCTGTGGTGCTTATTAGCATTAGAACTTGCATACAGTAGGTACCAACTAAATATTTTTTAAATGCACCCGTTTTGCCACATCTTCACCAGCTCAGGACATTATCACACTTCTTAACCTTTATCAATCGGGTATATTAAAAGTTTTCCTCTTTTTTGTTTATTTTTTGTTATTAAAATTAAGCCTATCTATCCTGTGTTAATTTGTTTACCAAGTCTGAGATTTGTGTTAAGTATATTGGGTCTTTTGCTGTTTAGAAAATGTTTATTTTTAGGCAGTATATCTGTCAGTCTGTTTTCACTTCAGTTCAGTTCAGTCGTTCAGTCGTGTCTGGCTCTTCGTGACCTCATGGACCACGGCACGCCAGGCCTCTCTGTCCATCACCAGCTCTGGAGTCTACTCAAACTTATGTCCATTAAGTCGGTGATGACATCCATCCATCTTATCCTCTGTCATCCCCTTCTCCTCCTGCCCTCAATCTTTCCCAGCATCAGGGTCTTTTCCAATGAGTCAGCTCTTGGCATCAGGTGGCTAAAGTATTGGAGTTTCAGCTTCAGCATCAGTCCTTCCAATGAACACCCAGGACTGATCTCCTTTAGGATGGACAGGTTGGATCTCCTCACAGTTCAAGGGACTCTCAAGAGTCTTCTCCATTACCACAGTTCAAAAGCATCAGTTCTTTCACTTAAGTTTTCTAAATTCTGTTAATCTGCCATTTCTCCATTCATTTGAAATGCTACTTTTACCACATATAAGTGAAGCAAATTTGGGGCTTCGATTTCTGTTTTGTCGGTTTTTTTGTCTGCATCTTAGCCGATGTCACATGAATTCAATCCCTTTAGCTATCTAATAATTGTGAAATCTGGGGGTCTAAAGTTCCTCTCTTTCCCCATTATTCCTTTTTTTTCCCCAAAAAAATTTTCTGGGCTGTTCTGTCTTTACTTTTCTAGATACTCTTTAGAATCAAATTTATTTATTTCCTGCTAAATTCTTTGCTATGCACTGGCATAACAGATCTGGCTTTCATGATATTTTTCTTTTTGTTTTCTACCTAAGTTTTATATTCTTAATTTTCCCTTACTGTTAAATTTCAAATTGAGATCAATTTATTCCCTAACCTTCTTCTTTTTTTTTTGATATGTTTCTTGCTTCACTGTTATTTGCAAATTTTTGACTTTTGCTCCTCATACAGTGTATCAGAGATGATCTCATCTTAAACATTCAGCAGCCCTAAGACTAAAAACAAAAAGTCATCTGAGAGTCAGACAGTTTCAGGGCTGGATTCATCTTTGTATGGATTGGTGATGTGTCCCCCCCTGCCCAGGCCTGAGTGCATGGCTCATGTCTGTCAGTTCCAGTTCTCCCTCCTAAAATCACAGATTAGTATTGCTGTCCAGTTAGGTGAATTCTTAAGCAGGTGAATAACCACATTTGGGGAGTTTTGATGATAACCTCAATCTTTAGCAACAGATAAGATATGCATATTACATGAAAGATCAGTTGAGCAGTTAGAGAGTAAGGACGCCTTGATTATACCAATTGCTCAGTCATGTTTTAAAAACAAAGGACCAGGTGTGTTAAGTTTATTTCACCTGTTAAAAAGTAACAAAAGATACAGTTTAGGCTACATTACGGGAAGTATGGATCCAGATTAGGAAAGGTGATAGCTCCAATCTGTACAAGTCAAACAGTTTTTATTGTTTCGTGCACCTCTTTGATGCCAGGAACTAAACCAGGCACTTGAATACACAACTGATACCACAGTCTCCTTTACAGTAGAATTTCAAGTCAATAATAGATTTTCGAAAACCCAGAAGAAGAGCATAGAGGCTAGAGACACAGAGAACAGAATCTCTAGAGCCTGTGGGACCTAGTGCAAATTATTTAGCCTCACTCTGTTTTAAATTCTTCATGGGCAAAATGGAGTCAGTAAAAATACACTTCACACTTTTGTCCTAAGCAGTAATGAGATGATGTATATGTGGGAAGCCTCTAGAACACACTTCGGCACATAGTGATGGCTCGGAAAATAGTATGGAGTGCTGTTTTGAAATGCTGAAAGGTGGGAGTTGTCTCAGCAGAGAGAGACTTCCCACCAGAAGGAATTGTGTGCCCCAGAGTTGGAGTGGTTGACCTGGGGCCTTTCTGAAACTGCAGGGAATTTAATCTGATTGGAGTGGAAGGTGCACATGGACGGAGTAGCTAAGCACGAAGCTTCCCGGGGAGGCCGAGATCTCTAGGCGGGAGCTTTTGTGCCACGTTGAGGAGCTTGAAAGGCATTTAGAAAACATTGCTGAACCTCAGAAACGCCTTAAATAGGGAGTGTCCACAACAGTTTCATCAGTGGAAAGACTGGTTCTTCACGGATGTGCAGAGACACTAGGAAAGCCATTTGAGGTAGGCTATCCAGTCAGGGAAGTGGTGTTCAACCCTCGCTGCACCTAGGAGCTTCCTGGAGAACTTTTAACAATCTAATGCCCAGGTTGACTCCAATTATATCAGCAGCCTGGGGTTGAGACCCAGACATTGGCGGTTTTTTATTGCTTCCCAGATAATTCCATTGCACAGCCAGGGCCGCATTCAAATGAGATAGATAAAGTTGCAAATTAAACAAGTGCCAGCAACATAAAGGACCCAGGGTAAGGAGATAACAAGTAGGATGTGGTGGTTGGTTGAATGAAGAGGGGTTGATGGTTTCTGGTTTGGGTAGCTGGTGCGTGATGATCTATACCAAGAAGGAGAAGCAGATTTGGGTATTGGTCCTTGCTGAGTGGGCATGAGAAGGGTAAGAAATTTGATTTTTTTAAAGCTTTTTATTTTTGTATTGGAGTCCAGCCGATTAACAATGTTGTGATAGTTTCAGGTGGACAGCAGGGGGATTCAGCCATACATATACATTTATCTATTCTCACCCAAAGTCCTCTCCCCTCGGGGCTGCCACATAATACTGAACAGAGTCCCAGGTACTAAACAGTAGGACCTTGTTGGCTCTCCATTTTAAATATAGCAGTGTGTACATATCCATCTTCAACTCCCTAAGTATCCCTTCCCCCAGTCCTCCCCCCACCCCCCAACCTCTGCAACCATAATTTTGTTCTCTAGATCTGTGACTCTGGTTTGTAAATAAGTTCATTTGTATCATTTCTTTTTAGATTCTGCATAGAAGAGATGTCATATGATTAAAGAATTTGATTTTGAAATATAGAATTTGAGGGAAATGATACAAGAAACTGAGGGGAAGGCGCCAGTAATATACTTGAAAACTCAGAAGACAGAGGAAATAATTGATGCGAGAGTTCCCTGAGAAGACAGGAAGTACAGAGCAGACATGAAAGAAGTAATTTATATGAAAATCTTCCTCTCTGAGAGGAATAAGTAAAAATATTTGAGGATGCAAGTAAGCTCACCACAGGCTGAGGAAGAGGAGCCGTAATTCAGCCTCCTGGCCTGAGCTCCTTACTGCAGATCTGCTGAGAACTAAGAGATGAGAGCAGGCATTCAGGAGTTGGGCAGGCTTTGTGGGAGCTGACAAAGGGCCATCTGAGGATGGTGTCTTTCTGGTCCTACTCTTAAATGTTGACTTTTCCCCAGAGTTTCAATATTGACCCTCTTTCACACACTTCCTGTGTGATCTCCTTTGTTATATTGGATTCCACTGTTATCTTCTGAGAGAAATATTGATAAACGGAAGTTTGTCCGGAAAAGTTATGTATTAATCGTTGACCGTTCAGAAAATTATTGGTCGACTTTTCATTTGGAGGGATAGCATTTTGCTACCTTAATTTGAAATTTAGTTTGTTGAGATCACTTGAAGACACTGTGAAGATCCTAGTAGTTTCTACCATCAGTAATTTGGTAGCATTATATTTGTTTTTCCAGTATAACAAAAATTTCAAAAAGTGACTAACTCAACATTTTGAAACCCATGTTAACTTTTAATATTAAAATTTTGTATTATAATATAAAATTTTTTAATAGGTATTTATTTTATGTCATGTTATACTTCATCTCCTTGTTGTTATGTTCTGTCATTTATAATCAAGATCGAACTGGAATTCTCAACTGTGATATAAACTATGATTTACATTAAGTTAAGTGTTAGTCGCTCAGTCGTGCTCGACCCTTTGCGACCTCATGGGCTGCAGCCCACCAGGCTCCTCTGTCCATGAGATTTTCCAGACAAGGATACTGGAGTGGGTTGCCATTTCTTCCTCCAGGGGTCTTCCCAACCCAGGGATCGAACCCAGGTCTCCTGCACTGCAGGCAGATTCTTTACCGACTGAGCTACAAGGGAAGCCCCATGATTTACATTATGTACTCTTGAATATTTTTTCCTTTAAAAAACCAATTTAAGGTTTAGTGGTTATCAGAGAGACTGAACCATCAGATTTATTTTGCTAATTATCCTCACTACAGCAAAGCAATAGTGTGACTTTTCTATATGCCTTCTTGTTCAAAACTTGATAAATTACTTAAGCACAGATGTGGGCTTCTCAGCTGGCTCAGTGGTAAAGAATCCATCTGCCAGTGCAGGAGACACAGGTTCAGTCCCTGGGTTGGGAAGATCCCCTGGAGAAGGAAATGACAGTCCACTCCAGGCAATCCACCTTCAGGCAATTGCCTGAAAAATCCCATAGATACGCAGCCTGGTGGGCTCCAGTCCATGGGGTAGCAAAAGAGTGAGAAACGACTTAACAACTAAACAATAAAGCACAGATGTATAGGCTGATAGAAGGTGACCTTGATGTTGCAGAACATTGACCTGGTGCTCTAATATCATTTCAGGTAACGTTTCATTTGTTGCATTTCCCGTTTCCAGCACCAACTCACCAACAAAGATTTTACCAAAAACCTTAGGACCAATAAATGTGAATGTTGGACCCCAAATGGTAAGAAAATCATCATATTTTAGGATTTGAAACTTTGCTTAGTTTATCCTAATTTAAAGGATAGTTGTACTGAAGATGCTTGGCGAAATACTCCTGTGAATACTTTATCTCAGTCACTTAATTTTTAAAGTTTTATTTTTAGCTGAATGTAACTGGTTAGTCTTAAGAAAAAGACACTGTGTTTGTCAATGTTTAATTTTCATGTATTTTTGAATCTGGATTCTGAATGTGTTATATTAAGTTTTTGCCCCTCTACGAGGCTTCTCTTGTTTTCAGTTGTTTGAGCCAATTGATTTGAAATCTGTTATGTCTTACGTTCCTCTCCTTTTTCTTTTAAAATAACCTTTACTGCACTAAAGTATATACTTTCATATAAACTGATTATGACCCAACAGTTAATCTGTATCTGGAGTTACTAATTTGAAAAACTCTTTGATGAAAGGACATTTAGGAAGAAACAACTCACCAATTAATCTCAATCTTTAGCAGTAGAAATAGTGAATTTAAATGGAAATATTTAACCATTTCTCTGAAGGCATTCCATTAATTATGCTAGATAGTGCTTTTAAGACAGCCTTATTTATAAACAGTCACATGCAGCTAATGTATTAATAAAAACTATAGTAGTGATAGTAGTAGTGAAGTCGCTCAGTCGTGTCCGACTCTTTGCGACCCCATGGACTGTAACCTACTAGGCTTCTCTGTCCGTGGGATTCTCCAGGCAAGAATACTGGAGTGGATTGCCATTTCCTTCTCCAGGGGATCTTCCCAACCCAGGGATCGAACCCGGGTCTCCCACACTGGAGGCAGACGCTTTAACCTCTGAGCCACCAGGGAAGCCCAATAAAAACTATACCTAATTTAAATGGCCTCACCCACCATTAGCAAAAGTACATAAACATTTGAACAATAACTCTTCCTTGTCAGTGCTTATATCTTCTCATCTCTAGAGCCATAAGCATAAATTTTGTTCATAATATATGGTACCGTAGGCTATGCTAAATGCACAATTACTTAGATAAAAATCTCTTTTAACGTACTCAATGGCTTCGGAAAGTCTTTGAGATCTTAAGACATACTAGACATGACATTTTTCTTGATCTCTTGAGGACTGTTAATCATCTGCAGAATCCAAGCTAAAGATGTTGCCCAGTTCTGTAACTATGTGAAGAATGTCATCTAGCCCCAAGCTCATACAAACTTTAGCTCAGGTGAGGAGCCACAGTTCTGAGTATTTCAGGGTATATTTTCAAACATTTGCTAAGCATTCGTCCCTCACCAGCCACTGCAGTGGGTGCAAATGAGATGACAAACCTGACTTGAAAGCCGATATTTTGAAAGGTGATTCTATAAACATCAGAATTAAATAAGCATATGTGACCTTTCATGAATTTGTCCCTTACAGTACTCCTCTATTTTGAAAGACTGTTTCCTCTTGGTATTTCAGTGATGCTGCTAAGGCTCAAATTTGAATTCCTCTTTGGGAAACGTGGTTTTCCTTCCTACTGTCAATTTGAACTAAAAGTACATATAAGCCTTTACACACTTCAGTTTTGATGGTGATACGTACTCGTGTATATGACATACTCGATTACTGCAGACTTCAGAATCAGTCAGGAGTGGAGGTTTGGGGCTCTCCTTAAGAGCCAGCCCAAGACCAGTCTCCCTGATTCTCAGGTACTTTTTGCAGTTCTGGGTCCCCAGGCAGGAATCAGAGTTTTCTTTTTAATTTCCTAGTTTATTGTAATTTGATTTCCTAATATATTGTAGAACCCCAGCAAGAACCATTTCTCTCTCTTCTGTTTGTCTATTTTGTATGTTTTCCCCTAATTTTCAGTCTCTTATCCATGATTTTTAAAACAATTTTGTTAAAAAATTCTTAAATAAAGCCTCACCTGTTTGCCTCATACTTGCTCTTAAAATTTTTACATATCTCTTTGGAAACTGAATGTTCATGGTAGAGAGAAATTTAAAAAGTTCTCAAAAAAAAAGTTATTTTCTGTGTTTATAGAAACTAGTTTAGAAGTAACTGTGGCTTGGGATTCTTACTGTTTTCTTAAAGGTACCTGGTTTTATATGTATGTGCACACACACATATATTTATATAAGATAATCTCATGCTTATTTTAACATGGTTAAAAACTGCATGTCTCTTACAATGACAATGAAAATTTTGTGAGATAATGAAACCCTTAAATAAAACACTTTGTATTTAAATAGATTCCTTATAGTTTATAGTTATAGATTTTTTTTCTTTTCAGAATATACCTGTTCTCTTGGCATTTCTTACTGTAGATGGCAGTAGTACATAAGATATCTTGATTGAAGGTAGAAAATTTTCAGACTGAGATTCAGTGGCTATATGACTTTCATAGGCTAAGTATAAATGTTCATTTCCCTTATCAGATCAACTGAATATTATTTTAATTCGGGGCTTCAAAAGTAAGGTTCAGTTTTATAAAGCATGTGTGACTTATCACCTATATGAACTAATTTTCCTGTTCATTGGTTGGTCGAGTTTTGTTGACTTGTGTGTGGTTTTGTTGAAGGCTCACTGTCACTGTTCTGGTTTAAGAACTCACTACATCTCACAAGAACTTCTAATATATGGATCCAGTACAAGTGTAGCATCCTTCCAGTCTTTGTTGGTGTAATGTTTGTTAAAGACTTGCTAAGAGGAAGGAACAGAGCGTTGCTGATCACTCTCAGATCAGGAAAGAACAGCAGCTAACAGCCTGACACTGTGGAAGCAAAAATGAACTGGATGCAACAACTTAGTCCACAGTCATCCTCAGTAAAGATAACCAGCTTTTCCCTGTGTCCTATTTCCCTTCCTCCTTTGCTCTTCTTCTTCTTTTTGTTTTTTCCTCCAAAGCCCTTAAAATTAGGTAGAACTGAGCCTGTAGAGTCCTAAAGAAAAAAACTCCATAGTTTTTTTTCAGACTGCACGAGTAATGCAGTCTGTTGCAGGATAAGTTGGAATACTTAGAATTGCTTTGTGGAGACTCCTATTCTAGGAATACAGTAGACCAGGGGCTGATCAAATACTCAGACTGTATTTCTCAAGCACTCATCCAGGTCAGCATAATAGAGAACAGAATGTATGATGCAGTGATTGGTGAGAACTACACCCTTTATATTGTATTTTCTTACTGGATTTTATATAATCCTTTCTAGCATATCAATGAAGAAAGAAGCTACTTTTTTTCATCATTTTAAAAGCTGGGTCTTCTGTCTCAGTTCAGTAAATGTTTACTGATTCTTTCCTATGAGTGTCTCCTAGCACTGTGGTAGGCCCTGCAAACACCCTCTACCTTTAAGGATCCTGCATTGAGATGGAGGTGAGGAGTATGGTGGTATGGAAAATGTGGAAGGCTTGGAGGTACAATCGCCTTGTCTAGTGTTCCTTTTTTCTCATGAGGCAAATTTCTGAATGCCTTGTTTAATGATCCTTGGCATATTGTGAGGATCAGAATTCCCCGGCTGTCTGTCAGTATTTGTTGTGTTTTGTTTGACTATAGAATTAATTTATTAAAATAGTTTCCTAATCATTTGTATGTAGTAACATCTCCCCAGCCCCACTAATATTCCCATTCCCTGGAGCATGCCTTTATTTTATTTACTGTTTTTTGTGTATGTGTGTGAAAATAGGGTTTCAGTAAAGTCCTTAATCTTAGTTCTGTTCATTCCCTTTCTGGAATCTGTCCGTAGGAAATAGAAATTAAAGCCAAGATAATTTTACAAAAAGGTTTATCACAGCATTATTTATAATACTGAATATTTGTAAAACTCTAATAATAAGAATGTTTTATGGTCTTTAAAATGTGTTTGAACAATATTTAATGATATGAGGAAATGCTCTTAAAAACAGATAAAACTGCATCTATATAAGAATCCAAATTGTGTAATGTCTTTGCATATGTTTTGGACTGTGAAAATCTAATTTGCTGTTATTCCAGTTCTAGTTAATCAAGTTCAACTACAATTAGTTTTCATGATTCTAAAGAAAGGTTTTCATTTTTCTGATTTTTAAAATGTTGTCAGTCACCAGCTTAATCCTTCCCAACTGCTATTCACTTGCTGAAATCCACAGTGTACTTTGTATCACTGTTGATACTTGTGCTTCAAGATCTTAGAATATACAAGTGGGTCAAAGGTATTGCTTATATTTTAGATGGTTGATATTAAGTACATTTTAGATAATAAGGTTCCCTCCTTATAAACTTATTTTCTGCCTGTAGGCTTGCCTTAACAACTAAGAATAGTTTTCCTTATTTTGACTTTACAGATTATAAGCACACCACAGAGACTAACCAGTTCAGGAAGTGTTCTGATTGGGAGTCCATATACCCCTGCACCAGCAATGGTTACTCAGACACACATAGCAGAAGCTACTGGCTGGGTCCCAGGGTAAGAGTGGTACTGCAAGTTACCATTTTTTAAAACTTTTTTAAAGTTCTGATCTTTTTTTGCTCACTGTCTTATCTTCTGTTCTTGTTTTATGGCTTTAAAAACTAGTATGTTTCCTTTAAGATCACCTGTTTATTTCATTTTATGTCCTAGCTATAAAATGGGTGTCTAGGATATAAAATGGGCATCTAGGATATAGCCTCTGGATCTAAGTTCCCTGACTAGGGATTGAACCCTTGTCCTCTGCAGTGGAAGCATAGAGTCTTAACCACTGGACCACCAGGGAGTTCCCTGGAACAACCATTTTAAACAGAAAAATAAAATAATAACTTGTAACTGAAACGTATTTCTTCAGCTCTGAAAGAAGACTGCTTTTTTTGATTTGACTTTTAGCCACTTTGGAGTTGTAAAAACTGCATTTTATATTGTTTTAACACACATAAGAAAGGAGTTATGTATATGTGTGTGTGTGCTTAGAATTTCTTCTTGAAACTAGCATTTTTGTTTCATTTAAAACCAGAAAAAGAACTAGGAAAAAAAAGAGACCAAAATATATTAAAACTTTCATTGAGTTTTATCTTGATTCTTTTTAAAACACTGGGCAGTTAAATCAGTGTCCCTTCTTCGTTACTCATTTGCCACTTTTAATATCAGATCTCTGCGTGTTCCATCTTTACCTTAAAATAACCTTATTCAACCTTTCCCCCCTTATCATTTTAGTATCTCATCCCTCCATAAAAGGAAATAGTAAACTAAGTGACTGAAAATTTTATTTTGTCCCTTTAGAAATTATTTCCAACATGGCATACCACACTGGTGGTTCTGTTATTGACTCACAGTTGTGAGTTCTAATAAGCAAACAGTAAATCTTGGTTCAGTAAGAATCTCCTTGCTTCAAGGATATTAAAGAAATGAATGACAATCCTGGCAGGGTGCTTTAAGTTACACACACACACATTAGAGGCAAAAGAGTTTTTTTTGTGTGTGTGCGCTTAGTTGTGTCCAACTCTTTGTGACCCTGTGGACTGTAGCCTGCCAGGCTCTTCTGTCCATGGAAATCTCCAGGCAAGAATATGGGAATGGGTTGCCATTTACTTCTCCAGGGGATATTCCCTACCCATTGCATCTTTACCATTGCATTGGTAGGCAGATTCTTTACCCCTAGCCCCACTTGAGACATCGCTTCATATGTATACATGTCTTTTCCATTATCACATAGGATGAAGTGACAGAATCACCTGTAATTCCATGGCCTTTCAGTTCAGTTCAGTCACTCAGTCATATCTAACTCTTCACGACTCCCTGCACTGCAGCACACTGCAGCTTCCTTGTCCGTCACCAACTCCTGAAGCTTGCTCAAACTCATGTCCATCGAGTCAGCGATGCCATCCAGCCATCTCATCCTCTGTCGTCCCCTTCTCCTCCTGCCTTCAGTCTTTACCAGCATCAGGGTCTTTTCCAGTGAGTCAGTTCTTTGCATCAGGTGGTCTAAGTATTGGAGTTTCACCTTCAGCATCAGTCCTTCCAATGAATATTCAGGACTGATTTCCTTCAGAATTGACTGGTTTGGTCTCCGTGCAGTCCAAGGGACTCTCAAAAGTCTTTTCCAACACCATAGTTCAAAAGCATCAATTCTTCAGCACTCAGCTTTCTTTATAGTCCAACTTTCACATCCATACATAACTACTGGAAAAACCATAGCACTAACTAGACGGACCTTGGTCGGCACAGTAATGTCTATGCTGTCTAGGTTGGTCATAACTTTCTCCCAAGGAGCAAGTGTCTTTGAAATTCATGGCTGCAATCACCATCTGCAGTGATTTTGGAGCCCAAGAAAAGAAAGTCCATCACTGTTGCCGTTGTTTCCCTATCTGTTTGCCATGAAGTGATGGGACCAGATGCCGTGATCTTCGTTTTTTGAATGTTGAGTTTTAAGCCAGCTTTTTCACTCTCTTCTTTCACTTTCATCAAGAGGCTCTTTGTTCCATCCTTAACAATAGCATGTTAAGTCCATAATATCATGTTAAGTCCATAATAATAGCAATACCATGACCTTCATTCAGTCCTTAACAATATCCTCATATAGATCTGCAAGTTAGGTTGGAGTTTTTCATACACTTGGAAGATAATTTAATGAAAGCCAAATCTCCTCCAGTAGTGCTGGCCTGCTTTGGAGATGACCAGGGTTTGGCTATTTTCAATAACTGGCTGTGCTTTATACTGCATGTAGTATGATTGTCTAATGTTTTTAAGAACCAGTCTTCCCAGAGTTGTACCTTCTGTTTATTGTTGTTGTTTCATTGATAGACACACAAGTCGTGTCTGACTCTTTGTGACTCCATGTACTGTAGCCCACCAGGCTCCTCTGTCCATGGAATTCTCCAGGCAAGAATACTGGAGTGGGTTGCCATTTCCTTCTCCAGGGGATCTTCTTCATCCAGGGATCAAACCTGTGTCTCCTGCAGGAAAACCCTTCTCATTTATAAATTTGCAGTATTTCTTCCTAGAGATTCGTTAACTGTTGTGATTTCTTGGGTCCAGTGACAAATTTTAAGTTCTGATTTTATGTACATATCTTTTGTAATTCTTAGTTTTGTGTTTGGATATATATTCAGTGTGGAATTAGATAAGTTAAATTTTTCATGAAGTAAAGTTCCTTATGCATTTTCATTTTTTTTTCTTTTCAGTGATAGAAAACGGGCTAGAGAATTTATAGACTCTGATTTTTCAGAAAGGTGAGTAAAAGTTTTAAGTAATTTGTTCAAGATATTCTACTACATAGAGAGGGGTTTAGTACCCAGACTCATGAGATGTTTTTCTTCATATAACTTTAAGTTCATTAAATTTCAACTGTTATTTCATTCCACATTGAGTATTCTGCTTCACTCATCATTGCATAAGTGTATTATGTTTATGTAGTTTCAAAAGATACTGTTCTGTGGGTAGATTGGCTCTTGGCAGTTTGCTATTTATTTAGCACACTCCCTCATTTGGGGAGATGACGTGTTCTGCTAAAGTGACTATCCTTGATTACCTCAAAATATACAAACTTTAAAAACAAGTTTTATTGAACACATTTAAAGATCATAGTAAATCCTCACTTCTTTTTTTTTTTTTTTTAACCTTCAAGTTCTATTGATATATAATTAACATACAGCCCTGTATAAGTTTAAGGTAATACAGCACAATAATTCGATTTGTTAATACATACATCATAAAGCAGTTATCACAGTAAGTTTAGTGAACCATCTCATAGAGATATAAAATAAAAGAAATAGGTAAAAATTTTTCTTGTGACAAGAACTCTTAGGATTTACTGTCATATATAACGTACAGGGCTTCCCAGGTGGTGAACCCACCTGCCAGGCAGGAGACGCATGACCTGAGGGTTCCACCGCTGGGTTGGGAAGATGCCCTGGAGGAGGAAATGGCACCCCACTCTAGTACTCCTGCCTGGAAAATCCCATGGATTGAAGAACCTGGTGGGCTACAGTCCATGGGATCACTAAGAGTTGGACACAACTGAGTGCATATGCACGCACACACATATAAAATGCAGTCGTGTTAATTTACCATGTCGTACGTCACATCTCCTTTCTTAAATAATACAAGTGTAGTATAATCTTTTCTTAGACTGTTAGGACAATAATTCTCAGTTCTAGGTGTGCAGCAGAATCACCTATGGTCTGTTGAGTAAACTATAATTGCTTACTAAATCAGAAACTCCAGGATTGAAACCTTATCACTTTAGGATCATTATTTGAACTCAGTATTTCACCCAAGTCACTATACTAAGTATCATATTAATATCACATTATACTAAAATAAAACATAATCTCAGAGGCTGTTTAGATAAAGCCTTGCCAGCAACACTTTCTAGATTGATTCTAGAGTTTTTTTAATTGCTTTTTTTCAACAATGTTTTAGTCTCCTTTCTCCCCTTAGGTCATCTGCTTTCAACACAACTTTCTGTCTTTTCCAGTTTCTAGTTGCTACCTCAGATTCGCTGTACACTGAGAAACTACTTGGCCAGATGTGTTAGAATCCCATCCAAAATAAAAGTGAATGGGCCCCAAAGTGAAGACCTTGAGGCTGTATTTTAAAATGTTTGTTTTCTTGCATGACGCTAGCTCTGCTTTAGTTCCTCGCTGACCTTTGTTGTTGTTCTCAGATCTTAACTGTTTTGAACAGATAAAATCATATCTGAGAAGCTGCTGTATTACATAGAACTGTATGGTGAGATGGTCTTTTCTCTCTAATGGGAATTCATTTTTCCAGCTCATACTGTTTCATCTTCATGTTTATCCTGGGAAAGCACAGCAGTACAACTTTTTAACTGTGTATTCGGCAGTGTTTAAGGCCTTAAAATGGAACTGTTCACTCGTTATGATTGACATCACCTGAGTATGCAAATAATACAAAAAAGCAAGATTCTTTTTATTCTTCATCAGAGAGAAAACTCTAGAGATGCATATGGAAGTGCCAGACTAGGTTTGTTGGGTATAGCCATTGACTTGACTTTTTGCTTTTCTGCATTTGCTTCATGGGTCTTTTTTCCTAGTGCTTTCTATGTTACTCTCCTTTTATTCTTTAATATAACTTTTCTGTATTGAATCCCATCCCCCTCCCTAACCAAACCATCAAATCACTACATGCGGTTTTCTTCTTGTTCTTACACATGTTCCTTTCCTCCAGATTAATGTGTTTTTCTATAATGCTGTAAAAAGTCTTGGGTTCCCTTTTCCCCAGTGCTAAGGTTCAAAAAGCCAGCTCTCAACCACAAACTAATCTTCTTCACTTCTTCATTGTCTCCTTAGTGATTTAATATCTCTATAGTGATTAAATATGGTAAGTATTTTTGTTAGTGTTCCTTGGGGACATAGATTTATATATATAATACACATGCATACTCCCACATAGATACATACTATATAAGGTTTTTATCCCCATCTTACCACTTGACAGTACAACTTGAAGTATGTTTTACACAGCTCTTCCTTTGCTGAGTTCCTTTGCAAGACCAAGTCACTTTCTGAAGAAATCTTGTTCGTGGGTAAAGGATCTATTGAGGGATTCTCGTTAGTTTTTTCTTTGTGTTCTGATCCACTGAACTTCTTTGCAAAGAGGTTGTGGAAATTGCTTTGAAAGCCCCCTTTCTGGTCTCGCCTAGAGTTTTGATCCTGAAAGATGTTTGTTCCCTTTTGTCTTTCTTCCTTGGACAGTCTGGTGGTGTGTTGCAAATACATCTCTTCCAAATGGGAAGTGTCCTATGTGAGAGTTCCCTGGGGGAAGAAAGGTCCTGGGTGTTTGACAGGTAGCAGCAATAGCCTCCATGTGTTTACTTTATTCCTGTCTTAAAGGAGTAGGATTTGGCACAGTGGTGTTTTTCTCTTCCTTTGTGCTCATATACTCTTTATATATATTTTATTCTGTTGGAATATAGTTAAAGCTTTTAATTACAATAAACTAATATAAACTCAGTCATGTCCGACTCTTTGCGACCCCATGGACTGTAGCCTACAAGGCTCCTCTGTCCATGGAATTTTCCAGGCAAGAGTACTGGAGTGGGTTGCCATTTCCTTCTCCAAATTTAAACTATAATAAACATCAATATAATTAATATCTGTACTGCTTCAATGATGTTTATGAAGTTGTCTATTTATTCAACAAGTGTTTTGAATATCTACTAAGTGTTGGTAAGTTCTAGGCATGGATGAGAATAATAAGCAAGATAGATAAGTCTCTGCCCTTGAAGAGCTTATATTTGGGGAGGAGGTGCAATAAAGAAATAAGATAACTAGATTGTGATAGGTGGTATGCAAAAAACTAAGAAGGATGATTTGTAGATAATTGGAAGGATGGTGGCTACCTTAGAAAGGCCTTTCTAAGGAGTGATGTTTGAATACAAGTAAGACAGGCTAGTTCCTTGAGGAGCTTGGGATTGTAGGCACAGGGAATGGCAAATGCAGAGCTCCTAAGTGAAGAACCAGGTTGTGATACTCAGGGAAGCACAGTGGCTTGGAGATCATGAGCAAGTCAGAGAGAGATATGAGATGAGGAGGGAGAAGTAGATACAGGTCAGAGTATGAAAGGCCTTGTAGGTCATGGTAGAGAATTTGGGTTTTATTCTAAACAGGATTTTAAGCAGGGAAGTAATGTGATCTGATTTATACTGACTGCTGAGAGGGATCTGGACTCTAAGGAGATAAGAGCGAAAGTTGAGAAATCAGTTAGAAGGCAGGAGGCAGTGACCTGACAGTGGAGATGGGAAAAAATGGGTATATTTTGCAATTTGGAAACAGAATTTATTGATGGATTGAATGAAGGAAAGAGAAATAAAGGATGACTTGATTTTTTGCAGTAAGAGCTAGGTGAATACTGGTGCCATTAGCATTTACTGTAGTTAGGAATAGGTTTGGGGAGGAATTGAGTTTTGTTCTGGACACATGAGGTTTGAGAGGTTTTTCAGTTTTCTATATATGTATCAGGAGTATCAGTTAGTGTATCAATAATATCCTCAGCTTGGATGAGGCCAACCCAGGCCTGGATGCCATAATGCAAGGTGGAGAAAGAGGGAAGACCTGTAAGTAATAAGCATTTCTTTCCCATTTCCCCTCTCCCTCACACAGTGGATATAAATACACAGGAAAATGGGATTTTGATTGTATTTTTTCCCCTAAATTATGTTACTAAATTACTTTGCTGATTTAAATATTCTGGTTAACTTACTTTAATGAGAAAGGAAGTTTTTATTATATATTGTATATAATTTCTTATTTAAATGGGATATATTTATTAGTTTACACCTGGAAAATACTGTTATACTACAGATTTTAGTTTCATATTACTTTTGTAAATAAACATATATTATTGTGGCAAAATATAAAAAGACAGTGATTGTTGATTCTAGTTAAGTGCCTGGAAAGATAAATACTCTTGGAAACAGTTCTTTTAAATACTTCAGATGAAATGTGAATATGAAATTATGAAGACTTCAAATAAAATAAAACTTGCTTTTCAAACTGTACTAGATTGGTAGTTTTATTTTCTTAAGTATTAAAAACATGTTTAATTTGGTAATTTGATTTTATTTGGCAAGGAATGCTTCCTACTGATTCTTTTTTTTTTTTTTAAGAGACTAATAGAAATGATAGTGTTTACAGCCTGTGACCAAATTTTCATGTTATTTGGAAAGAGGGTTTGGGTGGTTCAGAGAGCTCAAGTTTGAGAAAATGTGTAAACTCTGCTTTTAAGATTTCGAGGTAAATCCCTGGTGGCCCAGCAGTTAGGGCTATGTACTCTTACTGTCAAGGGCCTGGGCGTGATCTTTGGTTGGGAAACTAAAATCTCAAAAGCTGTACAGCACAGCCAAAATAAATAAAATTGGCCCACTTAAAAAGAAAAATTTAGATAGGGAGCTTCTAGTTTGAGATGATGGATTGAGTAACCATTTTAAATCTCCAGCTCATAAGATCCTGTTGAAATGTTTTGTGTATTAAAAAAAAAAAGGAAATCTCATAAATTGCCATAAAACATGAGAGGTGTAGGGTTCTCCAAGGATTAGGAGATGAAGTCTGGTGTGATTATAAAGATGACAAGTGAAAGTGGACAAACCCATGTCCCAAAATACGCATGGGAGAAGTCAGATTGGGAGACGGAAGCTATTTTCACTTGCACTGACTTGGGGAGGTCCCAGGCCCAGAGTTGAGAAGTATAAAAAGTGAGAATGAATTGGTGAGGGAAGGACTGAGGACAATGAAATGACACCTATCCAAGGAGCACCTGGGCCAGTGGAACGTTCTCAACCCTCCAGATGGCCAGATGGCCTGTGCCCCATCTCCACACAGAGAAATTACATGTTGTGGTATAAATTACACTTCCTTCCTTTTCATTGCCTGCCTTCCTTTCCATGTACAATATAACATTGTATGGATATATCACATTTTTCCTGTATTTGTTCATTAGTGATGGACATTTGAGTTGTTTCTCCATTTTGACTTCCCTTGTGGCTCAGATGGTAAAAGCATCTGCCTACAATGCAGGAGACCCAGATTCGATCCTTGGGTCGGGAAGATCCCCTGGAGAAGGAAATGGCAACCCACCCCAGTACTCTTGCCTGGAAAATCCCATAGATGGAGGAGCCTGGTAGGCTACAGTCCATGGGGTCACAAAGAGTCGGACACAACTGAGTGACTTCACTTTCACTTTCTATTTTGGCTGTTATAAATGCTGCTGTGAACACTTGTGAACAAATCAGTTCTCATTTCTCTTGGATATATACCTAGGAACAAAATTACCTATGGCAATTCTTTTTTTAGCTTTTTGAGTAACTATCAGTTGTATTCCCACCAACAAAGGTTATAATATCTCTAGCTCCTTACCAGCATTTCCTATCCATCTCTTTTTATTTTAGCCCTCCTTGTGAATGTGAAGTGTATCTCATTTTGGTTTTAATTTGCAGTTCATAGTGGTTGATGATGTTAAGCATTTTTTCAAGTGTTTATTGGCTGTTTGTATATCTTTTTATTTTCCTAGTACAAATATTTTATGAATAATTTCTGGCAGTTTCTAACCACTGGAGTATATTGCACAATAAACTGCATCACATTTTCCAGGAAGAAAAAAAACACTAAATTTGAATAGTAATGACATCACCCACTGAATTAGGACAGTTAAAATTTGCTTCAAATATTTCTTTGTGGGAAGGAACACCACACTTTCACTCAGTTTAGAGAAATATTTTTAGAGTCTGGAGATCTTTTGTGGGTTTTTGTTTTTTAAAATCATGCCATGAATTCGTAGGGAGTGGGTTCTGGCAGCTCCGGCGCTCTCCCATTAGTTCTCAGAAAGTGTGCCTTTCTGGGTGGAGCAGGCTGGTGCATCAGTTGATCCCAAGTACCTTTTTCGACTTTTTTCTTTTTCTCATCATTTTCCTTCACATGTTTCTGGAAGCTCTCTCGGCTCTTAGAGTGCTTAATTTGCTCCATGTGTACAGTCATTCTTTGGGCAGGCATCTTGCCCTTAACTTGTTAGTTTGTTTGCAACAATGGCAACAGCATGCTGGCTGACATGGTAGCCTCTTCCAGTGTTGCTGTGGTAGCAGTTGTGGGGAATTGCCTTGTGAACAGTGCCCATTCCTTTGATGTCTACAGTGTCATGTTTCTCGTAGAGTCTCAAGTTTGTGGCCAAAGGAACAACTCCATGTTTTCTAAAAAGCCTAGAACATAGAGCAGGTGCCTCTCATCTTTCCTTTTATATTGGTCATTTCAGCAGTTTACTAGAAGATGGCATTCCAGCTTAAAGAAAGGCCAAATATCTTCTTTGAAGAACTCTATTGAGATCTTTTGGTTTGTTGGTAGTGGTGCTGGTTTTGTTATTGAGTCATTAAGAATTCTTTATGAGTTATAGATACAAGACCATTGTCAGATACATGGTTTGCAAAAAGTTCTGATCTCTGGGTTGATTTTTCACCTACAGGAAGCACAGAACTTTAAAATTTGACTGTATTTATCTTGTTTATATTGTGGTACTTATGTTTTTGGTATCATATCTTAAGAATTGCCAAGTCCCAAGATCACAAAGACTTAACACCAATATTTTTAACAGGTTTATGGGTTTTGTGCTTACATTTAGATCTTTGACCCATTTTGAGTTAATTTTTGTAGCCTGTGACATTTGAAAGTATTTGTTTAATATAACCTGAAAGCATATAGAAGATCTGTGAAAAATGTAGACATGTTTATAACATTTTTTCAACCATTTAAATTTCTAAAATAAGCCTAGTTTTAAGTTTATTATTTTAAATTATTAGCTAAATTTAAAAAGTACACTCTGTATTACTTTGTTCTTATCCCTCATTTTGTGATGGGGAGTCAAGCATTCCTGAACTATTTTTGTCAAGAAAAGGCACATCTTCTCTGAATGTGGTAGCAGTAATAGTAAGCCAAATGTGACAATGAAAGTAATTTAAAGAATGAAGAACAAGAAAGTTTGTTTTGCTCAGAAGCATAATCCCTTGTATACTGAGTTGGTTTTTTGGAAATAATTACAAAATGCTGGAAACCTTAGCATATTATTTTATAGATGCATAAAAGCCATCAACCCTTAAACATAAAAGACAACAAAACATAAATTCAAAACCAGAACAACAAAAAACCACTGAGAAAATAGATTAATAAGTTCAAAACATATAAACAAACAAACACTGAGAAAATACATTATTATGCATCTATCACCCATCTCCAGAACTTTTTCCACCATCCCCTACTAGAAACCCATACCTGTTAAGCAACATCTCTTCACTCTCTCCTCTTGCAGTTTCTGGTAACCATCGTTATACCTTCTGTCTCCATAAATTTGACAATTCTAGGTAGCTCATATAAAAGAAATCATGATATTCATCTGTTGATGGACATTTAGGTTTCCACCATTTGACTATTATGAATGTTGCTGGTATGAGTGTGGGTGTACAAACATCTGTTTCAGTCCCCTACTTGAAATTTCTTTGCATATACACCCTGAAGGGGAATTGCTGGATCATATGGTAATTATATGCTTTCTTTTTGTGGAACCACTGTAGTAGTTTCTGTCGAGACTGCACCACTTTACATTCCCACCAGTGGTGCATGAAGGGTCCAATTTTTCCATGTCCTCCCAATGCTTATTGGCTGGGGTTTTCTTTGTTTTGTTTAATTAAAGTCATCCTAATGTGTGTGAATGATATCTCATTGTGGTTTTGTTCTGCATTTCCCTAATGATTAGTGATATTGAACATCTTTTCATGTACTTATTGGCCATTTGTATATCTTCTTGGAAGAAATGTCTTCTCAAGTCTTTTGTCCATTTTGAGTTGTTTTTGTTGTTGTTGTTGTTAAGTTCTTCATCTAGCCTTTCACTTGTAAAATTCTTTTACTGGAGGCATTGTACACTTGACTTTGAAAAAAGTGGTTTACAGATTTGTTTGTAGGACCAAGTCCCCTATCTGTGTACTGCAGGTATCAGCTGTCCTAAATTCTGTTGAATTTGATGTAAATGTTGATTGGTTTGGCATGATGATCCACCAGCCTTCCAAAGATGCGGCTTCATTTCTTGATTCAGCCACTGTTGAGTTGTATCCTTTGGTGGTAAGGAAGGTGAATTCGCTCAGTCGTGTCCGACTCTTTGCGACCCCGTGGACTGTAACCTACTAGGCTTCTCCGTCCATGGGATTCTCCAGGCAAGAATACTGGAGTGGGTTGCCATTTCCTTCTCCAGGGGATCTTCCCGACCCAGGGATCGAACCTGGGTCTCCCACATTGGAGGCAGATGCTTTAACCTCTGAGCCACCAGGGAAGTACCATCCTTTGGTGGTATTGCTTATGAAACTTCATTTAGTATGATAATCTGTAGGTCTATCCACGTTGCTGCAGATGTCATCATTTCATTCTTTTCTATGTCTAGTTATATTCTGTGAGAGATTATGAGAGCCTGAACTAGGGTCATGGGAAGAGAGAGAAGAATTCAAGAGCTCTTTAAGACAAGACTTAGATTACATTTGATAGAATTTGATTAGATAGAAAGGATTAGGATGAATCTGTTGTTTCTGTTTCAAGCAGTTGGATGAATGCTGTCACTCATCTGGATGAGAACTGCAGTAGGATCAGAAGTGACGTATTGTCATGTTGAGTTCCCTGTTGTATTTTTAATATGTTATTGTGATGTATAAGGACCCCTACCTAGGATCACATTGATATTTCCAGTTCAGATCTTATTAAACTTCTTCTCTATTATATCTCAATCTTCTTTTTTCCATGTCAAGAATCCTGATTTTTAAGAACATTGAGGATGAAAAGGACGATAGAATTAGTGTATATGGTAATTACTCATTGACTTTATCCCACATTACATGCTTAATAGTCCCAAATAATAATAATAATGTAACCTAATGTGATTGTGCATACTAAGTTGCTTCAGTCGTGTCCAGCTCTTTGCAACGGTATGGACAGTAGCCTGCCAGGCTCCTCTGTCCATGGGATTCTCCAGGCAAGAATACTGGGGTGGGTTGCCATGCCCTCCTCCAAGGTATCTTCCTGATTCTCAGGGTATCTTCCTGACCAGGGTTCGAACCCTCATTTCTTAAGTTTCCTGCATTGGCAGACAGGTTCTTTACCAGCACCAACTGTGAAGCACTGAAAACATTAACAGATTTTTCTGTATATGTTCTCTCCATTCTTTTCTCATTTTTCTAATAATCATAGATAATAGTCCTACAGTGTTGAAGCATATACCTATTTATACACTATACTATATGCCTCTTAGCTCTCACTTAATCTTAACATCTACAGTTAACTATACATAAATTTCTCACAAGACCTTTATGTCAGTGTTTCTCTGATCATTTTGACTGTCTCAGTCAGTTTTGCTGAATATAAAAATTCTTGGCTCATAACTTTGTTGGAGTTTCTTAAATGTCTTAATTTTCTTCTGGTGTCACAGCTTGCTCTTGGAAAATCTGATACTCTTTTTTTTTTTCCTAAATGTCTAAATAATTTTTTTTCTTTGAAATCCAGCAATTTTACTAGAATCTTTTGATCTTTGTCATTCTGGGTTGATATAGTCTCTTTTCTTCTTTTATTTCATAAACATTTTCTTGACTTAACAGCACTTGGTATTTATTCTCTTCCCTTGCCTTGATTTTCTTTTGCAGAAACCCTTATTGTCCATATATTCTTTGCCTGCCTTCAGTGTTTTTCGTTTGCTCTTGAAAGTCAATTGTGGGAGTCACATGGGCTAGATTGTTGCAGCCTCCTCAGTCTTTATTTCAGCCTCCTGCACTCAGCTGGTATTGAAGAGGGCAAAACTTCTCATTTCAACTGCTGCTCTCAAATTGGCCTGTTCTTTCTAGCAAATTCTTGTTAGTTCCATAAAATGCCGCTCCACTGAGTATTTATTTTTTCTACCAACACAGACACTACTGTGTAAGCCTTTGGCCCCAGTTTGTAATCCGGGGTGGGTTGAAGATACCTTGTCAGCTAGTTTTGTTGTAAAGGTTGTCAAGGGCCTCAGGCTTTGCTGTTTGCTTGCTCTGTTTTTGTATGGGGATTTGGAGAGTTTGAGAACTATGGTGCTGTTGCTGTCTTTCCACACTCTTAAAACGGGGGTGTGTATGTGTGTGTGTGTTTACAGTCTATATGACTCAGAATTTAAATAAATTGTTAAGTCACTTATAATCTGTAGATTTCCCCTCCGCATTTTTCTCACTTTTTCCTTTCCAAATTATTAGTTGAAGAAACCACATTATATGTCCTGAATAGAAATTCTAAAGATTTTGCGTATCGCATCTCTTTTTTAATGTTACTTGATTGATTGATTTCTGGCCGCTGCTGGGCTTCAGTAGTTGCAGCAGGCACACGGGGCCAGCCACTCTGAGCCATGCGGCATCGTCCCTTACCAGAGATAGAGCCCATGTCCCCTGCATTGGCAGGCAGACTCTCAACCCCTGGGCCTCCAGGGGAGTGTCGCGCATCTCTTTAGTACAGTCTAACATGCTCTTCTGTCTTCAGGGTTTCCTTTAAACTGGAAGGTGGATCTTGTGTTTTGATCATATTCAGGTTCCATGATAGGCTTGAAAAACAAACACCTGAATGGGCCAGGTCAAGGAAAGCAAGTAATACAGGATCAGAAGCACTGAAGTGAGAAACTCCAGTTGCAAAGCTGACATTGCAAAACAGGCAAATCCACAGAAACAGAAAGTAAAACAGTGGTTGCCAAGGGCTTGAGGACAGGGGGGTGGGGAGTGGCTGCTTATGGGGACAGAATTTCTTTTTAAGGTGGAGAAATTAGGTTGTGGTGATGGTTGTGTAACTCTTGAACAAAGCCACTGAATTTTATACTTGAAAAGATGAAGTTTATGGTGGGTGAATTGTATTTCAATAAAGCTGTTACCTTGAAAAAGAAAGTTAGATTTGAAAAGGAAGAGAGTATTGCCTAATTGCTGGGACTGATAAGAAGAACTGGATGGAGGTGTTGATAGGTTTATAAGTGGCCTCTCCCACTGGCTGTAGACTTAGGTATTATTCTACTGTCTACTGAATATACCCATTTGGATATTCTATAGGCATGTCAAACTCAACCTCATCACTGCCCCATAGGATGTAATACAAGCCACATGTGAGTTTTAATTTTCCAGCATTCAGTTTAAAAAGTAAACTGGAATATGTGAGACTGATGTTACATCTTTTATTTAATCTACTATATCTAAAGGGTAATTAATATAAAAATTATACCTTCATCTCTCATGTAGCTCTTTGGAATTAATGGCATACTTGATTGAGACTTGTCCCATTTCAGGTATTTGATAGCCACAAGTAGAATATGCCCAGAGTATTAGACAATGCAAGTGAAAAGCTTTAAAATGAAATTCATGAATTCGTTCCAAATTCCTCAAGCTCAGAAATAACCCCTCCTTTTAAGGATTATTGTCCTGTTTCCCTCTTCCTTACCATCCACAGCAGTCAGTCACTTAGTTCTACTGATTTTTATCTTTAACATTTTTGCAAATCCATCTCTTCTTATCCAGTCCTACCAGTTGCTCGAATTCCAGGACTCAGCATTGCTTGCTTGGACCATTACAGGAACCCGTCAACAGGTCTTCCTGTTTCTGCTTCTGCCCTCCGTAAATTCCTCTGCAGCCAGAATCTCTGCCTCACTGAAAATTTCACCATGCCACTCCACCCCTCAATACCACTGAGTGCTGTAACAGTATTTCAGTAGTAGTCTGTGACCCATAGTGAATACACAGAGAGGATTCTTTTGGGAATGCAGGGAAAGAAAGCAGATATCTTCCCTTACTCTTTTGAAAAGTACATTTAGCATCTATTTCTTAATGGACATAATGCTTTAGAACATGTAAATAACTTACAAATGAATGTAATTCTACTGATGGAATGTGATGAAGTCTAGGTTTCTCTGCACAGCAGACTCTCCATTTCCCCTTTCCCTCCAGCCTCTGCTTTTGGAAGCTTGACTATTTTAGATATTTCATATAAGTGAAATCATGCAACATTTGTCCTTCAGTGACTGGTTTATTTCACTTAGCATGATGTCCTCCAGGTTCATCCATGTTGTCACATATGGCAGAATTTTTTTTTTAAGGTTGAATAATATACTGTGGTCATGTATTGATGTGAGAGTTGGACTGTGAAGAAGGCTGAGCGCCGAAGAATTGATGCTTTTGAACCGTGGTGTTGGAGAAGACTCTTGAGAGTCCCTTGGACTGCAAGGAGATCCAACCAGTCCATTCTGAAGGAGATCAGCCCTGGGATTTCTTTGGAAGGAATGATGCTAAAGCTGAAACTCCAGTACTTTGGCCACCTCATGTGAAGAGTTGACTCATTGGAAAAGACTCTGATGCTGGGAGGGATTGGGGGCAGGAGGAGAAGGGGACGACCGAGGATGAGATGGCTGGATGGCATCACTGATTCGATGGATGTGAGTCTGGGTGAACTCCGAGAGATGGTGATGAACAGGGAGGCCTGGCGTGCTGCGATTCATGGGGTCGCAAAGAGTCGGACACGACTGAGCGACTGAACTGAATTGAACTGAATATTTTGTTGTATATATATAAATATGTCTGTATGTCTTTGTGAATATATATGTATACACATACTACATTTTCTTTATCCATTCATCCATCTGTGGATATTTGAGTTTTCCTTGTCTTGGTTCAGTTCAGTCACTCAGTCATGTTTGACTCTTTGTGACCCCATGAACCGCAGCACACCAGGCCTCCCTGTCCATCACCAACTCCTGGAGTCCACCCAAACTCATGTCCATTGAGTCGGTGATGCCATCCAACCATCCTGTCTCTTATACACATCTAGATGTGTATAAGAGACAGGTTGTTAAGTTCTTCATCTAGCCTTTCACTTGTAAAATTCTTTTACTGGAGGCATTGTACACTTGACTTTGAAAAAAGTGGTTTACAGATTTGTTTGTAGGACCAAGTCCCCTATCTGTGTACTGCAGGTATCAGCTGTCCTAAATTCTGTTGAATTTGATGTAAATGTTGATTGGTTTGGCATGATGATCCACCAGCCTTCCAAAGATGCGGCTTCATTTCTTGATATGGCTGGATGAATAAAGCTGCAGTGAACGTGACAGACACCACTTTGATATCCTGACTTCATTTCTTTTGGATATGCCCCAAAATGAGATTACTGAATTATATGGTAGTTCCATTTTTAATTTTTTGAGGAACCTCCATATTTTTTTCCATTGCAGTTATACCATGTTACATTCCCACCAACAGTGTACAAAGGTTCTAATTTCTATACCCTCACCAACACTTGTAATCCTTTTTAAAAAGTAAATAGTCATCCTAACAGATGTGGGGATAATGTCATTGTGGCTTTGATTTGTATTTCTCTTATGAGTAGTGATGTTGAACACCATTTCGTATAACTGCTGGTTATAACTGGTCATTTGTATGTTTTCATTGAAGAAATGTCTATTCATGTCCTTTGCCTGTTTTTTGTGTTAAATATTTTACTATTGAGTTGTAGGAATTTCTTAGATATTTTAGATACTAACCATGTATCACATAAAGGGTTTGCAAATATTTTCTCCCTTTCCACAGATTGCCTTTTCTTTCTGTGTGTTGGTTTCATTGATTCTTACTGCAGAAATCTTCCTCCTTTAGGTTAGACTAGATACCCCTCTTACCAATTCCCATAAAACATTGTGAATAACTCTGACCTGGCACTTACCTTATTATAGTGGAATTATCTGTCATTATATATTAGTTTTGCCTCTCTTTCAGCCTTAGGACTCACTGAGGGAAAGGATTTTGCATCAGTTACTGTTTTTGTTCTTCCAGCCCCTAATACACACAGTTCCTAGCATATAATTGGTACTCAGATATTAGTAGAACTAAACTGACCTCTGAAATTTTAATGATTGAGTTATCAAAGGTTAGGCCTAGGCATTAACTTAACTTAGGATAACTGAAGATGTACGTCCATTACTAACACCAATAACTTCTTTTTTTTAATTAATTTATTTTAATTGGAGGCTAATTACTTTACAATATTGTAGTGGTTTTTGCCATACATTGACATAAATCAGCCATAGGTGTACATGTGTTCCCCATCCTGAACCCCCCTTCCACCTCCCTCCCCATCCAATACCAATAACTTCTGATTTAAAATTGAGTAGATAACAGAACTCTAGAATAGTGGTACTTTTAATTTTAGGTGGGGGCAAAAAAAATCTATAGCATACGTAGAATGCAAAAAGATAGTATTAGGAATATAAACAGGGATCAAACCCGGGTCTCCCGCATTGTAGACAGACGCTTTACCATCTGAGCCACCAGGGAAGTCTTAAAAAGATAAGTATTAGGAATATAAACTACATGGTCAGAGTTTTTGTCCGCTGTTTTCACAAGTCTTCTCCTAATGTGTAGAACAGCATCTGATACTTAATAGTAAGTAACTGGTCAGTAAATATTTAGGCAACAAATGAGTGAGCATAAAAGGCACTCTTGCTGCACACTTTATTAGGCTTTTAAGGTAAAAATTAAGTTTAAAACATTTCCTTATCTAATTCAATGTAAAATTGAGCACTGGGAACAAAAAATCAGATTCCTGTCTTCTCACATTAGTTTATAGCTTTATAAAGGAAGTCTCTAGTAAGTATGCTGCTGCTGCTGCTGCTAAGTCGCTTCAGTTGTGTCCGACTCTTGTGCGACCCCATAGACAGCAGCCCACCAGGCTCCCCCATCCCTGGGATTCTCTAGGCAAGAATACTGGAGTGGATTGCCATTTCCTTCTCCAATGCATGAAAGTGAAAAGTGAAAGTGAAGTTGTTCAGTCGTGTCAGACTCCTAGCAACCCCATGGACTGCAGCCCACCAGGCTCCTCTGTCCATGGGATTTTCCAGGCAAGAGTACTGGAGTGGGGTGCCATTGCCTTCTCCACTAGTAAGTATAATGGAGTATAATTTTATTTTCTCTTTTAGCAAACGAAGCAAAAAAGGAGATAAAAATGGAAAAGGCTTGAGACATTTTTCAATGAAAGTGTGTGAGAAAGTTCAGCGGAAAGGTACAACGTCATATAATGAAGTAGCTGATGAGCTGGTGTCCGAGTTCACCAATTCAAATAACCATTTGGCAGCTGATTCGGTAGGTAAATCATGCCCTTGATGTTGACTGGGAAAGTGATGCAGCAGTGTACTTCTCTAGATTGTCTATATCAAATTGAGGACTCAGACAAGCGAGGGTTTCATGTTATCTATTGGGGAATTCTGTTGTTTTGATTTTTTGTTGTTTTGTTTTGAAAAGTAAACATAAAGGTAGACAAGTATTTTTAAAATATCTTTGGGGGTTATTGAAGAAACCTACTTTTTTAAAAGTGTACTTTTTATTTTTGAATGACTTTAGATACATCTGAATCTTTCAGTGTTTTAAGTCAGTAAGAAAATTTTATTTTATTTATAATTGAAAAAATACTACATGAACATGTTTATAGAAATTCACTTGTACCAAAGACTGTGTAATAAAAAATTTTTCTCTTCTACCACAGACTCTAATCTGACTCCGCAAGGCACTGTTCAATATTACCAGATTCTTGAGTATCATTCCAGAAATTCTTTATGCACCTATATAATAAAATTTGTTATTTTAAACATAAATATGGTTGTGCTTTGCATGCTTCATTCTTAATTTTATTTTCTTAGTAATATATCTAGAGCCTCATTTTTAGCACATAAAAATCATTCTCATTTATTTTTAAATGGAGATAAATTTACATGCAGGGAGGGAAATGTACATGTCTTAAGTGTACAATTAAACTGTTAAATTATTTTATCTATTGTGGCTAGTTTACATACAATAAGATGGTATTCAAGTATAAAATTCAGTGAGTTTTGACATTTATATGCACCTGTGAAGCCACCACCATGATCAGGACACAGAATGTTTCCATCATTCCCAAAGCCTCTGCCTTTTGTACTCCATCCCTCCCTCGCCCTCTAGCCCCAGTCAGCTGCTGATATACTTTTTATAAATCAGTTTGCATTTAACTTAAATGTAGTCATAGTTTATATATTCCCGAACAATATTAAATAATAGTAGTAACTCTAGTCATATTGAATCTTCACTTCTTAACATTAGTGGAAATATTTATAGTTTTGCAGCCTTAATTGTGATAAAGGTTTTAAGATGATAGTAACCATAACTTGATTTTTTTCTTAATGAACATTTCTTTTTTCTTAATTTAAAAAAGTCAGAAATGAGGTTGAATTTAATCAATTCTGTCAGGAAGATAGCTTCCTGACATTTTAGGATTTTTACAATGGTATTCATGAATGAAACTGGTGGGGTAATTTGCTTTTGTTTTTATAATCTTTGCAATTTTTTTAAATAACGTTTTTTCCTTTTTTCTGCAGTTGAGTAGCTCAGATGGTAAAGAATCTGCCTGCAATGCAGGAGACACAGATTCGATCCCTGGAGAAGGGACTGGCAACCCACTCCAGTATTCTTGCCTGGAGAATTACATAAACAGAGGAGCCTAGTGGGCTACAGTCCATGGGGTCACAAAGAATTGGACATAACTGAGCAACTGATGCTTTCACATTCACATATGAGATTCCCAAACACAGCACTTGGTTTTTTCTTCTGACTCTGTTATTCTTTCAGTGTCTGTGTCACGTAGATATTTCTCCCAATAGCATAGTTTGACCCTTATCCAGTGGGTACACATAGGCCCTCATAGACCCTGGCTCTCCAGCATTGGGACCTTGGTGCTCCCCCTCTGACCTCACCCTTGTCTTTCTGTGCTGGGACTCTGCCTCCTTGATTCTGTTGCCCTTGAGGTATCCTTAGGCCAGGGATGTCAAACATGTTATGTATCAACCCTGAGTAAATACAGGAGCTACTTGGACCTTAGGGTCGAGGATAAGGCGGCAGACTGTGCCTGGGTTTTATTACAAAGAGTGCTGTGCTTGATTAGTGATGTCTGCCATGGGAACATCTACTAGACATGTCTGAAATGAAGATATTGGGAGAAGAGGCTTCGAGCTGGCCTGGTTCAGAAAGGGACAAGCTGTATGTTCCGTCCTTGCCTTAGGTGGTTGTGCTGTTTACCAGGCTGCATTGTCTCTTTGGCCAGGTGGCTGGGGAGGCAGGCTGAAGGCCATGAAGCTTCAAATGGCTTCCCCAGGGCCTGGAGGGAAGAGCATAAGCCCCAAGCTAGCAGGAGCCTGGCAGGGCAGCCCATGCAGGGCCCCCCAGGGGTCTACGTGCTACAGGCCGTCTTGGCATTGGCTCCTTATCCTCCGGAGTCAGGTTCATCCAGGCAGAGCCAGCTGGTCGGCTTCAAAGAGTTAGGTGCAACTCAGAGGTGAAAACACATTTCCATGGCGTTATACACAGAAATAACCTTAATCTCTGGATAGTGATAGTAGTAGTGAAGTCGCTCAGTCGTGTCCGACTCTTTGCGACCCCATGGACTGTAACCTACTAGGCTTCTCCGTGGGATTCTCCAGGCAAGAATACTGGAGTGGATTGCCATTTCCTTCTCCAGGGGATCTTCCCAACCCAGGGATCGAACCCGGGTCTCCCGCACTGGAGGCAGACGCTTTAACCTCTGAGCCACCAGGGAAGCCCAATCTCTGGATAAACTCTCAAAAATTCCCAGTCCAGACTAAAATGGTTTATTGCCTATGTGCTACTGAGAAATCAAAATAGAGTATTAGTTTGACTTTAATCAGAGACATTACTTTGCCAACAAAGGTCCTTCTAGTCAAGGCTATGGTTTTTCCGGTGGTCATGTTTGGATGTGAGAGTTGGACTATAAAGAAAGCTGAGGGCAGAAGAATTGATGCTTTTGAACTGTGGTGTTTAGAAGACTCTTGAGAGTCTTTTGGGCTGCAAGGAGATCCAAACAGTCCATCCTAAAGAAGATCAGTCCTGGGTGTTCTCTGGAAGGACTGATGTTGAAGCTGAAACTCCAGTACTTTGGCCACCTGATGTGAAGAGCTGACTCATTGGAAAAGACCCTGAAGCTGGGAAAGATTGGGGGCAGGAAAAGAAGGGGACGACAGAGGATGAGATGGTTGGATGGCATCCCCGACTCAATGGACATGGGTTTGGATGGACTCCGGGAGTGGTGATGGACAGGGAGGCCTGACGTGCTGCGGTTCATGAGGTCGCACACGACTGAGCAACTGGACTGAACTGAACTGAACTGACTTTAATCAAATTCCACAATGAAGGCACACTGCTTTGGAAAGCACTGCCTTAGGAGAAGATACAGGGTGTGTGTAAAAGAATGTTTCTAGAAAATACCAAGGGCACCAAACATGACCCCAGTTACCTTCCACGCCCCTCCATGCCCCAGGCCGGGGCGCTGCTTCCCCCAGGGGACTCGGGGCATGTGAGTGTGTCCAGGTGCCTCTTCAGCCCTCTGCTTTCAGCTTGTGAGTTTGGGATGCTTTCTTCAGGATCCTGTCCATCTGCCATTTCTAATGCTTCTCCTCGAAGGCCAACTGGGCAGAATTACCCTTGTCCCAGGCCACACTGCTTCTTGTTCTTTTTATTTTTTGGCCACGCCCTGTGGCATGTGGGAGCTTACCGTCCTAACAAGGGTTTGCATCTGCACCCTTTGCATTATAAGTTCAGAGTCTTAATCACTGGACCACCAGGGAGGTCCCTCCTTCTTGTTCTTTATACGTATTCCCATCGCTTCCTCAAGTTTTGCCTTGTCTTTGTCCTGTTCCTTCTTCTGCTTGGTCACGCCGAGCTCTGTGATGCCTTTTAGACTCAAGAGCCCACTTCTGACCTGCTTGCCAGCCTCCATGGCACCTGTTTGCGATCAGTACCACCTATGCAGTTTTGATAAGTAGTGTCATGCTGGCTTTATAAAATGAGTTTAGAGGTCTTCGCTTTCTCTTTTGCTTTACTCCATCGCAGATTTAATGGCGTGGGATGTCTAGCTTTGTTCCCTGCAATCTGATGGAAATCACTTGAGATACTCTGTAGTGATTCGGTAGGGGGTTTAGATAGCTTTCTCCATTTCTTATTTGGTAATCCATCTGTTTAAAATTGCTTTCTCCCTTTGAGTCAGTTTGGTGTTTTTTTGTTTTCTTAGAACATTCTCCATTTCATCCATGTTTTCCAAATTATTTGCAATTATATTTCCCCCCCAAAAATCTCTTGGGTTTGTTTGTATGGACCTCCGGTTCTGAAGTTAATTTCTGTTTTTATCTGTATTTAATATTCTGTTCTCTTTCCTGAAGTTACTTTTATTATTTCTCTACCCTGAAGACTGTGATATATGTTTTATTTACTTTTAATTTCTTTGTTTAGTATTGAAAGTCTTTATGGCTTTTATTTTCCTCTTGTACACTACCCATATCCCCATTGATTCTGGTATGTTACTCTTTATTCTGTAACTTTGGCTTAAGAATTGCATTGAAAAGTTTCTTATAGTTCCAGGTGATAGGAATTTTTGCTTATTGTCATGAATTTTGACTTTTATTACCTGTGATCAGAAATTTTGAGTCAAACTGTTTACTTAAGGGGGGAATTGCTTTGAGATTTTTCTTGTGAGCCGTTATATGGTAATTTGTTTAATTTCCCTGGGTGCTTAAAAGTATATGGCTTTCTGAATTTGAGTGAGAGTCAGAGTTCTCTGGATGGTCTAGCAGACCCTGTGTGACCTGGCCCTCTATTGCCTCTCACCTCCTACCATGCACCCTCTCAGTTACTACACGCAGCCACACGTGTTCTGTGCTGGGGATTTCCTTATAGTTTCTCTTCTCCATCTAATTTTCACTCAGATGTCACTAAAGTGAAGCATTTCTTCTTAGCACTTTTCAATATCTAACACATTTTTAATAACCACGCCCCCATCCCCACTCCTGAATATAAGCAAGGAATTTTTTTTTCTGTTGCTTCACTACTTTGTTTTTCTGATAATTTGGAGGCTCTGTAGTCTGTAGTTCTTTAAACTTATTTTTATTATAACTTCAGTATTTTATAATTTCAGTAATTTGAGAATTTCATTTCTTGAGTTATCACCTATGGACTATGATTGACTATGAAGGAAAAAATAAATCCACATGCCTGTTGTATTCCCATCTCCCATCTTTCCCCTCTACCACAGGATTCAGTTGAATATATTAGTGGCAGTTGTTAAAAGAATATTATAGTTGTTTTTATGATTTGAATATATTGTGCTAAAATTATTGCCTAGTTCATCTGCTTTGAATTCATAATTCCTTCCAATATCAAAGAAGAGGAAATCAGGTACTTCCCTGATTTCCTAAGTGGCTAAGACTCCTCGCTTCCAATGCAGGGGGGCCCTGGTTTAATCTTTGGTCAGGGAATTAGATCTCACATGCTCCAACTAAGAGTTCACATGCTGCGACTAAAGATCCCATAAGTCGCAACTAATATTTGCAACCAAGACCCAGTGCAGCCAAAAAATACTTTCAAAAAACAAAAGCACAAACTATTTCTAAAAAAAGAAGAGGAAATCAGCGGACTTGCTGTTGCCTTCTAACATCTGTTGTTACTTTGTCATTTTCTACAGTATTGGGATTTCTAATATTTACATTCAGTTCTATAACTTAAAATCTCCCTTTTATTTAAGTTTACTTCTATATTTAAGTGGATTCAGTGTTGTCCACCATCTTTTATTATGGCATTTGATTGGTTGGATGCAGTTTTTATGAACTGCCTGTCCACCAAAAGATGAGGAGCTTTCCAACAGTGTAAGTTAACATAGTTTCTTTTATTATAAAGTCTTGCTACCAAAAAAAATCATCTGAACTACACAGTGTGCCTAGTGATCTATGTGATTACATTTTGGTGCTGGTTCACCATTTTCTTTGTGTACAACAGTTTGCAGATCAGCACTAGTGCGTGGACCACATTTTGAGAAGCACTGCTACCTAGAGCCTAGAGGATACATCCTTGACTTTTCAAAGTCTGACATCCTCAGAGACACTACAAGAACTTAGCCCACTTTAACTCCATTACCCCTTTCTCCTATATATACTGTTCAGTTCAGTCCAGTCACTCAGTCAAGTCCAACTCTTTGCAACCCCGTGAACCGCAGCACGCCAGGCCTCCCTGTTCAGCACCAACTCCTGGAGTTTACCCAAACTCATGTCCATCGAGTTGGTGATGCCATCCAGCCATCTCATCCTCTGTTGTCCCCTTTCCTCCTGCCCTCAGTCTTTCCCAGCATCAGGGTCTTTTCCAGTGAGTCAGCTCTTTGCATCAGGTGGCCAAAGGATTGGAGTTTCAGCTTCAGCATCAGTCCTTCCAATGAACACCAAGGACTGACCTGCTTTAGGATGGACTGGTTGGATCTCCTTGCAGTCCAAGGGACTCTCAAGAGTCTTCTCCAACACCACAGTTCAAAAGCATCAATTCTTCTGTGTTGAGCTTTCTTTACAGTCCAACTCTCACATCCGTACATGACTACTGGAAAAACCATAGCCTTGACTAGACGGACCTTGGTTGACAAAGTGATATCTCTGCTTTTTTAATATGCTGTCTAGGTTGGTCATAACTTTCCTTCCAAGGAGTAAGCATCTTTTAATTTCATGGCTGCAGTCACCATCTGCAGTGATTTTGGAGTCCCCAAAAATAAAGTCAGCCACTGCTTCCACTGTTTCCCTATCTACTTGCCATGAAGTGATGGGACCAGATGCCATGATCTTAGTTTTCTGAATGTTGAGTTTTAAGCCAACTTTTTCACTCTCCTCTTTCACTTTCATCAAGAGGCTTTTAGTTCTTTTTCACTTTCTGCCATAAGGGTGGTATCATCTGCATATCTGAGGTTATTGATATTTCTTCTGGCAATCTTGATTCCAGCTTGTGCTTCTTCCAGCCCAGCATTTCTCATAATATACTCTGCATAGAAGTTAAATAAGCAGAATGATAATATACAGCCTTGATGTGTTCCTTTTCCTATTTGGAACCAGTCTGTTGTTCCATGTCCAGTTCTAACTGTTGCTTCCTGATCTGCATACAGGTTTCTCAAGAGGCAGGTCAGGTGGTCTGGTATTTACCATCCTGTATATTAGTTCTTTTTATATTCTAGACTCCCCTAGACATTGTACTTTATACAGTGAGTATTAATTGAGATTTACCTTTTGAGTTGATTTTCATGTCATCCTACATCATCTCCAAGTTCCTATTTTAGATTCTTTTCCTTTTACTTAGAAGAGGCCCTTTTGCATCATTTAATTTAGATCTATTAGGAACATAATCCTTACTTTTAAGATTGTTTTATGTTTTAGATTGCTTGAAAGTATCTTTATTTCATCTTTACTATTTTTTTAATCTTGACTTTTGAAGGATACTTTCACTGGGTGAAGAATTCTTTCAGAACTTTGAAGATATTTATGAAATTATTATTAAATATTTTAATACCTTGTGACTATATCATGACCTTTAAAGTTTATCGCTCAATAAACATATTTCTTTTAGCAGGCTTATGATCAGAAGAACATTAGGCGAAGAGTTTATGATGCTTTAAATGTGCTGATGGCAATGAACATAATTTCAAAGGAAAAAAAAGAAATCAAATGGATTGGCCTACCTACCAATTCTGCTCAGGAATGTCAAAACCTGGAGGTAAGTGAAGAAAATCTGTTTACAGATAGTACTTTGCTTTATTTTACATCAGAGACGTTTTAATTTGGAAATACAGCCACATAGTATTAACATAGTCATTGCTATTTATTTGTGCATAGTATGTGTTTTTTCTTTAAAGTCTCTCCTAGGTAGAATTTCAGAACTGGAAGGAGATTTTGAGAAGTTTAGTCTGACAGATGTCCTGATGAAACATGAAATGAAATGACTTGATTTTTTTTTTTCCTCTTTTTTTTGGAGAACATCTTTGTTTCATTCTACTTTAATTCCAAGCACTCTACTAATAAATTTTCATCAACTCGTGTACTGGAAGTGATCTTATTTGTTGAAATACTTGTTGTATAGATCTGAAAGAATGGATTCAAGTTGCTATTTATTTCTTGTATTTGAACTTTTACACAACTCTAGAATTAGTGGCAGGAGAATGGTATGGAATTTCCTTTAAATCTTTATCAGAATGGGTAGAATGTTCAGCTTACAAGAATTTGGGGCGATGTGTGCAAAAGCACGTTTTATTCTTTGAACTTCAATCATTATATAAAATCTTTCCTAAATGAGCATGTGCCCTGACATATTATTTGTAAATTGATTTGACATAATTTTACTGCCATATCCGAAAGGCTAAGTACAGCTTTAGACGTGACTATGGTTGATTTCATGTTTTTGTTAGTCCCTTTTTTCCCCTATCAAATCAAGAAATTTTGGTATTAATATACTTGTGGATGGAGGAAGAAATCCTGGCAGTCATCAGAAGTTATAAAATAATGTCATTCATGTGCTGCAGTGGAAATATCCTTTTTTCTCCTTCTGATAGAATAAAATTTGAGGGTTGTTTTAATTACCAGTAATATTAACCCGATATCAAAGCCTAAGTAAGCAAAAATCTCTTAACATCTCCCATGTGCTTAAATGAAAGATTATATGAGATTCCAATCCCAAGCAGCTTTCATTCTAATTGAGGAGAGCAGAAATGTAAAAGGACTTAGCAAAATTGTGATGACTCCTATGAAAGATGATTCCTATATACAGATTCTCTGGAAAAGGGGTATAAGGGAGGGAGTAGGGGGCGGTGGGCTTTACCAAGAGAAAAAAAAAAAATCCCTGTGCTGTTGTGAAGGAGGAGTTTGCCAAGCGGTTTAGGGCGGGGAGGCAGAGGCACTGCCCGGAATGAGGCAGGTGGAGGAAGGCGTGCCCGCAGCTGGTTGTGGCCAGAGCACGGGTCAAAGAGGAGAGGTAGGTTCCTGGGTGTTAAGTAGTTGGGACCTGATCCTCCAGGTAGTAGGAACTACTGGAGAATTAGAAAGAAGAGGGCTGCGGGAGTGTAATCAAAGGGTCAGTCTGCCAGTGGGTTGGAAGCCGGACTGACAGGAAGACGCGGAGGGCACGGGAGGGGGTGGGTCAGAGAGGGGCTGAGTTCTGGCCGTGACAGTGAGGCTGGGGAAGTGTTTCAGAGGCAGAATCAATACCACTTGGCCTGGCTGGATGCAAGACCTGAGGGCAGGTGGGAGCTGCTCTGTCAGCAGGGTCGGATGCCGGGGAAAGCCCCAGGAGCATCTTTTCACATGTGAACGAGCGCACAGATCTTACAGTGGGTCTCAAGTGTTTCGGGTTCAAGTGGTTGTGATTAGAGGAACCATGAGAGAAACTCCCGGTGGGGACTAGATGGGGAGCAAGTAAGAAAGATGCTGTTGGAGTAGACGAGAACGATGATATTAGATGTCATTGGCTTTTGCCCCAAGACACAGTGAGGAACTTGTCTACAGGGATATTCCTGTAAAACATAGACCTTAATCTATGTTTTCTAGGTAGCTGTGAGGTTGAGGAAAACAGGAATTGGTTGAAGCTAGGAAATTTGTCCCATAACCATGTCTCTTACTGCAGGTAGGAACTGCGTATTGAACATGGAGGAGCCCTGTGTTAGCAGCTGTGCCTGTTTAAAAGAGAGGAGATTAAGAAATTGCTCTAGGCACTGTCTTCCCTGGTGGACCAGTGGTTAGGACTGAATTAAAATCCCGCAAGTCACACTAAAAGAAGCAGTTACATGGAGATCTTAAATGAGATCTTATTTCATTCTGGGAGGTTAATAGAGCAAAGCAATTAATAATGGGATCTCTGAAACCAGGTGGCTTTGATTCAAATCCTGGCTCTTGCCATCCACCAGTGGTGTGACCTTGGAGAGATTCTTCATCCTCTGTACCTCTGTTTCCTTACTGCAAAGAGGATAACAGCTGTACTTAGGTCTAGGGTTTTGTGAAGACGAATTAAGAGACCGTGTGTCCAGCGCTCAGGTGATTGCTGACACGTAGAATAGGTATTCACCAAATGTTAGCTGTGACTCTGATTGGAAATCTCATGGACGGAGGAGCCTGGTAGACTACAGTCCATGGGGTTGCAAAGAGCGGACACCACTGAGTGACTTCACTTTCACTTTTTCAAGTGTTAGCTGTGACTCTGATTGTCGCCTGTGAAATAAATAGAGCCAGTCCCACAGATCAAGTGTTCAGTAGGGGGATAGATGTCGTTTGATGGCGATTGCTACAATTCTGCCTTCTTGCCTCCTTGCTTACCTGACCCCAGAAGGTGGAATCTACCTTTATTGGTGTCAGTAGTTAAACAGGTTGCCTGTCTTTAAGGAAAATTCTTGATGTCTCAGAATTGGGACCTGAAGAGTGAGCAGCATTTTCTACTCTACATGCTCATGCTATTTTGTAACCTGTGTTTTAAAGATAGAGAAGCAGAGGCGGATAGAACGGATAAAGCAGAAGCGGGCCCAGCTTCAAGAACTTCTCCTGCAGGTAAAGAAGCCGGGATGTGTTCATTGCCTCCTCTGCCTGTGTTCTGCTTCTCCCCTGACTTGCTCTGAGCCCGTGTTTTCTTCTTTGGGAGCCTTCAAATACCTGGTGGGGCTGCACTAGCACATCGTCCCCAAGGCCCGAGCTCATGACTCTCCACACGCTCTGCCTGTAAGAGGGTCCATCTCGGGGGGGTTTGGGGGAGAATGGATACATGTGTATGTGTGGCTGAGTCACTTTTCTGTCCACCTGAAACTATCACAGCATTGTCACTCAGTTGTGCTTCAATATAAAATAAAAAGTCAGTTAGGAAGATGGTCCCATCTCCCATCATCTGGGGCCTCTAATATGTGGAACATATTACTCAACAGTTTATTTTTGACTTTTATTCCTTCTCTGAGCAGAAATTATTTTAGCCCTTATTTGGAATATGAAGGAGTAAGGCTAATTAAATTTTAGGTGTTTTGAGTAAAAATGGGCTTCCCTGGTGGCTCAAATGGTAAAGAATGTACCTGCAATGCAGGAGACCCTGGATTGGGATGATCCCCTGGAGAAGGGAATGGCTACCCACTCTAGTAAAATAATCGGATCCTCCTGTACTGTTAATACTTATTATCTGTGGATGATGTCATGACATATTCAGCTTTGTGGCAATACCAAAACTTAAAATGCATTTCCATTTAGGAAAATTAAACTTTACAGTGTAATGTAAATTCCTGTATTTATACTTTTTAAAAGAATTGTCTAGAATTTGGGTAATTTAAAAAATAGAGGCTCTGAAGAAAATCATATGAGGTAAAATCACAGAGTAGATGGGCTTTTTTTTTTTAACCTACTTTTGGTCATTTCAGTTGGTGGAGAAATTTACTTTGAGCAGTACAAAAAGACATTTTCAAACCAATCAGAAAAACTTTTTAAAATGAGCCAACAAATCTTTGGCTTAAAACTTTTGTTTTTAATCAGCAAAATGTCTTTATATGAAAAGCTTTCAGCCAATCATAAAACCTATTTTGATTTGAGCAACCATAGGTCTTATTTCATCTCTGATATAGTCCACTTTTCAGAAATAAAGGGAGCAATAAGTTATCAAATCGGAGAAGGCAATGGCACCCCACTCCAGTTCTCTTGCCTGGAAAATCCCATGGAGGAGCCTGGTAGGCTGCAGTCCATGGGGTCGTGAAGAGTTGGACACAACTGAGCGACTTTCACTTTCATTTTTCACTTTCATGCATTGGAGAAGGAAATGGCAACCCACTCCAGTGTTCTTGCCTGGAGAATCCCAGGGACGGGGGAGCCTGGTGGGCTGCTGTCTATGGGGTCGCACAGAGTCAACACGACTGAAGCAACTTACCAGTAGCAGCAGCAAGTTACCAAATAATTGTAACAGTTTTTTGTTTTTTGCGCACCCCCCCCCCCAAGTACTCACTTTGTCTCATGGACAGAATAGGTTATGTATTCCTACATATTCCAGATTTTTGTTTTTCCTTTCTTGATCCTTATTTTTTGTTTGTTTTTTCATGTTTGAGTACACATCAGAGAGGCAGGAACAGACTGTTAGCTGTGTGTGGTCTGGAAGGGCGGGGTGGGAGGAGGCTCGTAGGGACGGGAGCAGCCGCAGGTGGAGCAGAGCCCCGCTCCGTCCTCCCCAGGCACCTCTCACCTTCTTGCTCTTCTTGGTCTGTGACCCATACTGACCCTTGTGGGACCTCCCTGAGGGGCTCCCTCCAGAGCCGGCCGGTCTCCTGTATTTTTCATACTGGATTTCAAAGTAGGTTTTGTATGAAGAGAACACTCTATAGCTTTAAAAAACAAGGAACTTGAAAGCTGACAGTTTATTCCTGTGCCCCTCCCTGGACAGCTCTGCTTCCTGAGAGACCCTCGCCGCCACCCCGCTCAGCTTCCCCGGCTGCCTCTCTGGCGTCCCTCTTGCCTCAGTGTTCCCTCCCAACGCACAGTCCCCAAAACCTGTGCTTGGCCCTTCTTACATTTCCTCAGAGCTCTCATGGAGCATTTGGGGGCTCCATTTTTGGCATGTTATTATGAAAACCTGTTTATCAGCATGTCTGTAATTACCTGTTGATCAGAAAGACTTGTGCTGGGCCGGATCGCCCTCACATATGTGGGTTTCCCGTCCCTAGATGATCCGCACAAAGAATGGACCAGAGGCCTTCTCTTGCGGTCCAGTGTCAGGCTTCCAGTGCAGGGGTTGTGGGTTGCATCTTCAGTCCCTGGTTAGGGAACTCAGATCCCACGTGCCTCTCAGTATGGCCAAAAACAAACAAAAAAAAAGTGACCTGGAATATTTTCCCCCTTTCTACAATGAACATTGAGTTTTTGGTTTTTTTTAAAGTCCTAAATTTCTTTTTCTCTTCCGTCTCAAACCAAATATTTGCAGAAGATTTCAACCTAGGTGCAGCCTAGCTGTCAACATTTATAAAAGTGGGTCTCTCTGAACAGTGAAATGAAACACAAAATAACTGAAAACAACTACTTCTAGTCTCCTGGTAGACACACAGCTTATTTCCTCCTAGTGTTTCCTTTTTCTTTCTTTCAGCAAATTACAAAGTTGTCACAGAAAGTACATTAAGCAAGTCGTCCCCGAACACAAATAATTTACCTCTGTGGCTAAGCTAGCTTAATTTTTTAACTAGTGAATGTCACAGCTACTGACATCACATGACCCAGGTCACTTTCACTTACATGCCACCTCTTCTCTTGGTCATGTAGGAGAGGGATGGTATGAGCTGATTCTGCCCACAGATGACCCAGATGTCCTACTTCTATATCATTGTCCCTTCCAGCCCTTAAACTTATCCAGAGCTACTAATGCAGAGCAAAATGAATATCTAAATATACCTCAAGCTGTTTAGCCTCTGAAATAAATGTTAATAAGCCTGGAAGAGAACAAAAGGATAAAGATAAATGGCAACAAATAAGGAAACCAGTTTAAAACAAATGGGGTGATTTTTCTTTTTACTATCAAAATAACATTGTATGTATATTCACAGCTCTTTTCCCAAGAACAGTCTTTGATACTATTAAATGTGCACAGTGTAGAACAGTGAATCATAAATATGTAAGAACTTCTGCTTACCACTGTTTATATTTCTACCTCTACCCAGGCCCTCCCATGCCACTAAGACCACAAAGCTAGGCCAAGTATGGGCTGTCTCCAGGATGTGTTTTCTAGAAGAGTAAGATAGCCAGGTGGAGGTATTCAAACATATAATTGTTTTTCTGAGTTGTATAGTTTCAGCATATTTCTCCTCAGTATTAAATGAGCTAAGCATTGAATATAATTGCCTTAGTTCATTAGCAGCAGAAAATAACAAGTTAATAAGTATGACTCAAGTAATGTTTGATAATGAATGGTGTTGGCAGTGATGGTTCTAGACACACTGTCAGGGCTAGAATAAATCAGTGTCCCTTCTGTTTTGTGCATTTTAAAGGAGTAAATGTTTACTTTTCAGGCAGCTAGCACCCAACCATTTTAAGACAACATAAAATTCAATCAAACTTCAATTAAGGCCCAGGACCTAAAATAAACACTGCTGGGGTAAAGTTGCTAAAACATAGAAAATAACTGAAATGCATCACTACTGAGTGACCAGAGGGAACAAGCTGATGGAAGGGATAAAAGGCTCTGACTTTAGGAGCTCTTTAACCAGTATCTGTTCTGCAAGCAGATGAAAGACTTCACTGTGTAAGGTCTTTCTACCTGTGGAATTCTGTGATACATTTGCCTTATTTAAAAGAGGGTGGTAGGGTCACTTTCTTTGGCTTTTGAGTAATGGTTATACCTTAAAGGTAGTAGCAAGATTCAGTGCAAAGATTCAGGCCTTGATATACCTCATGAATCAGTGTATATGGGCAAAGACTAATAGAGTTTTGACAAGAAAATGCACTGGTCATAGCAAACACCCTCTTCCAACAACACAAGAGAAGGCTCTACACATGGACATCACCAGATGGTCAACACCGAAATCAGATTGATTATATTCTATGCAGCCAAAGATGGAGAAGCTCTATACAGTCAACAAAAACAAGACCAGGAGCTGACTGTGGCTCAGATCATGAACTCCTTATTAACAAATTCAGACTCAAATTGAAGAAAGAAGGGAAAACCGCTAGACCATTCAGGTATGACCTAAATCAAATCCCTTATGATTATACAGTGGAAGTGAGGAATAGATTTAAGGGCCTAGATCTGATAGATAGATTGCCTGATGAACTATGGAATGAGTTTCGTGACATTGTACAGGAGACAGGGATCAAGACCATCCCCATGGAAAAGAAATGCAAAAAAGCAAAATGGCTGTCTGGGGAGGCCTTACAAATAGCTGTGAAAAGAAGAGAGGCGAAAAGCAAAGGAGAAAAGGAAAGATATAAGCACCTGAATGCAGAGTTCCAAAGAATAGCAAGAAGAGATAAGAAAGCCTTCTTCAGTGATCAATGCAAAGAAATAGAGGAAAACAACAGAATGGGAAAGACTAGAGATCTCTTCAAGAAAATTAGAGATACCAAGGGAACATTTCATGCAAGGATGGGCTCGATAAAGGACAGAAATGGTATGGACCTAACAGAAGCAGAAGATATTAAGAAGAGGTGGCAAGAATACACAGAAGAACTGTACAAAAAAGATCTTCACGACCCAGATAATCATGATGATGTGATCACT
>SJYT01072767.1:140992-323205 GCA_006410635.1 Cephalophus harveyi
GTGAGTCTGAGTGAACTTGGGGAGTTAGTGATGGACAGGGAGGCCTGGCGTGCTGCGATTCATGGGGTCGCAAAGAGTCGGACACGACTGAGCGACCGAACTGAACTGATAGCTTATAAAGCCCCAGGTTCCTCTTCTGAAAGATGTCAGCTGGGGAGGGGCTTGGACCAGATTCCAAAGTGTGCCCTATAGATGCTTAGAAGTTCTGTGAAGGGGCTCAAAGGGTGAATGAGGGCAGAGCTGGCAGGGCTCAGGACTCAGCCTCAGTGCAGCCAACCAGAGCAAGGATGTGTTCATCTGTTTTATAAACAGTGAGTGTCCCAGAAGATTTCACTTGAAGAAAGGGTTCTGAGACTTTGTATAGTTTGTATGTTTCTGGGCTGGATGATCTGAGATGTATTTAACCCTAAATCCTCAGGAGTCTGTGTTAGTTAAATGGAAAGCACATCCACTTTTGCTGTATCACTCGCGCTGAGAAGAGTTGCAGGTACCACTCTCTCAGATTTGTAAGATCCTGTTTCTATGGATGATGGAAACTGCGGGCCCCATTATTTGTATTAGGATATGTTAGATACCACTTAGATAAATATTTTTTGCCCTTGAAATGTATTTATTGAGTTAGATCATTCTAATGTTTTTGCTTTAAATGTTCAACTTTAGTTAATTCATAGGTGGAAGGTCTCTTTAAATGCTGTAATTTTAAACTATAGTTTAGATGTACTTAATTTAGTTCCAACTCACTTATCCACGTTAAATGACTGTATGTTTCTGTTGCTCCTGAACAGCAAATTGCTTTCAAAAACCTGGTACAAAGAAATCGGCAAAATGAACAGCAGAACCAGGGCCCTCCAGCTCTGAACTCCACCATTCAGCTGCCATTTATAATCATCAACACAAGCAGAAAAACAGTCATAGACTGCAGCATCTCCAGTGACAAGTAAGTGGAGAACCAGTGGCAGCAGGCAGGCCTAGCCTTCTGTTTAACATAATTCCTGTCATTTGTAATATTATCTGAGTCCTCCAAGGCTGACTCCCTTGGGCCTCATGAAACAACTCTTCAAACAAGAGTGCTGTCAACGGCCAGTGCTTGCTTCCTTCTTCACCCTCCACATCCCCCTCTTGGGCCTGGCACTGTGCTGTTTGTGCTGAAGACATAATGGTGCCCAAGCTAGAATGTGCACGTACATACACATAGATAAGTGGGCAAATCACTGCAGTAAAGTAGAGCATCAGTGAGCGTCTGGCACATGGTAGGTTCACCAAGTTCACTATGCTTTGTCACATTTATGCTGGAGATAGCTGAGATCGGCATGTGGCACTAAAGCAGTTTTTCTCTTTTTTTTTTGCTGTATCGTAGTTGAGCTGGGCTTCCGTTTCTAATGAATGGACACGAAAGCACTAGATGAAAAATAAAAGTGCTAGATGGCGTTCTCTGCTTGCTTGCTTGCTTGCTTGCTTGCTTATCATCTTACAGCTTGAAGTTTGTGCCTGTCCGCCACCTTTATCCATGTCACTCGCCACTCCTCCCCACCCCCAGCCCGCACTCTGGCGCCCATCAGTCTATTCTCTGCATCTGTGCGTTTGGTTTTTGAGATCCGTATATAAGGTCTGTCATCTGTGTTGTTGCAAATGGCAGGATTTCCTTCTTTGATGATCTGTTGTCCGTTGTCTTTTTTTATGGTCTGTTGTCTCAAGTACACCACAGTTTTTTAATCCTCTCATCTGATGACAGACACAGGTTCTTTCCACGCTTCAGCTGTTGCAAGTCACGCTGCAGTCACTGAACATGGGAGCGCAGATGTCTTTTCAGGATGCTTATTTCATTTCCTTCAGATACATATACCCAGAAGTGGGATTGCTGAATTATATGATAGTTCTATTTTTAAATTTTTGAGAAGGCTCCATACTGTCTTCCAGTGGGTGCACCTATACATTCCCACCAATATGTTTTTCATTTTATCTAAGATTGATGGTAATATCAATATATTACTGTTATCATAGTAAGTGAGAAATAGCAGTTTTCAAAATACAGAGTTTATTTGCAACTTATTTTATCCTTCACGAAAACAGTAGTGCTCTTCAGGCTGTGAATCAGTATTGAGGTAGTTGAGGGCATAGGATGCAGAGTGAGACAGAAGAAATGGGGATTGAGGTTCCCCCAAGCAGCTATTCTAAAGCTTTGTCTGAAGGACAAATGGGGATGATACCAGGGCTCTGTCACTTCCTCAAATAACGTAATGCCTCTAAAACATCTGACTCCTGGAAAGTGCTTTATAAATATTAGCTGCTATTCCAAGGACCCAGCATGTAACTTATCGTCCAAGTTGGGATGCATCTGAGACCAAAAGAGGGCCCAGTAATCACATCAGTGCAGAGGCACAGCCCAGGGCTGTCCCAGGGGCGGAACTTCTGGGCTCCTTGGAGCCACTACATGGCTGTGGGGTTTACCCTCCCTGGTTTTTCTTTCTTGGCAGTGTTGCTTCCCTATCTTGACTGTGTACAGAGATCGTGGGTTACTTAAATAAGAAGGCACCAAAAAAAAGGAAGAGAAACAACAGGGATTCCTAAAGTATTTGATAATTAACTTGCTGGTTTACAAAAGTCATAAAGGACTACCACTGGGGGCAGTAAATGATAGATATGTATGTTAGTACTCACACACTTTAAATTCTTGACAAACCTGTGTCTACAAGGACTTGTCACATACTCTCATAAATCTGAGACTTACAGAATGGTTAATGTATCTTTGGGAAAAATAAACTGTTAAGATTTCTAGTTTATCTAGTTAGCCTCTTGTTTGGTAGGACGTTACTAAAACTCTTTACTTCAGTTAGTCTTTGAAGTTTTAAAGAATAGCAGGCAAGTTTGGGGACCAGTGGCCTAGGAGGATTAAGGATCCTCTTCCTTCTCAGGTGGTTATTGACTCCTGTCCTTTCCTCGCCCTCCCCCAGCTGGTGTAAAGGAGTTTCTGAGCTGCTTACAGGGCCTTGATATTCAAGGTGGGGTGCAAGTATGTCATTTTGCTTTAAATGACAAATTTTACTCTGATCTAAGATTTCAGAATTTCATGACAGTGTAAGCCCACCACTGTCCCAGCACACTCACCTGCCCTCTGTCCCCAAGGCTCCTAGCGACGTTGCTCCAGGCCTAGCCTGGGAGCCAGGAGGACCATTTCTACTTACGGTGGCCTCTTTGTTGAAAGCCTTTTCCAGGCAGCTGGACATCCTGATTTGGCACTTTTCAAAAACATTTGGAAACGTGCTACGTGTTATATGCGACACTTTTTTCTTACGGCATTTTTACTCCTGAGACCCTCAAGACAGGGTTTGGGGTTTGGTTAGTTTGTAAAAAGCCTTCCATTTTTTGCTCATCTAAGGTGTGATGTGGCTAATACTTGACTCATGAAAATGAAGTAAGCATCCAAAATATTTTTTCCTCAACCCTAGTAGGCCAACTCATGGTAGGAAAGTTAGGTACTATATTGGAAAGGCTTTCTTTGTGTATGTTTCTTTTTCTCCCAGTGACTTCTTTGCTTGATTTATTTACTTTTACTGACATATACTTAACAGACAGTATTGTATTAGTTTCAGGTATACAGCATAGTGATTTGACATTTGCATCCATTTCACAATGATCACCACGATAAGTCTAGGAACCATCTCTCCCTGTACAAACTTATTACAATGTTATTGGCCATGTTCTTTATGCTGTGTGTATCCCCAGGGCTTGCTTTATAATTGAGGGTTTGTACCTTTTAACCCCCTTCACCTGTTTCTCTTACTGCCTCAGCCTCTCCCCTCTGGCAACCGCTAATTTGTTCTCTGAGTCTATTTTTATTTGTCTTTGTTTTTGAGATTCCACATATAAATGAGATTATGTGGTATTTGTCTTTCGGTCTGGTTTATTTCATTTAGCGTAATACCCTCTAGATCTATATATATCGTTGCAAGCGGCAAGTTTCTTTATGGCTGAGTACTATCCCCTGGGTGTGTGTATACATACCACATCTTCATTCATTCATCTGTTGATGGACTCTAAAGTTGCTTCCACATCATGGCTATTGTAAATACTACTTCAATGAATGCTGAGTGTAGCCTTTTCAAATTAGCGTTTTTGTTTTCTTTGGGTAAATACTTGGAATTGCTGGATAATATGGTAGTTCTATTTTAAATTTTTTCGAGGAAGCCTCCAAGCTGTTTCCCATCGTGGCTGCACCGGTTTATATCCCCAGCCGAAGTGTAGGAGAGTTGCCTTTTCCTCACATCCTTTGTTATTTGTTGTCTTTTTGGTGATAGCCGTTCTGACAGGTATGAGATGATACTTCACTGTGGTATTGATTTGTGTTTCCCACATGACTAGTGATGTTGAGCAGTTTTCCAAGTGTCTCGTGGCCATCTGTACATCTGCTTTGGAAAAAAGTCTACTTGGAAAGGCTTCCTTAATATTTTATTTTTTTTGACAGAGCTATAGACAGCTTTGAAAAAGACTGGATTTAGACCAAAATTCCTGTCTCCACTTTGCCACAGCTTAATGAGGGCTGGAATGTAGGACTCCTGTTGTCCGTCACAGGAAAATTGTTTAAATCGGGAAAGCAGTTTATTTGAGATGTCATTCTTCTGAGCCCAGCAGAATGACTCGCTGCCTACATGGTAACAGTCTTAGTACTGTGGCTGAGCCTAGGTCCTCATGCTTTCATCGAACATACAGAGTACAACACTCTTCAGACCTCCCCGACACCACAGAAACCCCTCACTAACTCTGTTTCCTGATACAGGTTTGAATATCTTTTTAATTTTGACAACACCTTTGAGATTCATGATGACATAGAAGTGCTGAAGCGAATGGGGATGTCCTTCGGCCTGGAGTCAGGCAAATGCTCCTTGGAGGATCTGAAACTTGCTAAATCACTGGTGCCCAAGGCTTTAGAAGGCTATATAACAGGTATGTTAACTAATGCAGTCAGTGTGGTCCTTGATTAAATGTCAGACCCTAACTCGCTAAAACCTTTCTCATAGAAAAGTAGCACCTGCTATCTGCCCCGTCAGTTCAGTTCCCTTAGCTGAAATGTAACCTCTCGAATTTCTTATGTATCACTACTTTTCTTTAGAGATGCAAACACAAAAAGATACAGTGGGCTGGAAATAATTTATTATTTAGTTTTGTCTAATTCTCACCTTTATAGAAATGGAACCAAAGTGATATATTCTTTGGTGATTTAACTTTTCACTCAACAACATGTTCTTTAGATTTATCCACAGGATTTCATGTAGCTGTAATTGATGCATTTTGACTGCTGCGTGGAATTCCAGCAAGTGGATGAAGCACAGTTTACTTGTTGATTTTACTGATGATAAACCTTTAGTTTTGTTTCCCATCTCTTGATATTTAAACAGTGCTGCTCTGAACATTCCCACTACTGTTTCTCGGTGACCATGGGCATGTATCTACGGGTGAGATTGCTGGGTCCAAGGCAGGTCCATTTTCATCGTTACTAGATGATGCCATGGCTTTCCAACTTGATTTTAACCCGGTACACTCTCACCCACAGAGTGGAAGTCTTTGTCTTCCCAGGCAGGTGGATGTGAACTGGTATCATTTTTTTAAATTGAGATTTAATTCCCATACTCTATGATACACCACTTTAAAGTATACAGTTCAGTGATTTTTAGCATATTCACAAGGTTTTGTAGTTATCACCATTATCTAATGATGATTTTATCACCCCAGAAAGAAATTCCACATGCGTTAGCATTCCCTCCCTCCCCGCCACCCCCCATTCTTCGCAGCAACTGGCAACCACTAATCTGTTTCCTGTCACTGTGGATTTGTCTGTTCTGGATCTTTCATGTAAACAGAATCTTACACTCATGTAGCCTCGGTGACCGACTTGCTTAGCATGATGTTTTCAAAATTCATCAATGAATCAGTACTCCCGTTTTGTGGATAATACCACATTTTCTTTATCCGTTCATTAGTTCACATATTGGGATTGTTTTCACTTTTGGGTTATTACGCTGCTGTAAACATTGTACATGCTTCTGTGTGAACATTGGTTTTTGCTGCTATTGGGTGTATACCGAGCAGTGGAATTGCTGGGTCATATGGTAACTATATTTAGCATTCTGAAAGCGCCAAACTATTTCCCAAAGCAGTTGTAGCATTTTACAATCCTGCCAGCAATGTGTGAGGGTTCTGATTTCTCCATATCCTTCTCAACACTTGTTATTGTTCATTTTATTACCACCACACTAGTGACAGTGAAATGGTATTTCACTGTGGTTTCGATTTGCATTTCCCCAATGGCTGCTGATGGTGAGCATCTTCTCATGTGCTAATTGACTATTTGTGAATCTTCGTTGAAGAAATGTCTATTCAGATCCTTTGACCATTTTAAAACTGGGTTATCTTTTCATTATAAGAGTATACTTGAAAGCAGAAACACTTTGTCTTGTGTGTCCTAAAATTTAAAATTTCAATAATTAAGAAATCTGCTTTATGATTATAGTTCTTAAAAGTATGATATATTGTGCACATATAATTTGGGTGTATAGACACAAGTGTTCTTCTACCTTTTTTGACAGTTTCCTTCATTTATAAGTGTTACTACCTACAATTTCATGCTGTATCTTAAAGGCACTTTAGTATTAGCTCTTAGGATTCTTAAGCCAGGTATAAAGCAGTTGCCGCTGTTCTATGGTTTTAGCCACAACGCAAGAGCCTGGATTGAGATTTGGTTTTTATTGCATTTAGTGCTTAAATTCACACCACACACTTCCTGTCTGATCCCCTCTTTTTGCCCCTCAGCCTCCCAGTCCCCTACTTGCACCCCCGTCCCCCAATTCTCCCCTTGCTCCTTCCAGAGGAGGACCTGCCGTTTTCTTAGCAGCTCGGGCATCCTAGCCATCCAGCAGGGTCTGCAAAAGGCTCTTACTCCGTAAGTCACCAGGACTTTTTTTTAGCTCATTCTCAGTGAAAAGACTGCGGGCGATTAGGCGGACTACGTGGTTTTGATCTCTTGGTGACCTCGTTTCCAGACTAGGATAGACTTTCTGGTTGGTGCAAAAGCGTGTGCCTCCAGCGTGCAGAGGGACAGGATGGCTCTTGAGGGTTTACTATTGTGCGGGTCGGCCTTTCAGAGCCATTGTGAAAGGAAAACGTATCCTGTCAAGAGCTGTGTTCTGACAGAAGGTTTCCATACATACTAATCAATAATACTCAGCACAGGAGTCTGGCTTTAACTTCATGTACCAACTTGTTCTTATTGTATCCATTTAAAACCTGCTGTTCTTAGGATTTTTTTTCACCCCTCACAGCTGCTTTAGTTAGCCTGTGAAGAAAAGGTTCACAGGCCATGTTAAGATGACCTATGCTTGGTCTCATCTTACAACATAAGTCAAATTCATTTCAAGAAATTCATTTCTGATATTTCTGCCACCTGTGTTGTAAACTCACCTTTGAAATACACGATGCTCATTCATTAACATTTAGATTTTATTTGTCCCAGTCACTGCCTTCTCTGAGCTAACAGTCTAGATAAGGAGACAAGGGTTAAATAAGTTACAGGGCCTCCCTGGCGGCCCAGTGGTAAAGAATCCTCCTGCCAATGCAGGTGACACGGGTTCCATCCCCGATGTGGAAAAATCCCACAAGCCAGGGAGCAGCTAAGCCCATGTGCCACAGCTCCCGAGCCTGGGCTCCAGAGCCCAGGAACCCCCACTGCCAAAGCCCGCGTGCCCTAGAGCCTGTGCTCTGCGGAAGAGAAGCCACAGCAGTGAGAAGCCTGTGCACAGCGATCACCGAGCAGCCCCCGCTTGCCACAACTAGAAAAAAGCCTGTGCAGCAGCGAAGGCCCGGCACAGCCATAAATAATCATAAAGTGACAGTAAGGATTAGGGTTGTGATGGGAGAAATACGGTAAATGCATAGAAAACAGGACTGCAAGGATACATCTCCACAGTATTTGATGCAGACTGAAACAGCAGTGCCCTCATGAAAAATGTGACTGTGCAAAGCCTTTTAAAGTAAGGTTTAGTTCAAGTTTTAAAGCAAAGGATACCAGGAAAAAGAATAAATCTTGGTCAGTAATAGCACTGAGTTCCCAGGGGGCGCTTGAAACCATGGCAGGGGGTGTGGGGGGTTGAGCAAGAATGTGTCTGTCCCTCTGCCATAGGGCATTCTGACTTAACTGTCTGCTTATCCACTCCTGCTCTGGTTGTTAACACCCCAGCCAGAGGCTTTTGTGGTGCATCCAGCAGTAGTACAACCATCAGTATATTCATGTGGGATGCCCTCTCAAGGGCTTCTGCAAGAGAAAAAGAATGAAGAGTCTGGGATTGGTCTAATTTGAATTCTTTCCAGCTGTAGTCTGTCTCCCTGAATCCTCCCCCTTGCTCCACTCTTACGTTCTAGAAATTTCCTTTTTGCAAGCTGAAGAAACCTGGGTTCTCCCCAGGGCAGGAGACTGTAGCTTAGAATGGGCTGCTTGCCTCCTTCGTCTGTGCTCTCTGCAGGCCATAGCAAAAGCAGCCATGGGACTTACCAGGCCTCCATCTGTTTTTGTTTTTTCCTGTAGACATCTCCACAGGACCATCTTGGTTAAATCAGGGACTGCTTTTGAACTCTACCCAATCCGTTTCAAATTTAGACCTGACCACCGGTGCCACCTTGTCCCAATCAAGGTATGTACTTTCTCAGGGTTAGAAAGGTCAGCCTCCAAGCCTGCTCCTCACTGGAGGGGAGCCCCACGAGCCGCTATCAGCTGGGTCTCCTGCGGATCCCGGCAGAGCTTGCCTGTGGCCCTCCCTTTCCTGGGCTCTCGTCCTTTATGTTTTCCAAAGCTTAAAGCCTGCACACCACATTAACGAGCCTGTGTGTTTCCGATTGTTTGCTAGTGTAAACCAAGGGTTGTGCCTGGATGCTGAAGTGGCCTTAGCAACGGGGCAGCTCCTTGCCCCAAACAGTCACCAGTCCAGCAGTGCGGCCTATGGGTGAAACGCATTTCAAACTAACCTGATAGTTTCACAGAAACACCAGAAAGTGGTGAGCACGCCAGGCGACTGGGCATGCAGTGGAGCAGGACGTAGACTGTCGTGACAGAGCCAAAGACGCCACTGGGAACCGCACATGCTGGGTTCAGTTACCGCCCCGCTGAATACGGGTGTGGAGACATCTGCCTCTATGGCCAAACCCCGACTTAAGTGCACATTAAGGCCTTGGAAAGGAGCAAGTGATAATGGACAATTAACTCTAGTCCTTTGACTTCTTTGTATTTGCCCTTAAATTACGCATCCGGTTACTGTGAGCTCAGCCCACCGATTCTTTTCTAAATCCCGCCGGGGGAGTGTGCAGGCCAGTGCCTGCAGTGACCAGAGGGGCAGGGCCTCACTGACCCAAACAGCTAGTACAGGAGGATGTAGAGCGTTAAGTTCCTCTGAGACAAAACTCATTCTGTCAGGAATAAGCCATAGTGCAGAGTGTTGAGGCAGAGGTGGAGGCAGGTGCAGGAGGGCCCTGGCGCACCCTGAGGCCAGGCATGGAGGAGGTGGGTGGCAGGGGCCTCCAGGGGACCTTCCGACTGGGAAGGTCATCAGCTGCACAGTCAGGTAGAACCAGGTCTCCTCAGGCTGCCTCCACCTGTGCCTACCCCAACCTTTCTCTTCCCCTTGAAAGGAGCCCTGGAGAGCCCCAGGGCCACAGCTAGCTTTTCAGACTTGGAAATACTGTGCCATCCGCATTCAGGACAGGTGCACTGGTGCCGAGTGTGCCCCAGCATCAGCAGAGTACATGGGGAACCTCTTCCTTCTCTGTTCCCTCTGCTACAGATAAAACACGGGTTCAGGAGAACAAGCAGCCAGAGACTCTTAGCATTCATTCCCGGTGTCCCATCACTGGCCACCCACGCCGGCACTGTGTGGGGTTCAGCGGAACTGGCCTCCGTTCCTCAGTGATGGCCCTGGGCTCCTGGTGAGGATGCCCAGTGGGGTCACACTGGGGTCACAGGACACGGCACAGGTGGAAGGCTTGACCTGAGCGGAAACCCAGATGGAGATAGTTAGGGAAGTTCTGTCATTCTTCTGCTTCTTCCCCATAGATTTATCTGGTTCTAAAGTCCAGACAGAATTTCATGAGAAATCAAACAAAAAAGGATGCTAGGAAATTGTGGTTAGAACATCCAAGCTTCTTTATAGAGTAGTACCTGGGACTATTTGTACACATGTGCACACACACACACAGACACTCCTCCCAGGGGAAGTGGTCACACTGTGCTCTGGGAGGAGTTCAGGAGGCCTTGTTCCTGCAGGGCCCAGTGTAGTTGGCAACCTTTGCCGCGCACTGTGCCACCCAGTTGGTGGATGGTGATCTGTTCCATTTCACGCAGGGGCACCCAGCCTGCTGTATCTGGCCCTGCTGTGGGAGGGTCAGCGGCGCCCAGGCACCTGCCCACTCCTTCCCTCCCCACTGTGCACATCACCTGCTTCATCTCTTGTGGTGACGGGATGATGGAAGCAGCTCCAGCAGGCGTTGACTTAAACTGTGCCTTATGATCATGGAGGACCTCGGGAAGGGGCAGGAAGGGAGGTGCTAAGATGGTGATCCTTGCCTCCCAGCCATGCCCACCGCCCTGCAAAAAAAACACTACAAATATTGACCCACGTCTCAGAGAAGGGGTGGGGAGAAAACTACACGGTGGCTGCCATCTCAGCAGGAGAAAGAGGATAACTCTCCCTGCTGGCAGAATTGACAGTGGCCGCCGTTCTCTGCCCCACTTAAAGAATGATGCCTGGGTGAATCCCCACACACAGGAGCCACTGCAGGTAACTCAGAGACAGTCCACAGGGGAGTGGCTTGCTTTCGCCATGCGGAGATCACAAACTCGGCTCTTACAGAGACAGCAGAGTTTGGGTGTAACTTGGGCCCTGGGATAGTCAGCAGAGTCAGGATGGATGTCCGTGGGGCAGGGTGAGCAAAGGAAGGGAACCGCCCCAGCAGTTTCTCCCAGAAGCACATACAGAGGGGAAGCCTGGTTAGCTTCATGGGCAAGTGGCTTCAAACGCCAGCCCCTCCCTGTGGGCACATCCATGAGGTAGCCTTCAAGGCTGTGCTCTCATGGGGTCCCTGAGGGGTGAAAGCTGGACAGTGAAGATTGAATCCTTCAGTAAGTGTTTGAGTGAGAACAGAAGAGAAGATGTTCAGACTGATTCATACTGTGGAGAAGACGACAGGGTTGTGGCCGGGGGGACAGGCTACTGTGGCTGGCAGCATCCGGGGGAAGGGGGAACTGAAAAGGTGACATTTGTTCTGCATCGGACCACTGAAGGACGTCTCTTCCAGGCCACTCTACCCCACAGTGTGCGCTTGGAATCTCTGCTAAATTCCAAAGGCCCTACTGTTCCCAGCTTTCAGTATATGTTTTGGAGTCTGTTAGGGAATTTTTTAAAGAAAACCAAACTTAGCTACCAGCAGTAGCCATAAAACTAAGAGAACATTCTAACCCATGAAGTTCTCTGTTACCTTCCAGCTGAACCTACACAAGAGAAAAGTGATTAGAAATGGAGGACTTTTCTAGGTGTTTTCTTCTAGTTTTACAACCTGTTAGATACATAAAGATCTACTTTTTATATTGGATATATAAAAGAATCTTTTATCTTGTGTATGACTGACTTTAGTGGAGCTAAAGACTACCTGAGGGCCATTTTCCCAAATAGGTTCCCCATTTCCAGGCACCCAAAGCAGCAGCCCCCAGCACTGACCGTGTGCGCCAGGGCCCCGCTCCATGTCGCCGGAGCGGCCCTCAGACGCGCCTCCCCACCCTCTGATCTACAGTCCATACAACACTCAGGCCATTTGCTTAACTTCAGTTGAGCCAAACACTACCACCTAAAAGGAAAAAGTGATGTTAAGGTTTTTACCTTTTTCTTAAAAAATTCAAGCTAAATGCCCATATAAATTACAGCATTTCTCAGGAATCAGTCGAGATCTCTCAGAAAAGACAAGCTTTAGGATCCCGTTGTCCCATGTACTTCTACGCTCCCGTTCCGCCCTGGGAGTCCCTGACAAGTACAGAAGCTTCAGTGGCAGCAGGTGTCCACCGACTATGCTGTTGAGACAGGAGAAAGCTTGTTCACTTAAGAAATATTTCTGTGCAGCTGCTCTTTCAGACAAAAACTTGCACCATTCTTATGAGGGCTCGGCTTTACAAAAAGGTCCATGAGTTCCATGCTGTCTTGACCCCTTGCTTTTCCAGCAGACTTAACTTCGGTCCTTCCTGCTTTTAGCCACCTTAGAAGCCAGTGTAGCAGAAACGAAGGGGCAGGACTCGCCCCTTCTCCACCAAGGGCCAGTGGGGGAGAACGTCTCCTCCACCCACCCACTCAGGCATGTGAAACAAGCCCAAAGCTGACTGGCCCAACACCCCCCAGCCTGTGTGGCCTCCAGGGCCCGCACTGCACCCAGAATCTCCCTCCTGGGCTACGTTGCCTCCGACACACTCAGCCCTCGCCACAGCCCTCTGTCACACCAAGTGCTAAACAGCTAAGGAACAGGAGTGGGACTTTGCTCATGAGGGCCCAGGGTGAAGCTGTAGCATCATCTCTGGGCCTTTCTCGGCTTGGAAGACCCAGGCTGAGACAGCCAAAACTCAGAAAAAACCCATTCCTCCCTGGGCAGAGGCCCTCAGGCAAATTGGAGGTCACCTGGCCCTTCTGTTCCATGTTAGCTTGTTTCTCTCCATGTTTATCCCAATATAACAAGGAAATGTCACCAGATCATGTTTGAGTTTTGAAACCCATTGATTTGTCGCTTCAAACTTACGTTTTGTCACTTGTCTTGAGTCATCTTGAACATGCTGGGCAGTGTCTAATTAAACAAATGGCCTGGTGGTTCTGCTTGTTCACGACTGGGTCACAGATTTCTGTTAAGCTACGAGTCTGTGGGAACCCTGGTTCTTTTCTGCTAACAGATTTCTCTGAGTGCATTGCAGTTCTCTTCTTCCCAGTAGAGTCATTGTGGCTTCAACCGCTCAGTGTCCCCAAAAGGAGAACCACCAGCCGAGCCGGAGCTCAGTGGGGGCCGTGGTTCACGAATGTGGTTCCTCGAGGCGGCTGTCTGCCCATCTCCCGCCGCCCCCCCCACCCCGACTGTTAGCCAAAACAGAAAGGCCACGAGCCCTAATCTCCAGCCAGTTCACCTTTTCATTTGGCAGTGTTGTACTCTGATCACATGCTGTTAGGTTTTATGTCCAGAAAATATAGTTCTGCTTTTCTCTTTGCATGAAGGAGTCATCATGGTGCCATAGGCTTTAAGCATTTAAACAAGAGAAATAAGGGGAAAATGCAAACACCACATCTGACCTGCCTAATGTAGACTTTGTTAGATTGAAGGACCTAACCTAATATGATGTATTATTTTGTAGCATCTCAGACTTTGTAAATAAATACCATTATTTTTATATGGAAATTTTATAGAAGAGCTATTTCTGTATACTTAATTATTCCTGGGTTTTCTGAAATTGCTTCCAATAGGTAATGGGCAAGTCCTAATCTGTGCTTCTGTAAGGATGGTTCAAGGACCACCCACACATGGGGGTGAATTGATGGGAGGGGTTTTTAAATTTTGCCTTCCTAAGGCCCACCCCAGGTGCTCACTCAAAAGCTCTGGGGGGAGGGGAGGGGCAGAGCCTGGGAAGCTGTAATTTTAATAAACTCTGAGTGGTTTTGGTGTCCATTAAAGTGTATCTTTGTCCATCCTGAAAGATTCAAAGAAGGAAAGAATAAGCTTTTGGAATGAGTTTAAGTTGTGCTTGAGGAAAAAAATGTATCAGACTGTTCTATGATTTGAATGAGATGTACTATAGAGAAAATAAATAATTTAAAATAATGGCAGTCTCATTCTTTTGGGAGGGGGTGGTTAGTGGGTCTTGTGGTGCATGCCCAACCCTCACTGAGTCCCTCCCCCAGATTTGCCTTCATACGGGAGTTGCCTCCCCCAGGGTCATACCACAAGCAGCCAGGGAGGGAGTACAGAAGTCCAGCCTCCTCGGCCCAGTTGGGGCATCCGAAGGGCCACCCGCACTTCAGAATGCCTCATGGAACTGGTTGGTTCCTCCGGCAACTGTGTCATGGCTCAGCTCCCCTCTGCCCCACCCTGCCCACCTCACTATTCACAGGTCGTGTCCCCAGAGCATTCCAATGCACGTCCACCACCTGACCCACCTAGGATGGACATGTCAGACGTAGGTCTATGTTGGAGACCTACAATGTTACGTCTTTATACATGTGTGCGTGCTCAGTCACTTCATTCTTCTCCAGCTCTGCGACCCCATGGACTGTAGCCCATCGGGCTCCTTCATCCATGGGATTCTCCAGGCAAGAATACTGGAGCTTTCCTCCAGGGGAATCTTCCCGACCCAGGAATTGAACTTGCATCTCTCACGTCTCATCCATTGACAGGCAGGTTCTTTACCACTAGCGCCACCAGGGAAGCCCTTCCATCTTTATAAGGTCACTGTAAAAGATACCTGGGACGTCCCTGGTGGTCTAGTGGTTAAGACTCTACACTTCCAAAGCAGGGGGCACTGACTCCATTCCTGGTGGGGGACTAAGATTACATGTACCACGTGGCCAAAAAAAGATAACTGCATAAATAATGTCTTTACAGTCCCAGAAATGACTGACCTGAATATAATTTTTTAGCAAAGATGCTTCCTGATCTTCCCTTTAACCAAACCACAGCATCAGAGACAAGATCTACAGTGATGAGTACAGAGAGCTGCCAGGCCCCAGGAATCACCGTGGCTCCCAGCACCTCCTGCCCAAGCAAACTCTGCCTGCCTTGGGAGAGGCAGGGGCCCTTGATAACGCTGTTAATGTTTACAGTCTGAGGTGGGTGTGTGGTGGGCATGTGGACAGTCAGAACGAAGGGTTTGGAGTAATTTGGGGATCACGGGTTGGGGCCAGTTTCAGGGCCACTAGGAAATGGTTAAGGAAGCACTCACTTGATGTCCAGCGTGACTTCCCTGGCTGTCCACTTCCACTGCAGTGGGCATGCTTTCAATCCCTGGTCAAAGAACTAAGATCCCACAAGCCACACAGCATGACCAAAAAAAAAGAATGTTAATGTCCAGGAGGAAAGGCATCTTCCCTGCAGACTCTCCTTGAGTTCAGCGGATCAAGTCAGTGATAGTGTGGACTGTCCACTGTTGGAAGCGGGGAACCAGTGCCCACCCCTCATCCCAGGGACTTCCTGGACTGGTGAGCCCAAACTGGTAGCAGGTCCTCTCCACTCAGTTCCTAGGGCCACTTGGCAGGCATGCCCAAGAACCCACGCGAGTTACGCCCGGTCACATATTGGATCATGCGAAAGTGCTCTTGCTCCTGTGGTCATGTTGGGGATGTTGTGGAGGACTGTTGGGAGTGTCGCTGGTAGCCATCGACACAGCCAGTGGCCCCGGTGCTGACCAGGGAGGGTGTCCGCAGAGCCCAAGGCACTGTTGACTTGATACACAGCTCCTTGATCTAGGCTCCACGGAGGTTCCAGTAACAAGGCATCAGAAGACAGCCTCAGCCAAGGGTCTTCCTTCTCTGGCAGCAGAACTCATCTTGACAGTCAATCTGCCTTTTTTGGTTCCTATTTAGTTTTTCCCCATTCCATCTGAGGATGAACTGCGCCTGCAGTTCCGCCCTCCTTCCGTTTCTGTATGTGATTTCCTTGAGCACTGGCTCCTCTTCAGTTCAGTTGCTCAGTCGTGTCTGACTCTGCGACGCCATGGACTGCAGCATGGCAGGCTTCCCTGTCCATCACCAACTCCCGGAGCTCCTCTTTCCACTGCCCGAAGATACCTCCAATCTCCCCCACTTTCTCGCCTGGGAAGAGGGCTCAGTGTGTTCCTACTGTGGACAATTGCCAAATGCCTGGGAGGTCCTTGCCAGCTCTGCCTTCTTCCTGAGGGGCCTTTCCAGTTTCTTGCCAAAACCTGCTTTCAGGAAATCTCAGTGTAAAGTGCTCTGTGGTGAAGGCAGGCCTGCATCAGGGTGGGTGAAGCCAAGCCCATTGAATGCAAAGAACAACTTGTCATAACCACTCACTTTTGTGTAAACTACTTTCGCCACTGGGGCACAGCAGCCGTCACCAACCACTTTCTTCTCATGTGCATGTCTCCTGCCTTGCTCAAGGCCTTGAGTACTGTGATGTCTACTGTACTGTGGTCAGGAGATTTGTTTTCTCGCCCTAGCACTTGGCCATGACCCCTAAAAGCCAGAATTCAATGAGAAGTCCTGAGAAGTGTGCCAACTCTTTGAGACCCCGTGGACTAGCCCGCCAGTCTCCTCTGTCCAGGGGATTTTCTAGGCAAGAATACTGGAGTGGGTTTCCAAATCCTTCTCCAGGGCATCTTTCTGACCCGGGGACCAAACCCAAATCTCCTGCATGGCAGGCGGATTCTTTACCATCTGAACCACCAGGTAAGCCCCAGTCGTGAGAATAGGATGTACTAAAGCCTGAAAATGATGGTCCTGAAAGGTATGATGTCCACAGGAATTCCTTTCCAACTCTGCTAATAAACAGATTTGTGTTTGAACCTCCAATGAACAAAGACTTGTACTGGATCTTTAATCTGAATACAAGATTTTTTACTTTTAAAAAGACCTGTACCTCCTTCCCTGCCACCATGGAATGGGGAGGCAGAGGCTCGGGTGCATTCAAGATTCGGCTTCACCCGTAACCCACTGCCATGGCCGAGGACGGCATTGCTGCTGGAGGTGTAATGGATATTAATACTGCTCTGCAAGAAGTGCTGAAGACTGCCCTCATCCACGACGGCCTATGGCCTAGCACACGGAATTCACGAAACTGCCAAAGCCTTAGACAAGCGTCAGGCCCATCTCTGTGTGCTTGCATCCAACTGTGATGAGCCTGTGTATATCAAGTTGGTGGAGGCCCTTGGTGCTGAGGACCAAATCAACCTGATTAAGGTCGATGGCAACAAGAAACTAGGGGAATGGGTAGACCTCTGTAAAACAGAGGGAAAACCCTGTAAAGTGGCTGGTTGTAGTTGTGTGGTGGTTAAGGACTATGGCAAAGAGTCTCAGGCCAAGGATGTCATCAAGGAGTACTTCAAATGCAAGAAATGATGAAATAACTGAGTTCTTGGTTATAAAAAAAAAAAAAAAAGACTTGTAGAAATTATTTTTAAGAACTAAAACCAGGAATTTCCCTGGTGATCCAGTGATTAAGACTGTGCTTCCACTGCAGGAGGCTGAGGTCAGAGAACTAAGATCCCAAATGCCATGCAGTGAGGCAAAAAAAAAAGAAGACAGAAACCAAAATGTGAATCCAGTGGACATTCTTGAAAGTCAGATTAAAGGCATGAAAGAAAAGATGTGTTTTCTCTGGGGGTCTTAGTGTCCCACCCATCTTCCCACCGCTGGGCTGGGGCAGGGTGTGGACTGCCTGCCTCTCCCACTATGGGGCTGACTCAGACCTGGCAGCACACAGAGGAGGCAGGCAGCTTCAAGAGCAGCAGGGTCGGGCCTCCTCACCTGGACTCTTGGATGGAGACCTTTGGAGGAGTCAGCCCTTTAAGACAATGTTTGTTAAAAGACACCACCTTCTCTGGGGCTTCCAGGGAAGATTTTCAAAAGGGCATTTCTAAAGCCTCTTGGTTAAGGATTGGTAGGTATCAGGGTAGCCATTACCTCCCTGTAGGGCCTGTGCCAAGAAACTTGCCTGTACATTGACCGTGCAGGTTAAAGACAGGCCTGGCCAAAGAAATCCAGTGGCTAGAAGAAAGCATTTGCCCCCATGCCCTCCCCACCCTGAATCCCATTTGAAAGGTTTCTCAGAGCCTGAGGGCCAAAGCACTAGCAAGTTGCAGGGTTGGCTGGGGTTAGGGCAGGGAGGCTGGTGCCTGCTGGGGCAGGCTGGGACCACTCCCAGTCATTATGATAAAGGACAGACACAGAGCAGATGGGAGGAAAAAACTTAGGGGAGAAATACCATGGGCAGAACAAGCACAGAAGTGAAAGACTGCAACACCCACATCGCAGTAGCCACATGGGGCCATGGAGGTGTCAGCTGGAGAGCAGGAGTATGATGTCCTGCGTGGCGGTTGTATGCTGTCTTTAGATTTTTGTCTGTAAGACTCAACAAATATCAACTGCTGCACTGGGAGTCTGATGGAGTTAAAGTCATGCTGGGGAACTTCCCCTAGTGGTCCAGTTAAGAATATGCCTGCTAACAGAGGGCAGGTGTTCAGTCCCTGATCTGGGAAGATCCCACATGCCACAGGGCAACTAAGCCCGTGCGCCACAACTGCTGCGCCCACGTACCACGACTCCTGAAGCCAAGAGTCCTACAGCCCATGCTCCACAACTGAAGAAGCTGCTGCAGGGAGAGGCCTGAACACTGCAACTACAGAACGCCCGCAGGAAGCAACGAAGACCCAGTGCAAACAAACGAACAGCAGATGGAAAAAGAGAAAAAGTCCTGCTGGGTATACAGTAACAGATCGATGAGACAAGCCAGTAACACAGTCAGTTTCATTTGAGGACCTTGGATGAGTAGCCACTTGAGAAATTTTAGTTATTTCTTTACACTTGTGTGTATCCAAATCCCATAATTCCTATGCATATTCTTATAACCAAATTCTAATATTTCTGTAGGATTTTGTCATGTTGAATACACAGTGTTAGAAGACACTCTGCAGTTGACAGTCTGTTAACTCTGTCAGCAAATTTTTTAGTGTCTCACTTCACTAAAGTGAAGAAGGGTAGAGAAGGGAGAGTAGAGAAGACACTTTGCACACCTTGACCTGTCTTCCTGCTGTGTGTGTGTGTCTGAGGGACCTTGGTGGCAGGAACGCTTGCTCACTCACGTGGAACGGTAGGGAGGTAAGTCTCTGAAGCTCACAGGCTTGGCGTCACCAGCTGGCACCTGTCCCACTTGGGAATGCTTGAGCTTCGCTGTCAATGTGAACATCTTTGTTTCTCGGAAATTAAAAATCCTCTGAAAGTAATTTACAGTCAGGAGTTTGTTTCTTACACGTGGACTTTCCTCTTCGTAAATTCAGGGCCTGGTGCAGCAGTTGGTATGTAATGCTAGGTTAAGTCTTTACTGAACAAATGAACGCACAGGTGAGCTACACTCTCTTTACACTGATCCTCTGCTTAGTCTTGAGTAATCAACTAGCACCGTCACCTTCAGCATGAATGAGCTGGCCAAAGCCTGGGTAAACCTGAAAGATCAGTCTCTTACCACCCTATGTTCTACCAGATTGAGTTGAGAGAGGACAAGATGGAGAAGAGAGTGAGATGTTTGCCTGGCTTCAGAAGTAATTGGGTGGTAGGAGAAAATAATCTGATCCAAGGAGGGAAATGCTGCCTCTTAGGAAGATCAGGATGGTGGGCCTCATTGTCAAACCCTTCTAGCAACTTGGCCACCGACCAACTGTGCTTTTCCAACCAGCCTAGGCCCCTGCATGCTGTCCCCCTTTCTCTCATCACAGGGAAAGTTAGTATTTTCTAAGACCCTGTGGGGCACCATGGAAGGGTGGTTAAGTCTCAAGTCAACATGGTCCATGTTTCAAATACAGAAACAGCTGCTTCATTCCCCACCCGACCCCTAGTCGAGTTCATTCCTTCAGTTGCTGCCATTAACACACTTGTTCTAACCGGCAGCCACTGGACTTTTCCTTACATAAGTGTGGGCAGCTGTTAACAAGAGAACACTTGCCCAGAGAAGTCAGCCAGCATGGGAGGGCATGAGCTTGTTATGTTACATAGTCAAAAACATAATGATAACAATTCCAGCTGCTTTCCATGTAAATTTATCAGTAACACATCCCAGGAGAAGCCTGGGGGAGAGAGATGAGAAACTCTCCCAAGGTAATGAAGAGACCACCTCATTTGCAAAGACAGCATTCAAGCCAGAGAGCTTACTCCACCCCATCTTTGTATCCAGGGAGGGAAAAGCTTTAAATGCTGGAGGAGTCAACACGAGGCTCCTCTCAAGCCCCAAGGTTAAGTTTTCAGTTCAGTTGCTCAGTCATGTCCAACTCTTTGCAACCCCATGGACTGCAGCACGCCAGGCTTCCCTATCACCAACTTCCGGAGCTTACTCAGACTCAGGTCCAACGAGTCAGTGATGCCATCCAACCATCTCATTCTCTGTTGTCCCCTTTTCCTCCCGTCTTCAATCTTTCCCAGCATCAGGGTCTTTTCCAATGAGTCAATTCTTCGCATCAGGTGGCCAACGTATTGGAGTTTCAGCTTCAGCATCAGTCCTTCCAATGAATATTCAGGACTGATTTCCTTTAGGATGGACTGGTTGGATCCCGTGCAGTCCAAGAACTCTGAAGAGTCTTCTCCAACACCACAGTTTGAAACCATCAATTCTTCCATGCTCAGCTTGCTTTATAGTCCAACTCGCACATCCATACATGACTACTGGAAAAACCATAGCTTTGACTAGACAGGGACCTTTGTTGGCAGAGTAACGTCTGTGCTTTTTAATATGCTGTCTAGGTTGGTCATTGCTTTTCTTCCAAGGAGCAAGTGTCTTTTAATTTCATGGCTGCAGTCACCATCTGCAGTGATTTTGGAGCCCCCAAAAATAAAGTCTCTATTTCCCCATCTATTTGCCAGGAAGTGATGGGCCTGGATGCAATGATCTTAGTTTTCTGAATGTTGAGTTTTAAGCCAACTTTTTCACTCTTCTCCTTCACTTTCATCAAGAGGCTCTTTAGTTGTTCTTCGCTTTCTGCCATAAGGGTGGTGTCATCTGCATATCTGAGGTTATTGATATTTCTCCCGACAATCTTGATTCCAGCTTGTGTATCATCCAGTCCAGCATTTCTCATGACGTACTCTGCATATAAGATAATTAAGCAGGATGACAATATACAGCCTTGACATTCTCCTTTCCCGATTTGGAACCAGTCTGTTGTTCCATGTCCAGTTCTAACTGTTGCTTCTTGACCTACATACAGATTTCTCAGGAGGCAGGTCAGGTAGTCTAGCATTACCATCTCTTTCAGAATTTTCCACAGTTTGTTGTGATCCACACAGTCAAAGGCTTTGGCATAGTCAATAAAGCAGATGTTTCTCTGGAACTCTATGGGTGTTTCAATGATCCTGCAGATGTTGGCAATTTGATCTCTGGTTCCTCGCCTTTTCTAAATCCAGCTTGAACGTCTGGAAGCTCACAGTTCACATACTGTTGAAGCCTGGCTTGGAGGATTTTGAGCATGATTTTGCTAGCGTGTGAGATGAGCGCAATTGTGTGGTAGTTTGAGCATTCTTTGGCATTCCCTTTCTTTGGATTGGAATGAAAACTGACCTTTTCCAGTCCTGTGGCCACTGCTGAGTTTTCCAAATTTGCTGGCATATTGAGTGCAGCACTTTCACAGCATCACCTTTTCAGATTTGAAATAGCTCAACTGGAATTCCATCACCTCCACTAGCTTTGTTCATAGTGATGCTTCCTAAGGCCCACTTGACTTTGCATTCCAGGATGTCTGGCTCTAGGTGAGTGATCACACCATAGTGGTTACCTGGATCATGAAGATATTTTTTGTATAATTCTCTGTATTCTTGCCACCTCTTCTTAATATCTTCTGCTTCCATTAGTCCATAATACCCTTTTTGTCCTTTACTGTGTCCTTCTTTGCATGAAATGTTCCCTTGGTATCTCTAATTTTCTTGAAGAGATCTCTAGTCTTCCCCATTCTATTGTTTTCCTGTATTTCTTTGCACTGATCACTGAGGAAGGTTTTCTTATCTCTCCTTGCTATTCTTTGAAACTCTGCATTTAAATGGGTATATTTTTCCTTTTCTCCTTCGCTTTTCACGTCTTTTCTTTTCTCAGCTATTTGTAAGACCTCCTCAGACAACATTTTGCCTTTTTGCATTTCTTTTAGGTGGGGATGTTCTTGATCACTGCCTCCTGTACAATGCCACCATGAACCTCCATCCATAGTTCTTTAGGGACTCTGTCAGATCTAATGCCTTAAATCTATTTGTCACTTCCACTGTATAATCATAAGGGAAAGAGTCACTTAAGATGCCTGGTTTAAAAGGTGAATCCAGCCCAGGAATAGTCCATTTTTAAAAAGTCTTCTGGGCCAGGCACACAACCTGTTTTCCTATTCTCTGCACCCATACATGTGTTCACAGGTCAAGGATGCACTTCTCGTTGGGGCTAAACTCTTTTAGTCATTGGTACACTGAATTAGTGACTAATCTTTGATGGGGAAGATGCTTCTCCTCTGTCCCAGGGAACCACGATCAGCCTTGAGCAAGTCTCCCTCGCTGAAAAGTGGGCTCCAGATGTCCGCAGTGGTCAGAGTGCAGCAATGTGCCTCAGCCAGGGAGACTCTTGGGGGAAGAGAAAAATCCTCTGTTCCTAAATAACAAATCTTTCCTAATCGTAGCAGGGCTCTTCCTCAGTGCTGCCTACAGAGGCAGTCGTTTCCTGTGTGACTCATGGCCACCCTCAGACCCCATGTAAAGACCTAGATCATCAAAAAGAGACCAAGAAGCTGATCCAGCACATCAGACCCTTTTTAAGTTAAAATGAAGCAGAGGGACTTCCCTGGGGGTCCAGTGGTTAAGAATCCACCGTGCAGTGCAGGGGACACAGGTTCCATCCCTGGTTGGGGAAATAAGATCCCATGTGTTGCAGAGCAACTAAGCTTGTGTGCCACAACTAAGACCCAAAGCAGCCAAATAAATTAAAAAAAAAAAAAAAAAGCATTCCAGGATGTCTGGCTCTAGGTGAGTGATCACACCATAGTGGTTACCTGGATCATGAAGATATTTTTTGTATAATTCTCTGTATTCTTGCCACCTCTTCTTAATATCTTCTGCTTCCATTAGTCCATAATACCCTTTTTGTCCTTTACTGTGTCCTTCTTTGCATGAAATGTTCCCTTGGTATCTCTAATTTTCTTGAAGAGATCTCTAGTCTTCCCCATTCTATTGTTTTCCTGTATTTCTTTGCACTGATCACTGAGGAAGGTTTTCTTATCTCTCCTTGCTATTCTTTGAAACTCTGCATTTAAATGGGTATATTTTTCCTTTTCTCCTTCGCTTTTCACGTCTTTTCTTTTCTCAGCTATTTGTAAGACCTCCTCAGACAACATTTTGCCTTTTTGCATTTCTTTTAGGTGGGGATGTTCTTGATCACTGCCTCCTGTACAATGCCACCATGAACCTCCATCCATAGTTCTTTAGGGACTCTGTCAGATCTAATGCCTTAAATCTATTTGTCACTTCCACTGTATAATCATAAGGGAAAGAGTCACTTAAGATGCCTGGTTTAAAAGGTGAATCCAGCCCAGGAATAGTCCATTTTTAAAAAGTCTTCTGGGCCAGGCACACAACCTGTTTTCCTATTCTCTGCACCCATACATGTGTTCACAGGTCAAGGATGCACTTCTCGTTGGGGCTAAACTCTTTTAGTCATTGGTACACTGAATTAGTGACTAATCTTTGATGGGGAAGATGCTTCTCCTCTGTCCCAGGGAACCACGATCAGCCTTGAGCAAGTCTCCCTCGCTGAAAAGTGGGCTCCAGATGTCCGCAGTGGTCAGAGTGCAGCAATGTGCCTCAGCCAGGGAGACTCTTGGGGGAAGAGAAAAATCCTCTGTTCCTAAATAACAAATCTTTCCTAATCGTAGCAGGGCTCTTCCTCAGTGCTGCCTACAGAGGCAGTCGTTTCCTGTGTGACTCATGGCCACCCTCAGACCCCATGTAAAGACCTAGATCATCAAAAAGAGACCAAGAAGCTGATCCAGCACATCAGACCCTTTTTAAGTTAAAATGAAGCAGAGGGACTTCCCTGGGGGTCCAGTGGTTAAGAATCCACCGTGCAGTGCAGGGGACACAGGTTCCATCCCTGGTTGGGGAAATAAGATCCCATGTGTTGCAGAGCAACTAAGCTTGTGTGCCACAACTAAGACCCAAAGCAGCCAAATAAATTAAAAAAAAAAAAAAAAATTTTTTTTTAAACTGAAACAGAACTGGCACAGATAACAGGGTGCATGAGAGATTCAAGGGCCAGACCTTGATACCCAACATCAAAGAGCCTGAAGTGCTGCTGATGGGCAACAAACCTCACAGTGCTCAGGACTGCTCAGGTGTCCTCCAAGAACCGCCAAGCCATCATGGAGACCACAGCCCAGCTGGCCACCAATCCCCATGCCAGGCTCCGCACCAAAGAAAACCAACAGACAGCTTCTGTGCACGCTATGTGCCTGTTACTAAAACCATGAAATTTGGCCCCCAAAAAATAAACCAGTATCAAGTAGCTAAGGCATTGGGCACTAATGGCCAGGCATTCTTCTAAGACTCTGTTCTAGTTTACAAACAAATCTGAGAAACCGAGAAACTTCCAAGGTCACACAGCTTGAGCGAGGGGCAGAGCCTAGGATTGAAGGTGAGCTGCCAAGGTCCAGGTTGTACTCCTAAGGATCAGTGAGAGCCGCTCCAGGCCCCTTCGAGGCAGTCTTTTCCATTCTGTTAAGTGTAAGCTTACGTTTCACACCAAGAAATCCAGGTCAAATGGGCTGTTACTTCTTGGCTGAGTTGGTTGGGGGTGAGGGTATGGGTGGTCAGTTCTCTGGGTCTTCCTGTAAATGAGAATATGGTTTTGAGGTCTGTGCAGCAAGTTGGGACAGTGGCAAAGGAAAGAAAGGCTAATTCCTATAACAAAGCCCCTCTCTCCTGCCCCAACCTCTCCGAGGGAGGGCAGCATCTTTTGGAAGTGGGGTCCCCAGCAGGCTGTGTCTGAAGGTGGCATGGCTGTGCCCCAAAGTCTCCTGTTTGCCTCCCTGCCCATCTCTTGACCCTGCAGGTTCTTTTCTCAGTTGAGTTCTCCCCAGATGGTGGCCAGATGATCCCCAGCAGCTGCTGGACTCCTCAGTGCCCCCAGCCCTCCAGCCCAGGTCAGCGCTTCTCCTGACCTATGTGTCTTGGAGTTCACGCTCCTTGGACCAGCCTGGGTTCATGCTACCCCAACACCAACTTGTAGGGCTGCAAAGACCATGCAGATGAGCTCAGCTCAAGCAACTCCTCACTCCTGCAAACTGGCCAGTATGGCAGCCTCACCTGGACCACATGGTCTGAGGTGGGCAACAGCCAGGAGCTGTGATGTGGCCAGGCAGAGAGGGATCAGTGCAGGCAGAGGCCATGGACAGCCCCTCTTACCTGGAGCAGCCCTGCTGAAGGAGAATTTCTTATAAGCAGAAACATTTGCATTCTGGAGCAACACTGTTTTAGGTGCTTTAGGAGGACTGGGTGCTTAACAAAAACAGGCATGCTTTTCAGTATGGGAGGGCAGGTCTGAGCAAAGACCTGGCTCTCCAGTGGAACGCCACTAAAAGCAAGTCCCTGGTTGGACTTTTCTCATCCTCACTGAATGCAGCCTCTCCTGTGCCCTCCCAGCGCTTCCCAAGCACTTCAGGGGAAACCAGGGTGGGAACGTGCCTCGCCCCAGGGCAGGAATGTTAAATTCTGAGCCACATTCCTCAGGAACTGGGGCAAAGTGAGTATGGCCAGAAGTCAGCACGACAGGCGCAGGGGCCTCGGGTGCCTCGGAGGGTGGGATGTCACAGGCAGCCCCAGGGAGGAGGGCAAGAGACCAGAGGCCCACAGAGGGTAGGTTCCTGGCAGATGTGTATAAGAGACAGAACTAAGCCCGTGCGCCACAACTGCTGCGCCCACGTACCACGACTCCTGAAGCCAAGAGTCCTACAGCCCATGCTCCACAACTGAAGAAGCTGCTGCAGGGAGAGGCCTGAACACTGCAACTACAGAACGCCCGCAGGAAGCAACGAAGACCCAGTGCAAACAAACGAACAGCAGATGGAAAAAGAGAAAAAGTCCTGCTGACCAGGTCTAAACAGGACAGGCAGGCACTGACTAGCAAAGAGCCGCTGCCCCAGACAGGCCTGAGAACAGAGAGGGCAAGTGCGGAGCCGCACGACCCTGAGGCAGGACTGCCATGGACAGAGGCACGTTCCTGGCAGGCTGGGGACAGTCGGGCCAGCGAGAGACCGAGTGCAGCCTCGGGAGCTGCTACTCCAGAAGCCCTGTAACTACAGGACTCACAGAAACGGCGGCACAGGGAGTAGAGCAAAAGCGCCCAGGCCAGCCTCGGAAGACAGCTGGGACTTGCCTGCTGGTTCAGTGGCTAAAACACCGAGCTCCCAGTACAGGGTGCTCACGTTCCATCCCTGGGCAGGGACTAGATCCCACATGCCACAACTAAAGATCTCACACGGCTCAGTGAAGCCAAATAAATACATGTTTAAAATAAAAAGACTCACCTGCTACTATGTATAAAATAAGTAAACAATAAGAACCTACTGTTTAGCACTCAATATTTTGTAATAATCTGTAAGGGAAAAGAGTCTAGAAAGACCCAACTGGGTATGTCTGCAACAGCCCAGAGGACAGGCTGTGCTCCTCTGCCCAGGCCACCCCTAATCAGAAGGTTCAGTGTGGAAAAGACACCCATCCAGACTGCAGAGAAAAACACACTGCTGTTTGCATCTGCAGTATCAACACAGTTGACTGGTTGGGGTACCTCCAGTGAGGCTGTCAGAGGTCTGGGGCACCCCAAATCTGGCTGATCCTTGGGGTCTGCTGGGAAGTCACTTTACTTGGGGTGCCTCATTAACTTCCTGGGATAGATTCTGGGACACTCTTTATCTTTTTAATTTTGGGGGGACACTCTTTAAAAACAGCTGCTTCTCTGAGGAACTCCAATGACTAAGGACCAGAGAGGAGGCTTTCAGGAGCCCTTGTACTACATTTAAATACTAACATGTGTTTCTTATATTTGCAACATACTTACAAATATCACACTCAGTTCAGTTCAGTCGCTCATTCCTGTCCGACTCTTTGTGACCCCATGAATCACAGCACACCAGGCCTCCCTGTCCATCACCATCTCCCGGAGTTCACTCAGACTCATGTCCATCGAGTCAGTGATGCCATCCAGCCATCTCATCCTCGGTCGTCCCCTTCTCCTCCTGCCCCCAATCCCTCCCAGCATCAGTCTTTTCCAATGAGTCAACTCTTCGTATGAGGTGGCCAAAGTACTGGAGTTTCAGCTTTAGCATCATTCCTTCCAAAGAAATCCCAGGGCTGATCTTCAGAATGGACTGGCTGGATCTCCTTGCAGTCCAAGGGACTCTCAAGAGTCTTCTCCAACACCACAGTTCAAAAGCATCAATTCTTCAGCGCTCAGCCTTCTTCACAGTCCAACTCTCACATCCATACATGACCACAGGAAAAACCATAGTCTTGACCAGACGGACCTTAGTCGGCAAGGTAATGTCTCTGCTTTTGAATATGCTATCTAGGTTGGTCGTAACTTTTCTTCCAAGGAGTAAGCACTATTCTTTCCCAATTAATACAGATTTTGGAATCCTGTGCATGCTATACCTGCTAAACTTCTTGTCCACTGGAGTTAAGGATATGACAGAGCCTTCTACAATCCTTTGTCTCAAAGCATTTCTAAAAGGTGAGTATTCGGAAGACTGGGTCTGCAGGTGTGGTTACGGCCATCCTTCCGGGTAGATCCTAACTTAAAGCCATTTAAAGTCAGTTCCAACGTGTCTCCTCAGAAAAGGCTCCCCAGAGCTGGTGAGTGCTGGCTGGCGGCAGAAGGCAAGCAGAGCAGGGGGAGCAGCCCACCCTGGCCAGAGGCCACTGCCTCCTGAAGAGCAGCAATTCAGCCACCCACAGAGCTTACCAGAAGCAGTTTCAGCCTTGCTGTAGTCGTGAGGCTGTGAGCTCCATGAGGAAGGGGATCTTGTTTTGATCCCCTATGTGTCCCAAGATCCTAGTACATTGCCTGATACACATTTAAAACATTTTTTTAATTTTTAAAACTTTGTAAGCTGTGCTTTGTAGCATGTGGGATCAAACCTCTACCTCAGAAGTACAGAGTCTTGACCAGTGAACTGCCAGGGAAGTCCAAGTTTCTTTTTTTTAATGAATGACTATTCCTTCTAAGTGATAGCAACTTTGCAGAGTGTGTTGATGAGGTGGGTTCCCTTCATCTCCAAGCCAGTGGCCTCTAGAAGCTGACCTATTCAGCTGGGAGAAAGGGGGTGCTGGCAAGGACATGGCTGAAGGTCAGACTGGCACTATCAGTCTGCCTGCCTCAGGAAGGTAGCACCAATAGCTGCCAGGTCTTGTCCTCCTCTAAGGCCTCAGAAAAAAGCAAAGGACATGGAAACATCCCACCTGTACCAAGGTCCTGCCTGCCCACAGCCACGAAGCTCAAGACGTAAGAGCCAGGGGCTCGTGGCAAGGGCTCCTCTCCACTTCAGTCTGTGAATATTGCTCCCCAGCACTATGTCGCATACAGGCCTTTCTCCACTCCGTGTCCACTCCCTCCCTCCTGTGCCCTGGCTCTGAATTCCAGGCCGTGCACTGACCAGGATGCACAAGACGCTGTGGGCAAAGGTGCTCCTTATAGCAGCAGGTGGGAGCATGTCAGGAATGCAGACTCTCAGGCCCCACCCCAGACATGGCTGCATCAGAATAGGTTATTTTTCAGGTTGTACTAGGTCTTTGTTGCTACACGGTCTCTCTCTAGTTGTGACAAGTGGAGGCTTCTCGTTGTGGCGGCTTCTCTTGTTAGAGAATGGGCTCTAGGGTATGCAGGCTCAGTAGCTGTGGTGCATGGGCTTAGTTGACCCACTGGCATGTGGATTCTTCCTGGGCCAGGGATCAAACCCTTGTCCCCTGCTTTGGCAGGCGGATTCTTATCCAGTGGACCACCAGGGAAGTCCAGAATATGCATTTTAAATAGGATTCCTTGATGAATCACATGCACCCTAGGCTTGAGAAGTACTGGGTTAGAGCATACAAACTTCACTGAGAAAATGACCATCTTACCTTTCCATTGCTGCTGCTGCTAAGTTGCTTCAGTCGTATCCGACTCTGTGCGACTCCAGAAACAGCAGCCCACCAGGCTCCCCCATCCCTGGGATTCTCCAGGCAAGAACACTGGAGTGGGTTGCCATTTCCTTTTCCTTGCCATTAGCCATGACAAATGACCACAAATTGAGTGGCTTCAGATAATACTCATTTATTTATTGTCTCCAGTTCTGTGGTCGGCCGTCTTGGGGGTTCACAGGGCTGCAGGCACGATGTGAGCTGGGCTGAACTCTCTTCTGGAGGACTGAGAAAACTTGGCTTCCAGAATTCGGTTCCTTCTCCCGTTTCCACACAGCCATCTTCATCAGGAGAGCAATATCTTCTCACACTTGGGACCTGACTTCTGCCTCAGTTCAGTTCAGTTCAGTCACTCAGTCATGTCTGACTCTTTGCAACCCCATCAACTGCAGCATGCCAGGCCTCCGTATCTATCACCAACTCCCAGAATTTACTCAAACTCATGTCCAGAGTCGGTGATGCCATCCAACCATCTCATCTTCTGCCTCAGGCTCCCCTGATTACCTTTGCCTAATCCAGGATAATCTCATTTTAAAGTCAACTGGTAAGTAAATCCTTAATTTCATCTGCAACATCCTTACTGCCACATGATGCAACAGGAGCACAGGTCCTGGCGGAGGTCATGGGGGCCCAAATGCCAGTGACCACAGTGATTTCATCCACAGCAGGTCCAAGCTGGATGAATGGTCTCAGAAGGTGCTCTGAATTTTCAGTCATCCCTGTCAACTTCTCTGCCTGCCACGCCACATTTGGCTCTTCCTCCCTGGCCCTTAGTTGTCACTCCAATTATCACTGGCCACCCTCCACCCTGCCATATACTCTCAACACATCAACTCCTTCCCCACCCCAGCAGAGCTCTTATCTGAGGGTGCACATAATTCTGCCGGAAATCCATCCTTTCCACACTGTCCCCCAGCTGTTCTTAGCCACCCAGAGGGAAGATCATAAGTAACGAGGTTAATGCACATGGTACCCATGCCTGCCCCTTGATGTCACCCACCCTTCTCCTTTGGCTCTGTGATTAAGAGACCTGGATGGGGCTCTGACCTGCAGAATAGAAGGGACCCTTCCAGTGTGTCAGCACAAGGCTTTGGGGAGCTCAGCACCACCCCAAGTTCACCTGAGCCAGTAGCCCTGTCTCCTGGTTTTCTCAGGGTCTCTTGTAACCAGCAGAACTGCACTCCCTTCAATCCAAACAGATTCATACCTGAGTGGGTAGTGGGCCTATCTTCAAGGAAATCTACAACTAATGATAGTCTGTCACTAGCCGCTTGGTCACCAGTCAGATCCAATTCATTCTATCCAGGCTCTTCTGAGTTATCCCAAGACCACACAAATAATCTTAAAAGAGTAGGTTAGGAGACATGCTCTGCTTTGGTTTTCACTTTTAGCTATCAGCTCTTACCAGTCTGGACTCCCTAGTGAATTCTTTCTCTAAAAAGTAAGCTCGTCCTCAACAGACAAATCCTGCCACTTGTGACAGGTGTCAAAGACTGCTCTATGTTTCTGAACACAAATACCAAATCACTCATAACAAGTTCTATAGGGACTTATTTGAAAACAAGCCACTGGGAGGAAACCGGTTTGTTCAGGAAGACCCTGATCTCCTTGTGTCACTTCTGGGGTAAAGGAAGCCCTCCTGGGAACAGATCCTCCCTCCCTAGAGCAGCAACCTCCAGCCAGTCTCAGGGAGGCGCACAGGAAGACCCACTGTTCACCCACTGCTCGAAACACAGCTCCTTCAGGGCGGGAGCAAGGGAGCTAGAAAACTCGGATATCAACATAGCAAATTCTGTTCAGCCTTCTTTAAATACCAACTTGATAACTTTATTAAAGAATAATCCTTTGAAATTCAAATTCACGTGGACTGACAGTTTCAAATTCACTTGTATCCCCCTCCCTCCATACAAATCCACTGCACAGGATCATAGGCAGCCAAAAGACTTTCAACTCCTTCTTTACCATGCCCTTCTCAGTAATAAACAATCCTTCAGTGCAGCAGCAACACAGTAGTTACACTAACCCAAGTTACTGAAAACTCCGTAACTTCAAAAGGAGGGGGAAGTCCTCGGAAACAAACATCTGTCAACAACTACTACATGCTGGCAGGCTTCCTGGGTGGGGAAGATCCCCTGGAGGAGGAAATGGCAACCCATTCCAGTATTCTTGCTAGGAAAATTCCACAGACAGAGGAGCCTGATGGGCTACCATCCCTGGGGTTGCAAAGAAACATTCACCACTGAGAGACTGAACAGTAACACCACATGTTGGCGTGGCCTATTTCCCCATTTAATCTTCACGGTCCTGAAGGGGGGCAACTGCTTCATTTTACAGTTAAAATGAGAACTGCAGCTCAGAAGAGTAAGGACCACACCAAAGATTTCCAAGCAATCAAATGCAGTTCAAGATTTCAGTCCAATTCCCCCTACGCCTCCTTCCACAGTGAAGGATCATGGATTCTACATGAATTTCTCTCTTCCATCAGATCCTATCTAAAATCTGGGAAGTCCTCCTCACAGGGCTGTACCTTTAGTGATAGGGCAGTCCTGTTGGGTTTCATGAAGAGGACACACCAACCTTTCTTATCTCACTGCTGCACATGGGGGCAAAGTTACCACTAAGAAAGGAGAATGGGACTTAAGTTATAGGACTAACTATGACTGATCTGAACTGATGCATATGGGAGGTAGGGAAAGTAGCTAGTACAGAAACCCGACTAAATGATACTATGTACTGAGACACTATGATACAGTATGGGCTTCCCAGGTGGCGCTGTGGTGAAGAACCTGCCTGCCAATGCAGGAGACACAGGAGATACAGGTTCGATCCCTGGGTTGGGAATATCCCTTGGAGAAGGAAATGGCAACCCACTCCAGTATTCTTGCCTGGAGAACCCTGTGGACAGAGGAGCCTGGTGGGCTGCCGTCTATGGGGTTGCACAGAGTCGGACATGACTGAAGTGACTTAGCATGCATGCATGCATTGGAAAAGGAAATGGCAACCCACTCCAGTATTCTTGCCTGGAGAATCCCAGGGACATAGGAGCCTGGTGGGCTGCCATCTATGGGGTTGCAGAGTTAGACATAACTGAAGCAACTTAGCAGCAACAGTAATTAAAAAAAAAAAAACTCCCAAGTTTGGAGATCTAAAGAAACTTAGAAATTTAACCCGTAATTTTCTTTTAGCTAGAAATGTATTAATAACATACCTGGTGAATTTTAAGTACAAGTTAATGTCAACTGACAGTTTAATCTTCTCCATCCAGTAATGAAACTAGTGCCAGACTCAGCTGCTGAGGATGCAAAGCTGTCTTTAGTTCTTTGTCCCCTGCTAGTCAAACTGTGGTCTGTGAATAAGCATCATTGAGGTTGCTCAGTGTAGAGTGTCTCCTAGGGAATCAGAATCTGCATGTTAACAAGATACACATGAAGTTCTAAGAAAAACCCGAAATGGAGCAAAAATGCACTCAACGCATGTCCAGGGCTCCATTCATTCCTAGTCAGCCTCTGTATCCATTCCATACAGACCCAGCCCCTGCCCACACTGTCTTGGGGTACCTGTGAATGACCTAGGCCTCCCCAACTCCCTTGCACATACCTGCCATCATCTCAGAGCCTGCTCCCTCCCAGTTTAAGATCTTCAAGAGACCACAGTGCTTCATTTCTTTATCCTCAGTCTGGAAACTACCTGGCCCACAGCAGGCTTGTGAAGAAGCTGTTAAATACCTCTAATTTCAACACGAAAGAGCTAGGAAAAGTTGGGTATGTCAACTAAGGTCACAGGCAGTGAGTTGCACTGGCAGTTGGGCTGAGCCACGGCCAATCTCCTGAACCAAGGAGGCACAGATGTGACTCCTATGTATGCCCCTTTATTTCTCTCCAAAACCCACACAACCCACTTTGGATATCTCAAGTCTTATCACATGTTCTGAGAAGTACTTTGCTTTTACCTAAGCGCCTTTATTTAACTTATACACAGAGTACATCATGAGAAATGCTGGGCTGGAAGCAGCACAAGCTGGAATCAAGACTGACGGGAGAAATATCAATGATGGGAGAAATATCAATAACCTCAGATACGCAGATGACACCACCCTTATGGCAGAAAGTGAAGAGGAACCAAAGAGCCTCTTGATGAAAGTGAAAGAAGACAGTGAAAAAGTTGGCTCTTCAGAAAATGAAGATCATGGCATCTGGTCCCATCACTTCATGGCAAATAGATGGGGAAACAGTGGAAACAGTGTCAGACTTTATTTTTGGAGGCTCCAAAATCACTACAGATGGTGATTGCAGCCATGAAATTAAAAGACGCTTACTCCTTGGAAGGAAAGTTATGACCAACCTAGATAGCATATTAAAAAGCAGAGACATTACTTTGCCAACAAAGGTCCATCTAGTCAAGGTTTTTCCAGTGGTCATGTATGGATGTGAGAGTTGGACTGTAAAGAAAGCTGAGTGCCAAAGAATTGATGCTTTTGAACTGTGGTGTTGGAGAAGACTCTTGAGAGTCCCTTGGACTGCAAGGAGACCCAACCAGTCCATTCTAAAGGAGATCAGTCCTGGGTGTTCACTGGAAGGATTGATGCTAAAGCTGAAACTCCAATACTTTGGCTACCCCATGCGAAGAGTTGACTCATTGGAAAAGACCCTGATGCTGGCAGGGACTGAGGGCAGGAGAAGAAGGGGACGACAGAGGATGAGATGGCTGGATGGCATCACTGACTCGATCGACATGAGTTTGAGTGAACTCCGGGAGTTGGTGATGGACAGGGAGGCCTGGCGTGCTGCGATTCATGGGGTCGCAGAGTCGGACATGACTGAGTGACTGAACTGAAGCTCCATAAAACAAAATTTCTACCCACACTACACTTTGAAAGATACAAAAATTTAAGTGATAACTGCTGAGGACCTATTCACACTTAGCCGACTAAAGTAATATCCTAGTTGCAGCCTGCCGTTCATCACCCCTGCCCCCACCCCCTCTTGTTTTATACTCTTAAGAGATTGGGTTGAGAGGAAAATCAAAGTAAAGGTTTGGTTTATCAACCCCAGGGACTTCCCCAGTGGTCCAATGGCTAAGAACCTGCCTGCCAGCGCAGGGGACATGAGTGATCCCTGGTTCAGGAAGATCCCACATGCCAGAGTAACCAGGCCTGTGAGCCACAACTATTGAGCTCATGTGCCTAGAGCCTGGGCTCTGCAACGAGAAGCCACCACAGTGAGAAGCCTGCACAACACAAGTAGAGAGTAGCCCCCACTCTCTGCAACTAGAGCAAAGCCACACAACAATGAAGACCCAGCCAGGCCAAAGATAAATATTTCTTAAAATGTTTATAAAGTTAAAAAAAAAAATTCCAAGAATCATTTTCTTCAGCTGCAAAGGAGGCTTCTACAATGAAAATCTGTAATCACTAAGATCTTAGTGGGAGAGCAATAAGCAGACCTCCCAGTGGGGCTGAGTGATGACCACTGAAGTGTGCAGGCTGCTCTGGGGCCATCAAGGCCCATCTGGCCAGTCGAGACCACCCAGAGCACTCAGGTTTTCTCCAGATAGCCACTCCTGAACCCGCTGGGTGCATCCCTGCTCTTCCTGGCTTGCACTAACACAAACAAAGCCTCAAATATACTAGCTTTGGTTTTTAAGGAGAAAAGTAGCAATTAAAAAAGGGGGGGGGGCTTTTTAAAAAACCACAGATCGTATGGGAAGCACACCTTTTTCAGGTGAGAAAGGAGCTCACATCATGACAAAGAATCATACCAAACACCTCAGACTGAAGGAGGAAGTGTTTCACGACACTAATCAAACAAAGCTGAAGTTTAACTACTGTTTGGTTTGAAGCTCTGAATAAGTTCTAAGTTTTTTATATTTCACAATTTGTATTTTTTATTAGAGTCCACTCCACAGTCAGTTAAATAAAAGCACTCTTAAGACCCCACGAACTCTTGCACAATTTAAATCTTATGAATTTCATCAAAATTTAGGTGTGTACTCCTAATGGCCAACCTAAAAATGCTGTTTTTATCTATGGTCTAAAATACTTCAATCTAACTATTTTAAAAGATTTAGTTCCAGTGTTAAAAATAATCCCATCACTATCTCTTTCTGTTTTTACATGTTTTGCAGCAAAAATATTGTGCTCCGAGTCAAAAAGATCCACAAACTAATTCAGCACGTAAAAAATAATTTTACAAAACATCCAAGCCAACCTTTCAAATCCACTTTTATTTTCCTTTTTCCTCCTCACATACAGAACTTTTTCACACACTGAATTTCTTGTAGCTATAAAGTCACTTGATGTTGGTCAGGTACCATTTTATCCCTTAAAACTTTGCTGGCATCAAAATATGACAGTTAACCAGTGTTAAATCTATAAAATATTTACATAGCACAGCACATTAAGCTTTAGACACTTGGCAATTAAACCACATAAAAATTGGACAAGACCCCCAACCTACATGTTCAGAATCAGGTGTTCACAGTCCCTATCTGGTGACTGTACATGGTTCAAAAGGCAGCAGAGGCAACAGGCAGTTACTCCGAAGGACATGGACCACTATTATCTGGAAGCACATTATGTTATCCCAGTGTCATGTACCACTCCACCTTTCTCCAAGGCGGTCTCATAATTCTGGAATGGCAGGTCCCGCTGATACAAAATGAAGACAGACAACACAACGTTTACTCTGTAGAGACATCCTAACTCCTACTATGCATGCATGGTGATCTTGAATGCAACTCGTCCTAAAAACTTGTCACGGTCATTCTGGGTTTTTAGGTTGGGTGATCCATCAATCTTGCACTCAACCATTACTTCTTTTACGTCACCATCACTACCAAAGCTGACCTGGACGGCAACTAGTGGCTGCAGGTAGCTCCCCTGGCAAATAAAGGAAAATACATTAATTCAAATTCTACAGTAACTTTAACTACACTTTTCAGGAGCTTGCCTATTCTTTAAAAATTAAAAAAACAAACAAGATTTTAATCTATTAATTAGATGTATCTTTTTATCCTCTACTTTTTCCTTAACTGAATATTCATTTACTTTTACTTTTTTTTACTGATCAAAGTGTTTATGACTATGAATTTTCCTCTAAGCACTGCTTTAAATGTATTCCATAGATTGTGATTATGTTGTGCTTCATTATTTTTTAGATACTCTATAAACTTGTTTTACTTTTCCTTCTTTACTCAAGAGTTGTTTAATAGAGAGGTCCCACCTTCTCCCTCTTTAGGAAGGGCACTTTTATTTCAATAATTTTTAGTTTTACTGCATTTGATCACAAGGTATTATTATAATATATTTCTATCTTATGAAACTTGAAAATGCATTTTTTTTATAAATTTTTGTGACAGTTCCAGGTGTTTGAGAAGAACATGTACTTATCTATTAATATGTTTGATAAACATGTGGAAGATTAGCTCACTGATGTTATTTCGATCCTTATGGTTGCTGTTTAACTTGGTGCAAATATACTCGTAACTGTTTTGCTATCACTGTGGTTTCTAAATACAAGCCTTCACTAAAAGGAACTAAGGGCTAATTCCAGGGCCAAGGCAGGGAAAATACAAGATGAACCTGGACCCCTTGTGGTGCCAGAAAGCAAGTTAGTGCTGCAGGAATCCAGGGAACATGCCTAAAGGACACAGAAGCTAGAGCCAGTCTGCATCAGCCAAATGCGGGAGAGTTTCAGCACCAAAATAAATGATTATAATGTATTAACACCTAAATTATGTAACAATCTATGAGACTATATTAATATAAATAAATAGTGGAGAAGAAAATGCACTGTCTTAGAGTGGAATGCCAGCTAGTAAATGGAAAAAGCAAAGATGAAATTAGAAAAAAACATCTGAGAGCAATTCTATTAGTAACTGATTCAGGAACGAATCAATAAATGCTAACATTATGGGAGCAATAACTTTACAGACTCTCCAAGAATTCACCCCACATAATACTTATTGATTACAAAGGGAAAAAAGTGTAACTTTACATTAGAGCAATTTGCCTGACACCACCTTAACCAAGTGTTCACCATCAATGCGACTCAATACCACATCCCTCCTGACATGCCATTCTGAAAAGGACATACCATTTCTTTTTAGGCATTCATGCCCAAAACACACAACCTACATTTAACCATGAAAAAACATCAGATAAACTCAAACTGAGGAACATAAGCCACAAAGTAAGCCCCAAAAGGCCTGCACTCATTTTTGAAGAGTTCAAGGGCATGAAGCAGACCAATTGAGGAACGGTTGCAGGTTACAGGCAACTAAAGATATCAGAATGTAACAACCTGGACCAGGAAAACACCTTCTTGTGCAATAAAGAACATTACTGGAACAACTGGTGACATTCCAACATGGTCTGTAGATCAGATATTAATACAGTTCAACGCTGATTTCCTTTGTTAAGTACATGATGGTTATTATGATAATGTCCTTACTTTTAGGAAATTCAATGTAAAGAGGATTTAGTGTAAAGAAGCACCGTGTTCATAACTTAATGACAAAGGGTTCATGGGAAAAATATATATGGAGATTGATAAGACAAATGATGTAAAACATCAACACAGGCAAGTTGGGTAAAAGGTTAATAGGAATCCCCTGTATGGTGCAAGCCACTTAAGTTTAGAATTATTTCAAAATAAAATTAAAAGCTTACTACTATATATGTATATATATAAAATACTAAATATATATATATAATACATATATATACACATATATATAAATACACTTATAGAAAAAATGTGGAAGAAATTCCACTACAATAATAGTTATCTCTGGGTAATGACTTAACCACTTGTCTATATTCTTTAAATAAGCACATTCTGACATGAAAGAGAAAATGCTATTTTGCAAATAATCATCCTTTAACTTATCTGCTTCGGTTTTGTGCTCCACTTGTAGACCTGGAGTCTCCACCTGCCATCACCAATGTATTTAAAAACCAGAATAGCTGATGCACACATCACACAGGGCATATGTCTACCTGACCCAGACAACTGGCATTTTAATACAGATGTGCCAGTTTCCCAAGAGTCTCAATCACTTAAGAATTTCTAAATACTCACATGCAGTTTTTTCCCATAATATGGAAAATATTTTAAATCTATCGTTCCATTGGAAGGATAAGTTGATAGAAATGCTGTGCTTTCACTCTAAAGTTGAAAACAAAAGAAACTCTTGTTAGGTCACAGAAAATAGTTTTTAAAAGTATATTTTTATTAAAGCAATATCAATTATGAACAGTATGGAGAAACTACAATGCTGTTTCAACTGTATTTGCTACAAGAGGATTTTTTAAAAAGAGACTTACTCATGTTGATTTAAACCCCCTGATGAATTATCCTGATTTCCTGATTTATTTCCATGACAGTCCCTTTAACTTACAGCTCGATCTACTCATGCACTGTCTGTAAAATCTTATCTGTGTTCCAACTACCAAATGCCCGTTCTCTAGCCACTGACAGCAGGGGTGCACCAGGAGGTCTGGGACCAAGGAATTCTAAAATGAATAAAGGACTGTGCACTGCCAGACTGGGAAGCAACAGCTGCCCCAACCCAGAATGTGCCACTCGGGCCTGGGAGGCAGCAGGTCCAAAACAACCACGATAACTGTAGTCAGAGGAAGAATGGATCATGCAGCTGATAAAAAAACTCAAGGGAAAATTTAAAGTACTCTGAGCTAATACTCTTCTTATGCAATTTGAACATCTTATTTTCCTTGAATTATTTTATGAGCACATGTAAGTCAATTAAAGGTGTTATATGACTGCTGCAATTATATTCCACGTGTTTAAAGATAAATTGTGCAGCACAAGGAATAGAAATCAATATTTTATAATAACTATAAACAGAGTATAACATTTAACAATTGTGAATCATTCTGTTGTATACCTGAAACTTATGTAATATTACAAATCAACCATACCTCAAAAAAACTTTTATACACAATAAAAACACAAACCTAGTATTCTTCCTGAAAAATAACCAATTCACTAAATTTCTCATGTAACACATTCTGAATAGGTCCAGTATTAATGACTGTAACTTTACACATACTGAGTAGATGACAGAGACACCAAATGATTAAAATCAGTGGCAATGTCACAAGGCAATAATATAAAACATTACTAAATGTTTGAACTGTAGATTTGAATAAACTAATCTCTACTTTAGAAAGAAAACATGAAACACTATAGCAAAACTAAGAATCTCCTAAAGGAACCCCTACTCTCTGCTTACTTCACTGAACCACTGTGAAGTAGCACATGTGTGTGGAGTGAGAGAAACACATGAGGAAGTGATATAGACAAGACAGCAAAGACTAAATCGATGACACTCCAAAAAGGGGGCAAGGTCTAATGATCCAGACCAAAAATTGCAAAAAGAACAGGCAGTATAGAAGCCTTTTTCAACCACTATTCAAATACCACCTTATGTTATACTCCTTAATTTAAAAAATGTGAAATCTAAAATAACCGTTTACACAGGAGGAAAAAAGTCACTTTAATGTGTTTCTGTACATTACTTACTTTTGTTTAACCTTAGTATATGAGCTTAATTCCTACAAACACAGAGAAGTTCCCCAAAATGTAAAAGGTTTTCCATGGGTTACAGTTTATTGAGCACTTCAGTGTGTATGTTCAGCCAGATACAACACTCAATTTATATTTACTTTGTTTAGGCCTAACAACCCTTTCGTGTGTGCGATCAATTACACAGAGGGGAACTGAGGCTCAGTTATGGCCACATGCTCAGTGAACTGCTCCACTGGTTTGTATCAACACCATCAAGCTGGTAGACTTTTAAACTTGCATTTTATATCTTCAGTGAAAATAAACATTTAGACATTAAGAAACAATAAAAGGTATATCTGAACAGTGATAAATTTTAGGGTAAAGCTGCATGTCATGGTTTTCTACTAGCAGTCACTAAATTCCACTGAAAACAAAATAAAGATTTAAAATGAATGCATTCTGTTTATTCTATATCACCATCACTTGGAAATCATTTGAAAAACACACACCAAATGTCCTAAGCAGTGGTTATCTCTGGGCAAAAATCTACCAAAATTTTTCCTTCTGTATTTTTCTAAATTTTCTTTAATGAATACGATTCATTTTTGTAAGGGAATTAAAAAAACTAATGACATAAATATGAATATTACATCTTTTGCAGGAACTATTCTTTAAAATTAAAGACCACTTCTAAGAGCATGTCCTATCATCAATGTTTTAGTGTTTCCAGAACTCTTAACTTGTATAAAACAATTAAAGCAGATCAAAGTTAAGAATATAAGACAAAAGAAATATACTACAAAAAAAGTAATTCAACTGAAGAATTTACATGAAGAACACTTGATATAGACAAACCTAATGGAAAACAGCAATATGATGATATGCAATAAATGTTTCCATCTGTTCACGTAGCCACACCTCTAAAATTTATGTATGGCCACCTGGTTACTCCTTTGTAACTAGCCTACGAGTAATGCAAGATTTTACAAACATTTCTTCCAATTTTGTGTTTTTTTTCTAAAAACAAAAATATTCCACAAGAAACAACACAAAAACTCTATTTTGATTATTTTATATACTTTCCACAAAACTCTTCAAAGCAAAAGGGACAGCAACTGAAACCTGAGTTATCAGACCAAAATTTTTCATTAACATTTCTCCCAACTATTCTAGAAGCAAAAGAAACGTAACAGATAAACAAGGAGAAAAACCCATTTATAACCCTAAGGGAAGAGTTACATAGAGTTGTTTATACTGGCCACAGGCTTACAGAAATGAAACCTTGGGAAAGGAGTGGAAAGCTTTTGCCCTTCTGGCCTGCGAATGTGTGTGTGTTCATTCTCCTTTCATGGTGGTTTTGGCTCCATAGACTCTCGGGCTCAAGTGTATCTACATGGTCTGCTCACGTTCAGAGGTAAATGCCCTTGAACACAGGACACTGTCATAAAATCAGCACTTTCGCTTGGCTGAGGGTTCACACCCGGCATCGGGAACCTTCTCTCGGAAAGACTTGCAAGCAAAGGTGATCACAGAGTTACATTTCCTAAATCTATCACGTAGCTGAAACGTTTTCTTCTAAGAGATGGCAGTAGAGTAGAGGCTCACTATATTTTTAGAAGGATCTATATACCAAGAAAAACTCAGCTCAGAGGCAGAATCTGGTTTTCAGTGAGATTCTGATTTTTTTATCCAAGTTTCCTACAGAGCTGACTACAGCATAAGGAGATCTAGTGAGTTGCCTATGGTTACACATGCATACTTCAACCCAGATGAGAAAGCACAAAAATTCCGGGCTTTTTATACTAAACAATGAATAAATACTCAAAATAGATCAATACTCTAAAGCAGGAGTTCTCAAAGTATGGGTCCCAGACCAGCAGCATCACCAATACCTGGAAACTTAATTAGAAATGCAAACTTTGGGGTGTCACCCCAGACCTACTGAGTTAGAACCTGCAGAACTGGGACCCAAAAGACCCTCCAAGTGGTTCTGAGGCACGATCAGACTTGAGAACCACAAGCAAGTTTCTGCCCAAATAAGAAATTCATTCATGATTAAAAGGGATTACAGTTTTCTTTGGCAAACAACTTCAGAAGTGATTTCAATGTAACATTTCAATCAAGACACTTCTGTCATTAACTGGAGGTGGAATGCTAATATTTTATTTTACACAATAACAAAATTAAATTTAGAACTTAACAGTTTCTCCTGAGAACTCTTACCCATCATTTACATATTTGTCTTAGTTGCACTTTGCAGCATGGAGAGAAAACAAAAGAAATCATGAAATGAAAATAGCACAGCACTCTGGAAAAAATAAAGTAGGGATAAGAGAGCAAAATAATGCCTCTACTTTAAGGAAAAGATATCGTGTTTCATTAATCTCTGATGCCACTGATATACACCAATTTATGTACTCTTAAGAGAGAAAAAATTTTATACACTATTAAGACTCTATCAACTATAAGGCCAACCCCAATTTCAGTGTTATTCAGGTAGAAAAAAGAAATTGAATCTTAAAATCAATGAAATATGGTACGTGTAAATATAAAGGGAAAGAGTGTGATATCAAGTGCACACAGAAAATAAGTCTTTTCGCATTATCATTAGCAAACAGAAGGTTGGAGGAGTTTATTCTAAGAATGGCACTACAATGGACTTTAAAATATGACAGGGAAGGGAAAAAAATGACTAAATTCATTAGACTTTTAAAGTATTTTTAAGATATACTAGAACTTCAACAGAAATTTGGTTATTTTCTGAATACTAACCTTTGCAATACAGTCTATCCTTGGTTCTCCTTGAGGCTTTAATCCAATTATCTAAGGTAAAGAAACATTGATTAAGTGAAACATCACAACTGTATACAACAGAACCTCCTCCTTTGTTGCTGAGGACAAGGGATGGGAAGGTTGAGATGAACATTCTCTCTCTTTAGTCGACAACTCATGTCCGACTCTTGCGATCCCATGGACTGTAGCCCACCAGGCTCCTCTGTCCATGGGATTCTCCAGGGAAGAACACTGGAGTGAGTTGCCATTTCCTTCTCCAGGGGATCTTCCCGACCCAGGTCTCCTGCATTGCAGGCAGATTCTTTACCAACTGAGCTATGAGGGAAGCCACTGCCTTAAAATCTTTTACATTTGCCTTTTGATTTTATTTTAGAGGAAGAGAATAGACTTTTCAATGTAATAATTATACCAATTATCTAACTCATTATAGTACTGGGGCAATTCAGAAAATTAAGTCAGTCATCAAAAAATTGACCAAAACACAGTATTGTACTTTGCTCCCCTTAAAATAATAGAAATCTTTACATTTCATTATTTATATTAAGACATCATTAATGCAAATAAGCACTGCAAAGGCATAATATAAGAAGTAACTGTTCTTCATGAAAATGTTAGGTCACCACCCGACCATGTTTCCATAGCCTTCTACAGAACCCTACTGTATTTCAGATCTACAAAACACATACACTGAATGAATCCCATTTTAAAGATGGGACCATTCAGCTCCATGTAATGAAGCTACTTTCATGTATGTAGTTGATGTAACTAACTGAGTGAATGATATTTATCCATGTATTTTGTGAGGATTTTTGGCATTTTGAATTTATATGCATTTTAGTTTATAATTTATATGTATTTTAATGTGAATGCCTTAAAATATAAGTACTCTCCCCCAAAGAAAAGTAGTGTTGCAGCCTAAATAATAATTTCAAAAGCAATAACTATATGTGCCCTTGCAAGGACTCTGGAACGAACTATACTGGGATTTGATGCCCTCCCACACGCCTATCCATCTCAGTACTGATTCCCATTTGCCTGATGATATCCTCCTGTCAAGCCTGCCAAGTTCTGCCTCCATCAGCAACTATATCTCAGACCCTCATCATTCAGTGGACATACTGGCAAAGAAAATAAACTTGGAAGTTTGGCACCGTGGGAGAAGGAACCAGAGCTTCTTCTCTTGGTTTTCTATTGGGAACAAGTATTCCATTAATCTAGGTGTTGCGTGGATACACTCCTAGGAGGCAGAGATTACAAAAGGCATTCCTGTTAAAGAGATTAAATTCAATTGATCTTAAAAGCTGGATCACCTGATTTCACGTTACAGTTTGCCCTTCCTATCCACGGGTTCCACACCTGTGGATTCAACCAATCACACACTGAAAACATCTGAGAAAAAAAAATTCCAGAAGTTCCAAAGCAACACTCAAATTTCCTGTGTGTTGACAGCTATTTTATACAGCATCTACACTGAATTAAGTGTAAGTAATCTAGAGATGCTTTTAAGTACACAGGAGGATGTGCACAGGTTATACACAAATACTGCACCACATTATAAAAGGAACTTGCACATCCCCAGATTTTGATGTCCTCAGCAGTCCTAGAATCAATTCTCTACCGATATCCATTTCAAAGATGGGACCATTCAGTCCCTTCAGTCAACTATGGATGACTATGAGGATCATTTCTTGTGTGGACTATGAAAACCCATTTCTACTTTATTTAACAGTATGTGGTAGGTATGAGCTCCCTAGCATTTCTAGGAAAAGTAGGGGTCCCTTTCAAACAGTTCACATTGCTCCCACTTGCTGCCCACCTACCTTGCCTTTAGTTTCACCTCCACTTTAACCTTAATTCTTAAAGTCTTGCTAAAACATTTACTGAGTGCCTACCGTGTGTCAGGCAATGTTTCAGAATGATCTCTACAGTGCTACGGGGTAGTCAGAGAACTGTCATCATCCACAGAGGGAGGGGAAGGATAGACTGGAGGGAAGATGGTCTGGACACCTAAGCATCTAGCTGGCCCTCCCTAAGGGAAACTCCTTATCTAGCAGTGCCAGCTTCAGAAGACTCCAATTTCAGTTTTATTAGGGATGCTGACCTCAGTGATGTGTATACTCAAGACCTTGAAAGGTCTGCACCTGTTCTGGAACCTGCTTATTCTCTGAATAAATGACCAGGAATGATTTCACTCTTCAGGAGAGACCATGCATGCCTCAACAGGTTACCTGGATTGGAACACAACTCTGCAGTACAATTAGACAGTAGCAAGGCACAGGGTTAGGTGATCACTTCATTATGCAAGGAAAGCATCTTCCTTTTGCACAATGACCCCAAGACACTATTACTTAGACACAGAGAACATTATTAGCTTCTTGGTTTGCTGGTGGCTATACAATTCAGGCACTTCTTCTGGACAACATAGCATAATGCTGGCTAAGCTCATTTTAATACAATTTTATCTGTATTTTTACTATTAATTACATAGATGTATACTGTAAAGCTATTCCGAAAAAGTTAAATGAGCCCAAAGTTCACAGATCTGCCACGGGATTTTAAATTACATTACTGCGAAGATGCGAAGATGAGCACAGCACATTAATACCACCATGCTGTGGGCACGACCCCCAGAACACCTGATGCCCGAAGCCCTGATCTACGCTTAAGTGTGTGTGTGTAGCTACCTCCCAAAGAGAAAGGCTGAAGTTGTGTTACTCCCTCATTTATGACTAACTTAGGAACCCACTGTGGTTTTTTTCTGTACTGGTTTTCCAAAGGACAAATCACTGCTAGCCTTTTACATAAGCTACCACCAAATGAGACAGCACTGAATAAACAGCTGTCAGCTTAACAGGAAATTGGAAAAAAGCAGCAGCAGCAAATTGTGTACATACTCTGTTCATTTTCACAAGAATACAAGGCTTTCCTTCTTGGTAGCCAAACGTGGGATCATCCACACCACTGCATGCTTCAAGTAAGGCAAGAGGAAACTGACATGCTGTGTATTCTGGACCCTTCTGCTCAAAAAAGGTTCCACTGGTACAATCTGTGAGATTCTTCTGTTCTTCTAAGCCATATGCTAAAAAGAAAATATGTATGTGTGAATAAATCAGTCAAAAAGGACCTTAAACACAACCAGAACTGTGTCTCCCTTTGGACAATATTCTTCAAACACAAAAACGACAGGCCACGCACCGGGAAATTTTAGGGCAAGAATGTTAAGTCTGCTCCTCTAACTTCTAACAGCTATCCAGTGCTTTGCAGTTTATTTAATTTCAATACAAACTGGATGACAGATGGATCTCTTCTGTCACCATTAGGTGGCACCAGCCTTGGCTACATTATCTGAAGGCTTACGATGTTCTTGGCCCAAAAGGTAAAATGGTGAGGAAATAAAAAGGCATGGCGGCTGCCCTTATGGAGCTTATTTACATCGTAGTGGGGAAGACATTGCTGAATAAAATCATAACCAAAGGGCCTAAAGATACACAGAGCTACAGCAACCTATATTCTAAATGGACCGCAAGAGAGCTGATCAGTAAAGGGGTCCATGTGAGGTAATGTTAGCTTACCAAATGGTGTTTTCAGCAGAGGTGGAGGTAACGAGATATATTCAAAGTGACAGGGGAGCAAAATGGTTACAACTTGGAGATGGGGAAGAAAGGAGAGGCAGGCAATTCAGTGATTTTCACATGTTTGCTGTGCACTTGGCACGGTGTTAGACAAAAAAGTGGCACAGTGGTGAGCAGGGCAGCTGTGGTCCCTGCCCTGAATGAGCTTAGGCTACTGCAAGATACTCACTAATCAACAGTCAAGACATGGTATCACAACGCCTCACAGTCAGTGCGTGGGTATGACTGGTACCAGAAAAAGAGTCACCTAAAATGAACTGAACCACAACAGGAACCAAAATTTCAAAGCAAACACATTTAGTTTTGTCGTTGCTCAGTTGCTAAGTCATGTCTGACTCTACCAGGAGCCTCTGTCCATGAGATTTTCCAAGCAAGGATATTAAGACTGGGTTGCTATTTCCTTCTTCAGGGGACTCTTCCTGACCCAGGAATCAAACCTGCATCTCCTGCAGTGGCAGGCGGATTCTTTACCACTGAGCCACCTGGGAAGCCCAGTTAGTTAATTTTATCTGTTTACTTAAAACTTGTTTGTTTGCCTGCCTGTCACGCTATGAGGCTTGAGGGATCTTAGTTCCCAGAGCAGTGACCGACCCCAGGGTTCAGCAGGGTAATTGAGTACAGATTTTTCCCTTAAAAAAAAAAAGGTCGAAATTTTTGGTTTCTTCTTTTATTTACCAAAAATTAGGATACCACTGGAACCATGTACCAATTTAAAAGCCAAGAATGACTCAGTATTGGGGTAAGAGGGAATGGGGTAAACTTTTACAACAGAATAGAGCCACTGACATTTATGACTCCTTTTTTGGCACAATTCTGCAAAGTATTCAAGGCCTACACCAGTAGCCTCCAAGGGCCTCTCCTGTATATACTCTGTTGGTACAGTTCATCAGGGATCATTTTTGTATGATGCCAACTTCCACTTCTACACAAAACCTAGGTAAGTGCAAGGAGTTGGATGATAAATGGTCAGAATACGAAGACGTCTCTATGCTGGGCATGATAGGAGCACAGAAAGGTCACCTTCTCAGAGACAGCAACCAAAGAACCCCACATTTTCAAGGAAAGCCTAAAGGAAGACATAAAGAGGTGTAGGTAAACAGGGGGGAAAAAGACCTGAAAGGGATCATCTGAACTAGATAAAATGTTAAGTTCTAATTAGTATTTATAGGGAAAAAACCCCAGATAAGATAATATATCCTTTTAACAGGAGACGCTATCTTCTAAACATGAGAAACGCATCCCTAAGAACAACAATGACAATTCAAAGTTTAAAAAAAGGGAAGGGGGAGGATGAACATTAAAGATCTGAAAGTAACCCCCCAGTATAATAAAGTAAGAATAGAAAACGAGAGAGCAAATACCCAACAGCTAACAGAATAGTTCTAGAAAGAGGACCAGAAAAGTGAAGTGAGGAAATTTTCAAGTAATAATAGTTTCCTCAACTGGAGGACCCAAGTCTTCATCCGGAAAGACCCCATCAAGTTTTCAGCAAAATGACATTATAGAGACTGACACCAATACAAAATTTAAGAACCGAAGGAAATATAATTAAACACAAAACAAACACTGCCAAACAGAAAAAGGTAGATACAAAGGAACTATTGATAAAATTCTATATTTAGTTAAGCTACAAACAATACAAGCAAAATGAGGTCATTTTCAGAAATGAAAGGACTAAAAACTTAAATTCCACGTATCTTTAAAATTTTCTAACTGAAATATAAGTGGGAATGTAATCCACATATAACATTAGTTTCAGGTGTACAACACACTGAATGTTTAAATTATTTGCATCCATTGTGAAATGATCATCATGGTAAATCTAGTTAATATCTTGTTCCCACACACAGTTACAAATTCTTTTTCTTGTGATGAGGACTTTTAAGATCTATTCTGTTAGCAACTTCCAAATAGACAATATTGCTAACAGCAGTCACTATGCTGTATATTATATCCCCAGGGCTTATTCACGTATAACTGGAAGACTGTTTCTTTTGATCATCTTTCATCTTTTCACCTCCGCCTCCTGCTGCCCCTGGCGACGTCTTTTCTGGATCTATGAGTTTGGTTTTCTTGCTTGTTCTGTTTCTTATATTCCACACATAAGGGAGATCATTTGTTGTATGTCTCTGACTTATTTCACATTGCATCATGCCCTCAAGGTCCACCCATGTTGTTGTAAATAGCAAGACTTCATTCTTTTTTATGGCTAACTAGTATAGTGGTATATATACCATGGAACAGTATTTATGTATCTTTTCTTACAAAGTTATTTGAGAACATATGCCACCAAAACTAGAGAGTAAATAAAGAATAACAAAGCAGGAGCCAAGAAACAGTGAATCCAATTCAAAAGAGATCAAATGAAGTCCCCAAATGACAGCTGGGTGGTGGATGCCTGAACAGAAACCAGTGTAGACTGCAGCAATAGCAAAGACTTAGGAAGGAGTTTTGCAGCAAAAAGGACTTAAGAGAACACCTCATATGACACTATACAAATAAAAAAGCTAGACGAGAGTCCCTACAGATGGTGGACTGTAATGTAAAGCAAGTATAAAAAGGCAACCAATAACGAAAATAACTTAGCAGCTCAGTTTTGAATTGAGAATAGGGGGACTTCTGAGGCAGGTGAGCTAAATCCTCATCTAACATAAAAGGAAGTAAAGACAATATATAAAAGTGGTAAATCAAGAACCAGCAGGAAAATATAACTTTTAAAGATAAGAAGGGGACTTCCCTGGTGGTCCAAAAGTTAGGAACCCACCTTGCAGCACAGGGGACACGGCTTTGATCCCTGGCTGGGGAACTACGATCCCACGTGCTGTGGAACAACTAAGCCTGTGTGCCACAATGAGAGAGCTGGTGCGCCACAATTAAGACCCAACGCAGCCAAACAAATACAATTCCAATTAAAAAAATAAAGAAGAAAAATTTCATAAGAAAACGTTCCAAACCCATGAAGTTATTTCCTGTTGAAAATATATCCACAATCAGATAATTTTTCACAGCCTCCAATGCTCCAATTCCAAAACATGATCTCCACTCACCTGGGTGACTGCAACGGGCTTTTGACTAGCCTCCTTGGTTCCTCACCTAGAATCTAGTCTCAAAATACAGTTTGAGTGATCCTTTAAAAATCTGTGTGTGTTGTTATTTTCTGCTTAAGAACTTCCATCTTGTTTGCTGTGAAAATCAAACAACTGAGCAACAGCCTCTAAGGCCTCCCTGACCTCAAACCCCTACTACATTCTCCCCACTCACTTCATCCAGCCCCTCTAGCTCCCTTGACAAACTTTTAACACACTGGACCTTGTGAGCCTCAGGGCCTCCCCACCTACTACTGCTTGACAGTTACACGGCTAGTTCCCTCATTCTCAGAGTTTTCCTCAAACATTCCCTTTCAACTAGGCCTTCCCAGGCCACTCTGCTTAAGACTGTGATTCTCTTAACTCTATTTCCTTTCTCTGCCTTATTTTCCCCCACAGCACTTATTACTTTCTAACACACCACTAGGTTATGAAAACTCCAGGAACTCAGAAAATTTTCATTTGTTCACTGATGGAAATTAAAGTGCTTAACATACACAAAAAAACCACATCCTCTGTGAATAAAGCAAAAGCACGGCGGCTAGCATGGAGGAGGGCAGGGAACTACTGTTCTAATTGTAGGGCTTTCTTCACTATTTGTCTTTTAAACCATGAATTATACTTTCACAAAGCATCTCTATTTAAATAACAAGTATACATTTAACTATCAAAGAGAAGAGATTTAGGAAAGCAGCTATTAGAAGGTACAGGATCAAAAGGTTTTTAAGATGGGAGTTGAGGATTTTTGCATGTTGACTGAAGGAATCCAACAGAGAAGCTAAACATATACAGGAGAAGGATCGGTAATTAGCACAATGTTTCTGAGGCAGTGAGAGTGGACAGGTGGACACAGATAAAAGGAAGGGCAGCTTCCCTTATCAGAGCAAGAGGATATTACAGTTGCTGAAACCTGGAGAGTTTCTACGTGAGTATTTCCACTTTCTCTTGAATCAGGAAACCAGATTATATGAAGAAAGTGAGTTAACGAGTAGGAGGGTGCAGAGGGGGGGAGGTAAGGAGCTAGTTTTGAGTAGAGGTTGGAAATAATCCCTTCAGAGAATTTCAGCAGGTCTTCCAGGCAGTAGATTGGGTCCATTTGAGGGAGGTGATCAAGTATTCACAGTGTTACTTAGTCTTCAGAGGGCAGACTCGAAGGAAGGGCTCCATCTAGGAATTACACAGCTTCTTCGACTTGGAGGTTTATACAAATGGACTAAGAGGCAAAGGATTTTAGAGTACTAGCTTCTATAAAATCGAAATGAAAAACTATGTAACTGATAAGCCTCTCCAGCAGAGAAGCTGAGAGTGGAGAGATTGGAATAAAATAAAGGGATCAGTGAACTGGAAGTCCCCAAGAGGCAGACAAATAGTCAGGGCAAGTTACACCAGCAAGCAAGAAGGTGATACAGGGAGCTTCATTAGTGATCTTGGCAATGGAGTCCTACACGTTCTAAGGAGCAACTGCAGGGGAGAGAGGCTGAGAAGAGCTGCCTATTCATTCAAATACTAATACCACAGAGTTAGGGAAAGCAAAATGCAGAGAAAACTGGGCAATTCGAAAGCTTTACAAACCAGTAGCTTGGAAAAACTAACAACTGGTAAGACTTTTTTTTAGTGATAAAACACCATTCCTCACCCTCACATAAGCACTACTTTGGATCCAAAAGCCCAATAATTAAGAGGCAAGATTTATAATATAGTTTTGCTCTTTAGTCAAATGCTATTTGATTTAATGCAGGTATAAATGTTATGCCTCAATGAACTTACTCATGTACTTATTATATACGGTAGATTAAAAAAAAAAATTCAAATCAACTACCCATTAGGTTTAGAACTCTTTGCTTTCCAGAAGTTAGAATATAAAATAATCATAAATTCCTCATGAATAATCATAATTCTACTTGCCCAGTCCTCTCTTTAGCAGAAAGAGAGAAAAAGGCAGAGCAAACTCTAAGAACAATGTTTTTAAAAGTAATCATAATTTGGTACTAGTTTCTGTAACAACTAAAATCTTTTGAAGTGAAGTGAAGTGAAGTCGCTCAGTCGTGTCCGACTCTTTGCGACCCCATGGACTGTAGCCTACCAGGCTTCTCTGTCCATGGGATTCTCCAGGCAAGAGTACTGGAGTGGGTTGCCATTTCCTTCTCCAGGGGATCTTCCCAACCCAGGGATCGAACCCAAGTCTCGGGCAGTGCAGGCAGATGCTTTAATCTCTGAGCCACCAGGGAAGTCTAATCTTTTACCTTACTCTAAAAAATCATACTTACGCTTTAGAAATTTCTTAAGGTCATCAATGTACCCTTGATAGGATTCTGAATCAGTCAGGCTGAATGAAAAATCCAATGCCGACACTGGTTTTGGAAAAACCATAAGTCCTATAGAGATAAGAGAAAACGGGGGAAATTAACTGCAGCAAATTCCCTTCTCTCTTTCCTTCTCCTTACACTCTTATCTCTAAAAAGGAAGGTCTCAATAAATTATGTGGACATTGTGTTCACAGGTAGGTTGAGAGAACCACCAAGAACTCCGCAGTTATGTCTGACTACAAAAAGACATCTAAAAGGAAAGAATCCCGAAGTCTTGAAAGTCACTTCAGACAATACCAATTAGAAACCACCTCTAAATCTTAGAATTGCTCTGGTCCTTAGTGAAAAGACACAAATTTTACTTTGTACTTTCTACATTCATTTTCTATTCAGTGTTTTAGGGTTTGCCAATTTGTCATTAATATATACAGAAAATTTTAGCAAATCAAAGTTTAAGCATTTTTGTCACTGAAATTACAGCTCTATGGAAACCTTCATAAAGAAAGCGAACCTTATTCAACGTAAGAGGCCTGTACAATTTAAAATCTATATTCTTCTTCTTTCAATAATAAACATTGCTCTGTAACTAAAATGTAGTTCTCTCATACTGAATTGGCATATAACCACCAACAATTTCGTATCAGCAATCAACAACCGTGTCTCTAGAACATGTCTGCATGAGTTTATTAACAGAAAATGTAAGCATGTTTATCTGCAACAAACACAATCAGGCTTCCAACTTTAAGCTTTCCTCGATTTAAAAGCATGAGATCTACGTTAAGTCTTGCACAAAAGGCTTAAAATTAAAAAAACCCTAAAATTTTCACTAGTCACTAAACATTCCCCACACATCAGTTACTATAGATAAGTCTTGCGTTAAATCTGAAGATAAACAACAACCAAGGCTATTTTAGTTTTCATTAAAATTTCTCAGACATCTTATTCATATTATATCAAATCTATGTCTTTCAAATTCTAAATGCTTGCCTGTGTTGATTTGCAAAGCTCTTGAGTTAAACTCAACCTGATGCCACCCAATGAGGATGAAACAATGTTTCAAAAAGGCAGAGCAAGTCTTATTCCATATGTACACAAAAAAGCTCCAATCAGATACTATTTCAACATATCAGATCACTTGGATTTAGATGATCACAACTTTAGCTTCTCTTTGGGAGCTAACTACGCACACTTAAACATAGACCAGGGCTTCAGGGATCAGGTATTCTGGGGGTCATGCCCACAGCCGGAAGCCTGGTGTGCTGCAGTCCACAGGGTCGCCAAGAGCAGGGCATAACTTAACGACTGAACAAGAACATGCCCACAGCATGGCTGTATTAACGTGCTGCGCTTATCTTTGCATCCTGTGAGGCAACGTAATTTAAAATCCCACGGCAAAACTATAAACTTCTGATTCATTTAACGTTTTCTGAATATTTAAGGAACTCAGTTTAAAACTATATACTTAAACGTATATTGAACACACTTTACTGCTTATAATATTCATGCAATTATAAACGGTTCAATATTTCTGAAATATATCAGCTTATGTTCAATAGTAAGGCAGCAAGAGAAATAATTATCTTAGAATTCATGTAGGGAGAAAAAAAACAGGGCTACAAGGAGAGATGAGGAAAAAAATCAGGATAGAGCTGGTCCTAGATACATGGTCAAAAAGACTAACGGAGTTATTCATGATATCTTGATAAAATCAGCTACAGACAAAGAGAAAAAGCCATTAGAACGAATTGGTTGGGGAAACTGGTTCATTCTTGCTGCTGCTATGGCTGAGAAGTCCATGAGTGAGCAAGGATCCAGAGTTCCTCAGCCATGGTCCTAATGACATTCTGGACTGGATGAGTCTTTCTTGTGGGGGGTTTTCTCATGCATTGCAGGGATGTTCAGCAACACCAGTAGCGCGCCTGCAGTTGTGACAACCAAAAATATCTTCAGAATGGCCCTGGGGGCAAATCACAGCTGGAACAGAAGCAGTGCTGGACAGAAACCTCCTGCAGATTCCCACCTTCCCTGACTTCTGTGCTCACTTTGCCTGCTGCCAAATTGTACTCCTCCATGGAGAGCCATCCCTTTGCTACAGTCTCAGGAAGTTGTTCATATTTGTGGGAATCAGCTACACTGGGGCTCTGGCTGGGCCTTACTGTTACCTACTTCCATAAAAACTGCAAGCAGCGTGAGGACAAGGCCCATACGCAACAACGAAGGCAGAGCTGGCATTCGAAAACAAACTTTAAAAAGAATAAATATGGGAAGGAGAAAATGTGATTTAAGTAAGTGGTCCAGTCAAGATTTTTTCCTGTACTAAAGTACATTCTCCAGTATCCTAGAGGAATTTTTTTTTCCATAAGATAATCAATAGAGAATAAACATATTAAGTGCACACTCATTTTATTTTCTATTAATAGATCCTTATTTAATATTTCTTATCATTTCCATACTAAACAATTAAAACCACAGTATTTTACAAGACCAATGCTTTAACCCAAGCTAGAGCTGAAATATATATAAGTAAATTACTCAGGGCAAAGTTAAACTGCTACTCAATATTCATAAACATCACTCATAACTATATTCATCAATATGGCTTCACTTTAACTCTCAATATTTATTTCTGTTTACCCTTGGCAAAAGAGTCAAGATTTATCAGCCAAGTTTTTGTATCACTGTGTAAATATTAAAGGTCTTCATATCAGCATGTAAATATTAAAGGTCTTTATATCTGCATGTAAATATTAAACAAATAAAATAAAAACTTTCACATTATTTGACTCTGAAATTTAACATCTCCTACCTGCTCTATAATACAGACTTCCAGAGAAGAAAAAATATAATCCAATTTTGTTAGAAGCCAGAATAATCACAACATAATTACCTGGACTAGGAATCTGGTCACGATATTTTGGAACCTCATCATTCAGAGTCTGAAGCATGGCCCACATTGTGAATGAAAAGAGTGCAGCCAGGAACCCATAAAAGACTAGGTAGAAGAGCAAGATCAAACCTGTAAAAGAAAACAAAACTCATAAAACTTGAAGATATACACATTGTGTGTGCTTGTCTGTGTGTAATCAGGCCAAGGTGAAAAAAAAAAAAACCATCGCAAGGCTAGGATTCCAAGCTTTGCCATGCACACAGCCAAGTTATCTTCATATTTCAAACATTATGAATTTGCCCAAGCAAGGGGTATTTCAGCAGGCAGCACCCACCCATCCTGTGATCCCCTCCTCTCCTCTGATACTTCCAAATACAAGCAGCTTCCACAGATCATACTGATTCAAGATCAGAGCTTGAAAATTCCAGCACATAAGGGAGAGTTTCCCAAAATGAATTTGATGCCCTCTAGAAAGACAGAAGATGATTTTAGGTTGGACAAACCTCCTTTATGTGTATGTGACAAACAAAAGAATGAGCATATCAACCCTGTATTTCATAATAATTATTTGCATAAATTTGAGTTTTAAAAAGTGAGTTGATTTAAAGAATAGCCAGGAAGCATGCAGAGAAGGCAAGTCATGAAGATGGTTATCAATGAATAAAGTTTAGGAAATACTGGCTGAGTGAAAGCCTCATGCCAAAGTGCAGAGAGGACAAGATCAGAACAGGCACTCTGACCAGTGGGACTTGACAACTAACTCCACTGCTAAGCACGAACCAAGAGCTGGCACACACACAAGTTTCGACATCAAGGGCCTAACCTTCTTTTTTTCTTCACAATCTGGAAACACTAAAATCTATCCCAAGCCAGTGATTTCTTTTGTGAACATCTAGAATTATTCTTCTCAAATGTCTATATTCAAACATCTAACATCATAAGTGGTCACCATCAAGATTATATGCTACAATACATTGCTAACGTCACACATTTACATTTGAACATTTAAAAACTCATCAAAAAATATTCAATTAATTCCCAGGTATGGCAACAGTAAAGAACACTTAATTCCCCAAAGCTGAATTAACATCAGCTTTATTTTCCAGTCTTAACATAAACCTGCTTATTAATATTTGTCCTTGAAGGAAGGCTAGAGCAGGCGTTCCCAACCTAGGATCTATGGACCCTTCACCCTCACCCATTCCCAGCAAAGATGAACTTCAGAGCTTCTGAGACTTCTATAATAATACATTTCTGAATACATCCATTTTTCTCTGTGGAGTGGCTGCACAATATTCTTGTGATGCTCAAAAGATCCTGTGACCCCAAACAAATTGTGGCAAAAGCTAGTTAACTTTCATTTGTTACCTGCAGGCCAGAAAACTTACAGGAAAACAGTTAAAGCAATTTCATCTTAATTCAGACTGGCATTTCCCATCCTCCCCCTGCCCTAATTACCAGGAGGCCAAAATAGGGAGCGAAAGGACAGAAGGAAGAAAGGAGCACAGTATGTTCACCTCCAGACAGCAGCACTTCCCTACCACATAGAGCGATCCTGCTGCAGAAAAACAGAGGAAGATCAACCTCAAAGAAGTGACCAGTTTACTGTAAGGGAAAACCAAACAGGTAAAGCCCAAAAGCTGGTTTAATGAGATACAGGGGGAAAACCATTCTTTCAGATTAGGCTCTTTGTAGGAACTAACAGATAAATCCCTCTACACAGCAGGCCAGAGCACAAACACATCAATGTCATGAGTGGGGGCTGATCCAACAAAACGTCACTTAACCAAAACAGGCAGTCTGAGGCCACAGGAGTTTGTCAAATGATGAAGTCGATACTAAACTGGAAGAGTTTAACACAGAAGTGCTAAGAGTTTAGTCATTTAGCAGTGCATAAAAGTCATCTAAAAGTATTCTTATCATGCCATTTTCAATTTTGATTTTCAACTTCCAGGAAAAATAATGTAAATGGAATTTATAAAAGCAACAAGCAAATGAGCACATAGCAAGCACAAACAAAAATGTTAAAATTCCCTATATAGTGAGGCTCATAAAAACAGACACACAAATTAACAGCCATGTCCCAAACCTGATGCCATACACTGCTGCTGCTGCTAAGTCGCTTCAGTCATGTCCAACTCTGTGCGACCCCAGAGACAGCACCCCACCAGGCTCCCCCGTCCCTGGGATTCTCCAGGCAAGAATACTGGAGTGGGTTGCCATTTCTTTCTCCAATGCATGAAAGTGAAAAGTGAAAGTGAAGTCGCTCAGTCATGTCAGACTCTGCGACCCATGGACTGCAGCCCACCAGGTTCCTCTGTCCATGGGGTTTTCCAGGCAAGAATACTGGAGTGGGCTGCCATTGCCTTCTCCGGATGCCATACACTAGTGGCCATTAAGTCAACTGTGAATGTAGGTAGCGTACAACAAGTAAATAAGTGATTTCCAGCACTGAAGCCAATTCCCCCTACTTGATAAGATCCTATTGCCAAGAACCAAACTTAACACTGAAAAACTAAAATTAACTTCACTTATAAACACCACATCAGAGCTTCCCTGATAGCTCAGTTGGTAAAGAATTCGCCTGTAATGCAGGAGACCCCGGTTCGATTCCTGGGTTGGGAAGATCCTCTGGAGAAAGGACAGGCTAACCACTCCAGTACTCTTGGGCTTCCCTTGTGACTCAGCTGGTCAAGAATCCCCTGCTAAGCAGGAGACCTGGGCTCGATCCCTGGGTTGGGAAGATCCCCTGGGAAGGGAAAGGCTACTCACTCCAGCATTCTGGCCTAGAGAATTCCATGGACTATACAGTCCATGGGGTCGCAAAGAGTCGAACATGACTGAGTAACTTTCACTTTTAGAAACCACTTATGAAAGACCACTCACAAGGATGGCAGTAACTTTTTATCAACTTAATCTTCTTCCTCTAAGGAAAAAAAACTGGAAAATAAAAACAGAAGTTATAAACTGCTGTACTTACATAGGGGTATCTTGCAGTTTACTCAGATGCATCCCTGACAACGATAGGGATAAAACTGAGGGTACCTTAGATAAGGAACAGGCTTCCCTGGTGGCTCAGATGGTAAAGAATCTGCCTGCAATGCAGGAGACTTGGGTTTGATCTCTGGGATGTGGAAGATCCCCTAAAGAAGGGAATGGCTGCCCACTCTAGTATTCTTGCCTGGAGGATTCCATGGACAGAACAGCCCTCCATGGGGTCACAAAGAGTAGGACATGATAGCTCAGTTACAGGTAGGGCAGAGGGGACCAAATAAATGTGCCACGCCTGCCTCAGTGCTGGTTAATGTGAGCAAGGGAAGTCATTAGGCTTCAAGGCCTGGACATCCACACTCATTCAACACACTTTGAGACTGTGTGATCTGACTCCCTACTTCTTGCTCAAACTTCCTAGTTATCTAGACACCAGAAAGACTATGCCTTATTCCCAGAGAATTTCGATAAGAAACAACTTTCCCTGGGTAAATAAAATAGCAACATGCTTACTACAGTTTTATGGACTGTAGCCTACCAGGCTCTTCAGTTCAGTTCAGTTCAGTCGCTCAGTCGTGTCCGACTCTTTGCGACCCCATGAATCTCAGCACACCAGGCCTCCCTGTTCATTACCATCTCTCAGAGTTCACTCAGACTCACGTCCATCGAGTCCGTGATGCCATCCAGCCATCTCATTCTCGGTCGTCCCCTTCTCCTCCTAAGTTATCTGTTCCTGTTCTCCAAGAGTCCAGTTACAAGCAACAGACATATAAACAATGAAGATGTGTATAAGAGACAGAAGTAACGTCTCTGCTTTTGAAAATGCTATCTAGGTTGGACATAACTTATCTTCCAAGGAGTAAGCGTCTTCCAATTTCATGGCTGCAGTCACATCAGCAGTGATTTTGGAGCCCAAAAAAATAAAGTCTGACACTGTTTCCACTGTTTCCCCATCTATTTAGTCCATGGAATTTTCCAGGCAAGAGTACTGGAGTGGGTTGCCATTTCCTTCTCCAGGGGATCTTCCCGACCCAGAGATCGAACCCGAGTCTCCCACACTGCAGGCAGATGCTTTTAAGGGGTTCCCTGGTGGCTCAGAGATTAAAGCGTCTGCCTGCAATGCGGGAGACCAGGGTTCAATCCCTGGGTCAAGAAGATCCCCTGGAGAAGGAAATGGCAACCCATTCCAGTACTCTTGCCTGGAGAATCCATGGACAGAGGAGCCTGGTAGGCTACAGTCCACAGGGTCGCAAAGAGTTGGGACACGACTGAGCAACTTCACTTTCACTTACAGTTTTAAAAAACCTTTTTTTTTTTTTTTTAAAGCAAATGCAGGTATAACTTTAAAAAAAATCAATTATATGGACAAGTACAAATTTAAAGTCCTTTGTAAGTTTAAATTTTTATAAGGAGTTATTTATTGAGGTATACTTCACATTTCATTCATTATGAATGGAAGTGGTTGGTCTTATGGTAACTGTTTAGTATTCTGAGTTAAGTGCTAGACAGTCTTCCAAAGCAGCTGTAACATCCTACATTCCCACTGGCAGGATTCCAATTTCTTCACATCCTTATCAATATTTCCTAGTGGGTTAACCTGCATTTCCCTAATGACTAATGATGTTGAGCATCTTTCTATGAGCTTATTGGTCATTTGTGTCTTCTTAGGAGAAGTGTCTATTCAGATCGTTGGTCCATTTTTATACTGAATTGCCTTTTTATGTAAGTTCTAACAGTTCTTCATACGTTACAGACATGAGCCTTTTGTCATATACACGATGTACAACGATTTCCCCCCATTCTGTGGGTTGTCTGTTCACTTTCATGAGTGTCCCTTAAAGCAGAAAGTTCTTAATTACAAGGAAGTCTAATTTACTTTTCTCCTTGGTTGCTTGTTTTTTTTGTATTATATCTAAGATACATACCATTGCCTAAGCCAAAGTCAAGAAGACCTGTAGCTACGTTTTCTTCTAAGAATTCTCAGTTTTAGCTCAAGTTCGGATCTTTGATCCACTGTGTGTTAATTTCTGTACATGGTATGAAGGGAGAACCGCGAACTTCCAGATGTACAGGTTGGATTTAGAAAAGGCAGAGGAACCAGAGATCAAATTGCCACATCCACTGGATCATAGAAAAAGCAAGAGAATTCCAGAAAGAATGTCTGCTTCTGCTTCATTGACTATGCTAAAGCCTTTGACTGTGTGGATCACAACAAACTGTGGAAAATTCTTAAAGAGATGATAATACCAGACCACCTTACCTGCTTCCCGAGAAACCTGTGTGCAGGTCAAGAAGCAAGTTAGAACTGGACGTGGAACAACAGACTGGTTCCAAAGTGGCAAGTACATCAAGGAGCACATCTCAGCTGTATACTGTCACCCTGTTTATTTAACTTATATAAAGAGTACATCATGCAAAATGCCAGGCTGGAAGAAGCACAAGCTGGAATCAAGATTGCCAGGAGAAAATAACAACAACCTCAGATATTACCACTCTAAGAGCAGGAAGTGAAGAGGAATGGAAGAGCTTATTGATGAGGATGAAAACAGGAGAGTGAAAAAGCTGGCTTAAAACTCAACATTCAAAAAACTAAGTTCATGGCATCTGGTCTTATTATTTTCATTTCATGGCAAATAAAATAGGCTTGGGGGGTGGGGGGAGTGGAAGCAGTGACAGATTTTCTTTTCTTGGGCTCCAAAACCACTGCGACTGTGTGACTGAACAACAGCAAAGAAAGAATTCAATTACACTGTTTTGCATATTGATATCCTGCTGCCCCAGGACCACTTGTTTAAAAATCATTTGTTCCTCACTGAAAGAATTTTCTTAAACTAATTAGCACATTGCTGTTGTTTAGTCGCTAAGTCCGGTCAGGCTCTCTGCAGCACACCAGGCTCTTCCACTATCTTCTGGAGGTTTCTCAAATTCATGTTCATTGAATCAGTGATGCTATCTAACCCATCTCGTCCTGTGCTGCCCGTTCTTCTTTTGCCTTCGAACTATTTCTACAATTAAAAATACGTGTATATATACACTCAAATTTTATATATTTATTTTAAAAATATGGCAGTATAAAAAATATTAAACAAGATTAAATAACTTGCCTAAGATTAACCTACCAATAAGAGAAACACCCAGACCAGTAACTCTCCATGTGGCACCTTACCTGGTCTGCTCTCCCTGGGAGCCTCAAGCTATTACCTTTTGCAATCAATTCCCCTTCTCTGAAGTGCATCATGCAAGCATTCTGTGTTACTTCAGGTGACAAAAATTTACATGGAATAAGTTATCTGTTCCTGTTCTCCAAGAGTCCAGTTACAAGCAACAGACATATAAACAATGAGAAAGAATTAACTGTCTCTAACAGGAAGAGGAAGGAAAGGATTTCATCAGAGAAGGACTCCCAGAGAAAAGCAAGTTGGCTCACCAAAATGGAGAACAGGAGGACGCTCTGGGCCAAAGACTAGATGACCCCACAGCAGGAGCAGCCAGGTGAGTGCAACTTTGCGCCTCCCCCCAACACACACCCCTGGTGCCCAGCAACTACCCCCCCCCACCTTGGTACCCATCAACTACCAACAGTAGCAGCACCATCTACTCTTTAACAGGAGCAGGGAGCATGGGACAGGGGGAGTGGGGGGAGGTTGGGATTTAAAAACTGGCCAAGGTATTGGATGGGTTGGTAAAAACCTCAAGGAGTGGAGGGAATCTCCATACCTCGACCAGTTCTTGGGTACTTCTGCCTCATCCCTGAATGCTGTGACAGGAAAGTCTAAATGCAAACAGGAGGTGCAGAGTATCAATAATTACAAAATATTTGAGGAAAAAACTAATCCAATAAAGTACCAAATGCAACAAAGAAAGTATAACAAAAATTTACAAGGTGGACTTCTACATAACCTTTGAATTAAAAGGACAAAAAAACATGAAATATTCAAAATACAAAACAATAATGCAGCCAAAGCAGAACACAAAGGAAAACCCATAGCTTTATATGAATTCACTAAAAAAAAACCCAAGACTAACCAAGAAAGTCAGGTTTTAAATTCAAGACTAAAATAAATTCAAGGGAAAGTAAGAGAGATTTAAGATACTATCACAAGTTAATGGAAACAAATGCATTTAATTTGATCAATAAAACCAGTTTCCAACTAGTAAACTTGAGAATAAATTGAAATATATGGTTTTGTGAGAAAATAAACATTTGCAAATCATAAGTGTTTACAAAACAATAAACAGAGCTCTATTCCTAAAAGAGATACCACATCCAAATGGTTTTAGTTAGTTTTCCCAATTTTCAAGAAATAGATTCTTTTTCTATACATAAGCTATCTCTTTTGGATGCTCCATACGTTACCTAAATCTTTTTAAGGCTAGCACTCTCCACACACCAAAACTGAACAGCCAGTAGTTACACAAGTTTCACACATTATATTTTATTTTACAAATGCTTACATAGAACTTACATATTATACTGTGATAATGACAAAGGAACAAAGATATAAATTAGTAACAAAACGCAATATCCAAGAAAAGGTCCATGTAAAATGCACGTAAAAAAGTTGGCATTTCAAATCAGTGAGGAAATGATGGGTTATTCAATATACTTTGGGATAAGTGGTCAGGAACACAGTATAAAAGATTGTTAAATTTGTAATAATATTTATTTAAACAAGTACAATTTTTAAAAGAATTAAATGAACATGCATAAACCTTACCTAGATTCTACGTAAGTAGACAATCTATTATATTTATCTATCTTTTCAATAACTACCATCTATTTTTTTATGCATTTCAAGTTGTAGATGTTAGTACACTTAACCCCTGAACACTTCAACATGCATATTAACTAAAACAGAAGGAAAAATTACATTCAGTGAAATATGTGAATCTCCAAAGTACTATGGCATGGATTTTTGACAAATGCATTCACCTCTATGATACAAACTGCTATCAAGATACAGAACATTGCCATCATCCTATAAAGTTCTCTCATGCCCCTTCCCAGTCAATCCCCAGGCCCATCCTAGAAGCAAGCACTGTTCTGGGCTTTTTTTCCAGCATAGGTAAGTACTGCTTGGTTTAGAATTTCAAAGAAATGAAATGATATAGTACATTCTCTTCAGTAAAGCTTATTTTCTGCTTAGCCTAATTGTGGGATTCAGTCAGGTTTTCCATTATTTGTAGTTTGTTCTTTTTTTTGGACTGTTGAGTAGTATTCCACCATGTGGACACTGGTTTGTTTATCCATTCTACTGAACACCTGGGCTATTTCCAGTTTGAAGCTACTATGAATATTTTCATGTATTTCTGTGGACATATGTTTTCATTTCTCTTGGGTAAATATGTAGAACTGCTGGGGCATGGGGTAAGTGTATATTTACTTTTATAGGAAACTGTCAGACTTTTATCCAAAGGGGATATGCCACATGTTTTAAAAGTATTATAGGTAACAGTGATTGCCCAGGGAAGAAACTGAGGATGACAGTGGGCTTGCTGACTACTCACTGTAAAAATGCAAATAATGAAGTGACTTTTGTTATATGAAAAGAACAAAGCCAAGAGTTCACACATTTTAAGACCCCATTCAGTTTTCTTGGATTAGCCTATACTGACCACAAACTTCTAAAGAGTAGCTCAGCAAATCTCAGCTGCTGCCTGTTCTGTAAATAAAATACTGAAACACAGTTAGGCCACTAGTTTATATATTGTTTAAGGCCATTTCAAGCTACTAATAGAAGAGGTGAGTAGTTGCAACAGACACTGCCTGGTTGGCAGAGCCTAAAATATTATCTGGTCCTTTGAAGAAAAAGTTTGCAGCCTCCAGTTCAAAAGGCTTTGTTTTTCATTCCCAAGTGACACCTGAAACTATCTCATGCAACTTTTCCGTTAAAGAAGAAACTGGGACCAAAAGATTTTTTTAAATGACTTATCTAAGCTTAGAGATGTAGAATTCTCTCCATAAACAAGACTTTCACAGTATGGAGCTATGTCAATTAATCCATAATACTCTCAACTTCATTCAGCTCAACAAATAGGTGAATCACAAGTGGAAACTGACGAAATGACAATTTATCAAAAAAAAAAAGGTTAAGTGTTTACTATGTGCTAGATGCTGTAGGGCTATAATATGCACCTGCAAGTCCTGCTCCATGAGAACATCCAGTTAGTAGAAGCAACAATATATAAACAACTCTGATCCGGGGTACAAAGTTGTTAGGTGTCACAGATGATCCGTATCCTTTTCACCTGGACAAGTCAGAGAAGGCTTGTAGCAGAGCTGGCCCTAGATGCAGGAATCAGGGGAGAATCTACAACGCAGTGAATGGCACGGGAGAGGCAATGAGCAGGGCACTCCAGGCCAAGGGGCCTTAGATATAGCCGTTTGGCTATTACACAGTGGTATGTGGGGTGTACAGTATAAAATGACAGATTATATAAGGTTGGAAATATAGTTCTAAGCCAACATGTAATACACCTGGAATACCAGGCTATCAGGAACTGATTTAAACCTGAAAGCAGTGGGGATCCAAATACTTTTGGGGTATGGGGAGTACCTTGATCAAAGCTGCAAATCAATCTGAAACAGGGAGGTTGTAATAATTCCAACTGATGCCCAGGATCTTTCTGGGACTGCACCAGAAGTTAAGAGCCCACCTTTCCCAGTCAACAACACTGCACATTTTTTTTCAGCAGCAGATAAAGGTTGGAAAGCCAATGGCCCCATTTAAACTTGGAACAATTTTGAAAGAAAGTTACAAAAAGATCTTCATCTGATCCTTAAAGTTTTTTTCATCAGAGAATTTACAAGACACTATCAGATCCTTAAAAAGTGGGGCAGGGTTGGTGGGAATGTTAAGGACTATGCAATTTGCAACAGGTGGTTAGTATTAAGAATGCCAGGAAAAACAAGCCCCCTGGGCTTCCTCTGAATGTGTGCCTGTTCACAAGATACTTTAGGGTGGAGTGAGGTGAGTGAGTGGTGAGAAGGTCAGAGAAAATTCATTCCCGGATTAACTGCAGCAGTGGTAATGAGCTGTGGGTCTCCAAGAGATTCTAAAAATGTTGTGGAAGTAGGACTATGCCTAGTGACAGTCTTCAAAAATTGCAAACAGAGAAGTAACTCAGAACTCTAATGGAAGAAGGGGAAAGAGCTCTGTTTATCAGTTGATTAATAAGGTAGTGGCTTCCCTGGTGGCTCAGAGGTTAAAGCGTCTGCCTCTGATGCGGGAGACCCGGGTTCGATCCCTGGGTCGGGAAGATCCCCTGGAGAAGGAAATGGCAATCCACTCCAGTATTCTTGCCTGGAGAATCCCATGGGCGGAGAAGCCTAGTAGGTTACAGTCCATGGGGTCGCAAAGAGTCGGACACGACTGAGCGACTTCACCTCACCTCACCTCACCTCAATAAGGTAGTGGAGCTGTCTAAGCCTCACTCTCAGATTTATGGGATATGCAAGAAGCAATTGGAATCTGAGAGATGTTAACCAAGAAGTAAAATTTATCAGTAATTTTTGCAGTTGTTTTGAGATGAAAAAAACGAAGAGAAAACAAAGCCTAACACAGTGCCTGGGAAACATACTTTAGGAACCAAGAGAATCAGAAAAAGACTGGTGAGAGAAGTATGGAGTGGGAGTAAGGACCACTTTTTATGGGCCAGACTGACAACAATCCAGAAACTGCCAAAAGAAAAGTACCTCACTTTGTGGACAAGGGTCTATTTCTTAGCATGGCATCAGCAAAATACTAGGAGTAAGTTGTACTTAAGCACCAGCTTCACCAATGGCTCAGTAAACAGCTATGGGGAGGTTAAGTCAGAAAATTCTTTTCAAAAATATTACTAGTTAAATAGCACCTGTAGGGAGAGGAAGGCATTATTAAATAAACCCTCATTAAATCTGAGAGCAGATAAGTTTAAAAAGAAAAAGCCTCTAGGAAGTTCTCATAAGAGACATAAGAAGCTGAACAGAGCAATAAAACAGGACGCAGGAGACCGGATAATAACCCTGGTTCTGTTATTCTAATCAGATGCACGACCTAGGCATGTCAAACTCAGCCGAGTCTCCCATGTGAAAGTTAAATTAAATGGAAACTTTTTCTGAACACTAAACTATGAAATCCAAGTGTGGCAGAAAAAAAAAAAAAAAGGGAAAATGCTCAAATATCGGGTAAATCTTTATGCAATGATATACCAAAACCAAAGACACTAAAAAGTGTTGCAGAAGACTAATTACATTTAATTAGACTGGGAACATTTCACAATACTGCTCTTTCATTCAATCAATTTTTACTACATTCCCACTAAGTGCAAGCAATAGGTTAGGTGATAGGGAATTCCAGAGGAGTAAGATGTGAATAAGAAGCTTCAGCCTAACAAATGCATTATGAAAGCATAAATGCTCTACTTGAAAAAGGTATTATTACTGGATACACTGGAGCACTTGAGACAGTCTCAAAGCAAAAAACGATTCAAAAATGATTACCAGAGATCAGGCTGTCAAAGCTGACATCTGAGTAACTAGGTCAAGGTGAAGGAAGAAGGGGTTCGGAATCTAGGAAACAGGCCCAAAAATGATGGGAGAGAACTATGTAGAACAGTAGATGGCAAGAGAGAACAATCCCAAGTCTGCAAATAGTCTGCACTAAGGAGCCGGAGGGCAATAGAGATTTACATGAAGAGGTGGCTGTGAAACAGCCCACTGGAGATTTCCAACAGGCAATCTTTAAAGATTCCGACAGGTTATAAAAATGCAAAAAAAGCCTTGCTAAGTCGCTTCAGTTGTGTTCGACTCTGTGCAACCCCTTAGACGACAGCCCACCAGGCTCCGCCGTCTCTGGGATTCTCCAGGCAAGAACACTGGAGTGGGCTGCCATTTCCTTCTCCAATGCATGAAAATGAAAAGAGAAAGTGAGGCAGCTCAGTCGTGTCCGACTCTTCACGACCCCATGGACTGTAGCCTACCAGGCTTTTTCATCCATGGGATTTTCCAGGCAAGAGTACTGGAGTGGGATGCCATCGCCTTCTCCAAAAAAAAAAAAAAAAAGCCTTAGGGACCAGAAATGCAGTTTGTAAGCCCCAACATAGATACGATACCTAAAGTCACCAGAAACCTAAGTTCTAGCATAGTGTGTGCATAGTCCCCACAGAGGTGATGGAAAGTGCCAAGGATACCCCCAACACATCAACCTCTAAGAAAGAGGTAGAGGAATAAAAACCACTCCCCTTAAATTTTAAGTGATAAAACTAAGTAGCTAACTGTATATTTTCACTTATTTATACATTTGAAAAAACTTTATACATAGGAAAATGTTAACAATGGTTATTCTATGTAGTCAAAGATGACAGATTTTACTTCAAAATCAATGTAATGAATGCCTAATTAGAAAATAATGAACTTATCTTCCAAAGTAAATTTTGTTCTTCTTTTATGACAGAATTTCTTTTTTAAAAATGCTAGGTTAGTAGAGGCTTCATCTTAATGGAAACACTAGAAGTCTATAAAGGGGTAGGGGAAGGGGAATAGACATCCCCCAAGAGTAACCTTCACTTTTAAAAATTATTGTACACAAGATTTTTTTCCCTTTTCATACAGTTGTACTTCCAGGTACTTTGGCACATTGTAATAAAATTGTTTGGAAAATAAAAGCGTTAAATGGTCTTTAAATATGATGATACACCACAGTGAAGATGTTACTAAGGACAGGAGGGGTTTTTTTTTTTCGCTGTTTTTAATACAACTAATTCTAAAGCTGCAAATTCAAAAGTCAATTTCAAAGAAATCAAATTATTTTGGGGGTGAGGGGAGGCTGCTCTGTAACACAGTAAAGCATGTACTTCTGTAATCACATAGCTTGGTGGGCTACAGTCCTTGGGATCGCAGTCAGACACGACTTAGCGACTGCGCAGGCACCACACTATTATTACAGGTATCTGGACTACAACACACACACTTCCCCTCCCTCCCACTGTCAATCCAGGAAGTGCTGCCTCCTGCCAGGTGATGGCTCAGTCAGCCTCAGCAGTTGCTGCTGCCACACCCACCACTTGACCTTCATTTACAGTCAGCCCACAGGGTAAGGCAAGGCCTGTTACTTTTCCAACAGTGCAAATTTTTGTAAAGTTTCTTTGATACAACATTCCACCAGACAAAGAATACCTTACAAAACTGGGAAAATAAACACACTTGCCTTCTCCCCTACAGTCAAACACACAAGACTGGGATGGAGCCTGATCTCCAAAGCAGAGCATTTACTGAGGCATAACCCAGAATGGGAGCAGGTGATCGAAAAAACCTGCAATTCATGGGCCTACAATGAAAGAGAAGCATATGAACAAAATGTAGATGCTAGTTGTTTCAGTCCAGAATCCTGACCCTGCTTGGAATCAGTACCTTGAGTTTAAGATTAACATTAATGCATCTACTGAGCGATAACCTTAAGATAATGAAGGCCAAAGAAGCCCACAGACAGATGTCATTAAATAACAGCATGTCATGGGCTTCCCTGGTGGCTCAGATGGTAAAGAATCTGCTTGCAATGCAGGAGACCCAGGTTCGATCCCTGGTTGGGGAAGATCCCTTGGAGAAGGGAATGGTTACCCAGTCCAGTATTCTTGTCTATAGAATTCCATGGACAGAGGAGTCTGGTGGTCTACAGTCCATGGGCTCGCAAACAGTTAGGACACAACTGAGCGACTAATACTTTCACTACTCCTGACTTGCCCTTACGCTAAGCCTGGATATCAGCTCTTGGGAACACTTCGATCACCTACACGGTATGCATTAGAAAGCCATGAAAATGGAATAAAGTACATGTATATTAGCATTCTGAAACTGCTGAAACCAAGTGTAACACATTAGCCAAATATACAAGAAGCTAGTCAAAATCCTCACACAGCCGTTTTAAAGACGGCAATGACATGGATCATGAGGTATTTCACTTTATCTCAAATGTAAAGAGCAAGACTGCTTCTTAAATATTAATATATAGTGCACTTGGAAAGGAACCTCACTTGGGACAAATGTGCTGAAGACTTGAATGTAAAAGATAAAATCAGGAAACATCTTAAGTGAATGTCTTTATAGAACCCTTGAGATAGAGAAAGGTTGTCTCTATACACCAGCAGCCCAGCAAATCTACCAAGGTCAAAAAAAGATGTAATAATCCCCTCCCTCATTAATTTCAAAAGCAAAAGAAAACATCTGCACAAATGAGGTTTAAAAAGAAAAAAAACTATAACACGCTGTCAAAATATAAAAGGTACACAGATTATCCGCAACCCAGAAATTCCACCAGTAGAAACATATTTCAAGGAAATCAATTTACAAAAATGCACAAGGGTAAAGGAATGGGGGGAGGAGGGCCCAGTACATACAATATGCACTGGTTTTAAAAAAAAATGAAGAATTACTTCTATTACCATAGGTATCGCCCATGTATACATAAGATACATGTTAGACTAAAAAAAAAGCAGTACATCTAACTATACAATGGAACAGCTATTAAAAATGATATGGATCTTTATTTAATAACACAGGAAGAGGCCCACAATATACTCAAAAGATTATAAAGCAACATTTACTGTATGATCCCTGTTAAGAAATTAATAACATTATATGCATTAAGTCTGCCCACACAAGTACTGAAATATGCATAGTGGACTTCTCCAGTTGGAAAGATCCCCTGGAGAAGGGAATGGCTACCCATTCTGGTATCCTTGCCTGGAGAATTCCATGGACAGGGGAGCCCAATGGGCTACACTCCATGGGGTTGCAAAGAGTCGACACTACTGAGTGTCTAACAGGGATAATGAGATCAGGCAACTCACTCATACACTGCCTTTCTGATAAAGAAAGGCCAGAGGATACGGTTTCTCCGGGTGGACCCCATACTTGAGGAAACACAGCGTTGATTCCAGCCTACAGGTACCACTCCCCCACATCTCCTTGGAGTGTCCTTATGCCCACTGGGACAGGATTATGGACAGTTCTCACCTATTTATGCCATTCAGTGCTAGCTTACTATTATTACAATAAATGCAGAAATTTACTCTTTGCTGACAATTTCCATTTTTGAAAATAAAAAGTCTTGCTTTCATTCTTCTAAATCTAATCCCAACTTCACCAGTACTCCTTCCACTGCCCTTACATAATCCCGCATTCTCTGATACCAAATAAAATCTCTATCCCAACAGCATGTAATACAAAGGTTAAAGAGCACACCCTGCATTAAGAAATGTCATTCAAAAAAAAAAAAGAAATGTCATTCTAACAAAGTGAAGATACTTAGTACTGGAACGGAGAAAGGTAGTCTACACAAATTCATCCCTCTTCACCACTCAAATATTCCTTCAGCAAAAAGTTAGTACACTCTAAAAACAAAAATAACTGTTTACAGTGCCCCCCCCATTTAATTATAAATGCAAGATCTATTTCCTCATCACACAAGTGGGTTCCCCATAGACAGCCATTTGAATAAAAATCGTGATTACCATGCAGTGAGGCAAGGCATCTGTAAAATAATACAACCACTGGACTAGGATTAAAGGACAACTGGGTTCTTTTCTTGGCTCTGTGGAATATATAATTTTACACAAACAAAATCACAACCTCTCTGGGGCTCATTTTTCTCATCTCTGAAGCAGGGTTTGGGCTAAAAAAAAAAAACCCCTCCAAGGCCCCCTTGCAACTTGTGATAGGGTTTTAAGCCGCCTTTCTATTCTAGAAGAGCCGCTTTCAAGTAGCAGCAACAGTTTACTTCCTAAGTCAAAGCTAATTCACTCTCTTCATGCTTCTCCTCAAAGTGTCGTGCTCAAATAGTTCTCCAGTCTAGAAACACTCTCACGCAGAAAAGTCTGTCATGACCAACTAATAAAATATTTTTCAAAAGAAAAAAAATTGGTTTACCTAAGTTTAAAGGAGGGGAGCACTAGTCGGGGGGCGCACCAGTCGGGGGGAGCATCACTCCTTATTCAGACGTTAACAGTTTTTCCAAGAAAAGAGGCACTCGAAGGCAGTACCACACTGGCGGATGGTTTAAATATTTCTTTTAAAACAAAGAACCCATGCAGAGGAAAACTGCTAGCAAATACAATCATCACACGTTTTGAAGGCACAGGGTAAAAAAACAAACAAAACAAACCCGTGCCTTCCAGACCGAATTTACTTTCCCTTAATGAACCACGTTGGTAAGGAAGAAAACCTGTGTCACTAAAAAGGAATTAGGAAGGAAGCAACCTTTTTCAGGGTCTTTTCACCGGACAAATTCAACTGCATTTTCGGGTACCGTGTACTTGTGCGCTTAACACAGTCGTGCAGCCCACACACTGAACACTGCTTCCGACCGGCTGGGGTGGCAGCGTGGACGAGTCACAAGATAGCGGCGGGAGTGGAAATTTCCTCTCCCCGGGTGTGGGGCAGGGTCGAGCTTCCCCGAACCGCTCGGCGCCGCCGGCCGCCTCCGCCAGGGCCTCTCGGGGCCGGCGCGCTCCGTACAAAGGAGGCCGGGCGCTCGGCCCCCACGCGCTCCGGGCTCCGGGCAGCGGTCCCCGGCTTCCGGCGCCTCAGGCCCCGGCAGCACGTGCGCCCGCTCCCGGCCGGGAGGAAGGAACCGGCGCGGCCCGGCGGGGACTGCCAGCGGGCCCCGCCGCCTCGCCCGCCCCGCGAGAAATGAATGGGGCCACGCTACTCCTCTGCCGCCGCTGCCGCTCGCGTTCCAGTCTGGCTGCCGAGACGAAGACCGCTGCGGGCGGCGGTGGCTCCTGGGGCCCCCACGCGGGAGCCGCCTCCCGCCTTCCCTTCCCACCCGACCCCACCCGGCGTCCCCCCAGACCGCGGCCGGCCCGGGTGCCCAACCGTCGCCAGCTCACCCCAGCTCTTGGCAGTGCGCCCCAGGAATTCTCCGGTTGTCCGGTTGTAGATGAAGAGCTTCCACTCGGCCAGGCTCTGGTTGAAGGACTTCTTGTCTGTCTTCGTCATGGTGTGTGTGCCGACGGCGAGAGAAGCGGCGGCCGCGGGGGTGGAAGCGGCGAGGAGCGCGGAGGCGCGTCCCGGCACGAGCGGCGAAGCCCGGCGGCGGCGGCGGCGGAAAGCGGGACGGCAGAGGAAACCTTCTCGCTACGGTGAGCGCTCAAGCCGACTGCGCTGCGCCGCGCCGAACCGGGGCCGCCGCTCCGGCCGCGGGAGCCTGACGTCTCCGCCCGCCGCAGCCAATCCCCGCGCTGTTCAGGCCCCGCCGCCGCCGCCGCCGCCGCCGCCGCCGCCACCGCCTCCCGCCCGCGGCTGGGCGCAGCCGGACGCGGCGACGACGCCCCGCCCATTGCCCCGCCCACGCCCCGGCCCCGCCCCTCCCCGCGGTACCCGGCCGGGCTCCGGGACGCTCTGGGTTCCTCCATCCCTGGCCAGAGGAAGCGAAAACTGTGCAAACAAAAAAAAAAAAAAAAAAGTCATGAGAGCTTAATAAGAAGCAGGTTTATAATGACAAGCAAAAGATGAGCGTCCCTGACCCACAGGTTTCTCAGGACTCTGGGGAGATGCTGCGGGCGACCGGGACCCGGGGTCCCCTCGCTTCTTTGCCTGCTAGCGGCGCGGGACGAGGAGGGCGCGGAAACTACTGCAGTCAGCTAAGTCACCTTCACCGAGAAGGGGACCTCACCCCTCTCTCCACAAACCGTTTCCAGGCGTTCTCCTCTGGGCTTTATGACGTGACTAAAAGATAGTCGGCTGTAGTTTTTCGTGAAGGTGTTTGATGTACTACATACCGCTGCTCAGAGAACGCCCTGACTTGGCTCTTTTAAGGAGTCAACTAGGAATCTTAGGTCAATGGGATTTCATCCAAAGTTTGCCACTATTAAGTAAGTTCAGTATAGTTTTCTCCAGTTTTAATTGAATTTATCAGTGAAACCAATACATATGTTTTCCTGAAGTTCCTATCAGCTGTTAAGCCCTGCTTTTTCTCAGACACTCAGGCGCTACAGGAAATCAATTCTTCGTTTAGTGTAGATGCCTAAATAATGTTCCTGACTGTTCATCTTTTCCACTGCATGGTTGCTCCCTTTGGTCAGAGCTGAGGGTGCAGTCTTTGTTTTCCTACACGAGGTGGAGCTGAAGAGTATCGTGCTCTGAGACGTGACAGCATGAAAAAATTTAAGTGGGAGTTTGGGCAGGAGGTGGGGGGTTGTTTTGTTTTGTTTTTAGAGAACAGAAATAGAGCACCGCCTCTGTTTTATCAGCAAATAAAAATTATGAATGAAGGGATGTAGCACACACCTTATTGTTTGAAATGATTCATTATAGCCCATCAGTTTAAACAGCCTGCAAATGCATTAAAGGAGTAAATGGATAACAAAATTCTGGCATTTCTCTTGTTTCCTCACTTTGTTTATCAAAGCAAGGAATTATGTCTTTCACAAATGGAAAAGGGATAGAAGAATATATTATTATAAAGTGATTTTCCCCTGTGCTTAGGAAAGCTAAATTTATAATTATGAACAAATCCAGTTATTTTGTCGAACCAATGACAGCAAAAGATTTGTAGAAGCCTTTTGTAGTTGGCATGAAAATGATATTAGAAATAGCAAAATATTGTGCAAGCAAACTAGAATACATCTCTACAGTTCCTGAATACGGTTGGAAAGGAACTGAGGAATGGAAGTAGTTAGCTATTTTTGTCTCATTTAAAATCACACTATGAATTAGAGGACAGCTAAAATATTGGTAGAGTTGGTAGCAGGCTTTCTAGTTTGGGCAACAGTAAAGATGCAGAGTCCGTTTGAAATAAAATATAAAACCATCTGCTTTATTGATATTGTGTGTGTGTTAACAAGCACACTTCGGGAAATAACCTGGCGCACACAACAGAAGCCTGGTAAACAAGAACATTATGAAATAGCATTTCAAAGATATTGAACGCTGCCAGATATTTGTAGTTTGTATATTTTTAATGGTCATTAATATGCTTTTCGTACATAATGCTTTTCCAATTAAGTAAATAAAAATATAATTCAGTGAGTGTTTTCAAAATTCATGCCTAGCTTAGTGTAATAACTAATCTAACCGATTTCAGTTTGGGGAAAAGTTTGCATCCTAATTCAAAACACAGCAACTATTTGTTTCTCTGATACATGATTCTTGAGCATTACTTGGAAGAGAATGTACTAAGTGTGTTGGGGGATATTGGCCCACCAGGTATGAGCAGATGAAATATCAAATTTAATCACAGTATTATTCTCTCTAGATTTACTTTACTCTCCCTTGTGAAAGCAAAGTTATTTTGGATTTCCCTGGTGGTACAGTGGTAGTCGGGATGGCCCAGTGGTAGTCACGGTGGCCGAGTTGGAGTAGTAAATGACAACCCACTCCAGTATCCTTGCCTGGAATTTTCCATGGACAGAGGAATCTGGCAGGCTATAGTCCCTGGGGTTGCAAACAGTTGGGCACGACTAAGTGACCGAGCGGTTCAGGGGACACTGGTTTGATCTACATGCAGCTAGGCCTGTGCGCCACAACTAATGAGCACACGTGCTGCAGCTGCTGAAGTTTGTGTGTCTAGACCCTGTGCTCCACCTGAAGAGAAGCCGCTGCAATAAGAAGCATATGCACTGCAACTCGAGAGTAGCTCCTGCTCTTTACAACTGGAGAGGAGCCTGCACAGCAAAGAAGACCTAGCACAGCCAAAATAAATAGATTTTTTTTTTTTTTAAGTATCAGACAACAACAGCGATTCAGTGTCCATCTCTCCTCCACCACCCAATTAACTGCCTCCACGGTAAATGATGACAAAGCTCTGGGGAAACGTCTCAAAGCTGGATGAGGCAGAATGAGGAAGAAATAGTTGTGGGCCACTGGCTCAGTCTGCTCTCCAGTCAGCAGAATTCATTTACTAGTTTCTAGTGGGCACAAGCAAGATATTTTGGCTCTCAATTTTTTTTGTTTTGCTAAAGTTCTTCATTTATTTCTGAATTTTAGAATTATGTATACAGAAAAAAGTATTCCAGTTCTTAAAACAGCATCTTATTTATAACTTAGTGTTGTAACTAGGACTGTGGTACTAAATCGCTGAGAGACCGTTGTCCTTCAGAGAATAGATATTAAGATTTCCTTTCTTAATAAAAGTCCTTTCTTTCCCACAAGCGACAGCTATAATTGTGTTGGTGTTTTATTGTATCTGAGAAACACAATCATGAATACATAGTCCTCTTCACAGAAAATGTTCTTTTCCACACATTGATTCTAATTTTGAATGGTTTTACTAATCCTTTAACAAACAGCATCTCTACTTCCTTTGCAGGTTAAAGGGCAGATCTTGCATTGTTGATTATCTTGAATTAAATGAACCAGTGCTTTCGTAAACCATGAGCATATTGGCACAGAAAGTGCTCTGTAAATGGTGGGGGAAGGGTGTTGGATAATAATTTCTAATACTATCATACACGGTGTTCGGTGTCTTATAAAAGAGTGTATGATATGGTCTAACAGGGTTATTTACTAAATGAAATATAAATTCAAATGACCAACTCAATGTGAAAGATTAATTAATAATTTGGCTATAAAAATTAACAGGAGTAGGTAAAGTTGCACGTGAAACAATGGCAGAATACTGATGTTTATTGAAACTGGATGATGGGTACATGAAGTTCATTATACTTTGTTTACTTTGTATATCCTTGAAAGTTTCCAGAATAGAATGTTTGGTGTTTTGTTTTTTTTTAATGGGGGCAAAGGATAGGCTGTTTTTTTGATGCACATTTTTCTGATTCACTTAGTTGAAAAATAACCAGAAGAAGGTATAGATGTAATGTTTTCAAGAGAACTATTTTTTTTATTTGAAAAGCTGAACTAATGGGAAACAGAGTTATGGGAACATAAGATAATATTTTTATATTCTAATTAGTAACCTTAGGTAAATTTGAGGAGCTATTGTATCTATGGGCTTCCCTGGTGGCTCAGAGGTTAAAGCGTCTGCCTGGAATGCGGGAGACCTGGGTTCGATCCCTGGGTCGGGAAGATCCCCTGGAGAAGGAAATGGCAACCCACTCCAGTACTCTTGACTGGATCCCTTGGAGGGAGGAGCCTCGTGGGCTACAGTCCATGGGGTCGCAAAGAGTCGGACACGACTGAGCGACTTCACTTTCACTTTCACTTTCATTGTATCTATAACAAGGACAAGGATATGTGTATATATACACATGTATATACATATACACATACATACACATATACACATACATACACATATATAGGCCTAAAATAACAACTGTAAGCAGGCTAGGAGAGCAACTGGTTTTGAAGGGAGAAGAATATCTTCAAGCAGAAAGTAGACTCCATGGCCACAAAGACTGGCATTAGATTCCTAAACAAGTTTAGTCATATGGTGAAGACATGTGTGCTTCTTTTGTTAAATGGAAATCAATTAAAACCAGCAGAAAAGTGTGTTCCAAATATAAAGCAAACTAAAATAAAGTATTATTTTGAGCAGCTCTTGGAAGGTTTGAAAATGTGATTATATAATCTCAATGTTTGAGTATCCTTTCTAGTGGCACAGGGCTAGTGACATGGATTTAATTTTTCTTTTTTAATTTAATTTTTATTTTATATTGGGGTATAGTTGATTTGCAATGTTGTGTTAGTTTCAGATGTACATAAAAGAGCTTCAGTTATGCATATTCATATATCCATTCTTTTTCAGATTCTTTTCCTATATAGGTTACTACAGAATTTGAAGTAGAGTTCCCTGTGCCATAGAGTAGGTCCTTGTTGATTGTCTATTTTACGTATAGGTTTGGGTTTTCTGGGCTTCCCAGGTGGCTCAGACAGTAAAGAATCTGCCTTTAATGCAGGAGAAAGTGAGGGTGAAAGACGCTCAGTTGTGTCCAACTCTTTGCAACTCCGTGGACTGTATAGTCCATGGAATTCTCTAGGCCAGAATACTGGAGTGGGAATCCCTTCTCCAGGGGATCTTCCCAACCGAGGGATTGAACCCAGGTCTCCCACATTGCAGGCGGATTCTTTACCAGTTGAGCCATAAGGTAATGCAGGAGACTGGGGTTCAATACATGGGTAGGGAAGATCCCCTGGGGAAGGGAATGGCTACCCAATCCAGTATTCTTGCCTGGAGAATTCCATGGACAGAGGAGCCTGGCAGGCTACAGTTCATAGGGCCACACAGAGTCAGACATGACTGAAGACGACTTAGCACACATACACTATACATTTAGTTTTTTGTATTGATTTTTCTACTTAATTAAAAAATGTAAACCCCACAGAGCTCTGTTAAAAACACAAAACTATTTTTAGTCATAGAAAGGGTAAGTCATCAGTCTCCTGTGGGTTTGGGTTTACTTTTGTGTTATATGTCTCTTACAAAGCAACTTACTAATTTAACTCAAATTTGAAACTAAAAGGATGTCACGTGAAGCCATCTATTAAATATTTAGGCCCCTTGGACATGTAATATGCTAAAGTAATACACCCTATAATTTTTCTATTTATAGCTATCATGAAGAACTCTAACCAAAGAGGGGCCAGGAAAAATTTCCTTGTGCAAGGGCAGAGCACACTTAAGAACAATGTCTTATCCTTTACTATTTTTCAGTAAACCTTGATAGTATTAATAATCTGAAACTCAAAATTTAGACCCAGTTTTTTTTTTTAATAAAACTGTAATTCTCCTACCAAATTTGAGGCATTTGATTCCCTAATCAAGCATCCTTCTTAGTATGTCATCCTATACCAGAAAATTTATTTCTGATTGCTTCTATGAAGACCTACAAGACCTTTTAGAACTAACACCCCAAAAAGATATCCTTTTCATTATAGGGGACTGGAATGCAAAGGTAGAAAGTCAAGAAACACCTGGAGTAATAGGCAAATTTGGCCTTGGAGTACAGAATGAAGCAGGGCAAAGGCTAATAGAGTTTTGCCAAGAGAATGCACTGGTCATAGCAAACACCCTCTTCCAACAACACAAAAAGAAGACTCTACACATGGACATCACCAGAAGGCCAACATCAAAATCAGATTGATTGCATTCTTTGCAGCCAAAGATGGAGATCTGCTCTATACAGTCAGCAGAAACAAGACCGGGAGCTGACTATGGCTCAGATCATGAACTCCTTATTGCCAAATTCAGACTTAAATTAGAAAGTAGGGAAAACCACTGAACCATTCAGGTTTGACCTAAATCAAATCCCTAACGATTATACAGTGGAAGTGAGAAATAGATTTAAGGAACTAGGTCCGAGAGACAGAGTGCCTGATGAACAATGGATGGAGGTTCATGACATTGTACAGGAGACAGGGAGCAAGACCATCCCCAAGAAAAAGAAATGCAAAAAGGCAAAATGGCTGTCTGAGGAGGCCTTACAAATAACTATGAAAGGAAGAGAAGTGAAATGCAAAGGAGATAAGGAAAGATATAAGCATCTGAATGCAGAGTTCCAAATAATAGCAAGGAGAGATAAAAAAGCCTTTCTCAGCAATCAATGCAAAGAAATAGAGGAAAATAATAGAATGGGAAAGACTAGAGATCTCTTCAAGAAAATTAGAGATACCAAGGGAACATTTCGTGCAAAGATGAGCTCAATAAGGACAGAAATGGTATATGGACCTAACAGAAGCAGAAGATATTAAGAAGTGGCGAGAATACACAGAAGAACTATACCAAAAAGATCTTCATGACCCAGATAATCATGATGGTATGATCACTCACCTAGAGCCAGACATTCTGGAATGTGAAGTCAAGTGGGCCTTAGGAAGCATCACTATGAACAAANACTAAAGAGTCTCTTGATGAAAGTGAAAGAGGAGAGTGAAAAAGTTGGCTTAAAGCTCAACATTCAGAAAACGAAGATCATGGCATCTGGTCCCATCACTTCATGGCAAATAGATTGGGAAACAGTGGAAACAGTGACAGACTTTTTTTGGGGGGGCTCCAAAATCACTGCAGATGGTGACTACAGCCATGAAGTTAAAAGATGCTTACTCCTTAGAAGGAAAGTTGACAACCTAGACAGCCTATTAAAAAGCAGAGACATTACCTTGTCCACAAAGGTCCATCTAGTCAAGGCTATGGTTTTTCCAGTGGTCATGTATGGATGTGAGAGTTGGACTGTGAAGAAGGCTGAGCGCCGAAGAATTGATGCTTTTGAACTGTGGTGTTGGAGAAAACTCTTGAGAGTCCCTTGGACTGCAAGGAGATCCAACCAGTCCATTCTGAAGGAGATCAGCCCTGGGATTTCTTTGGAAGGAATGATGCTAAAGCTGAAACTCCAGTGCTTTGGCCACCTGATGACAAGAACTAACTCATTGGAAAAGACCCTGATGCTGGGAAAGATTGAGGGCAGGAGGAGAAGGGGACGACAGAGGATGAGATGGTTGGCTGGCATCACCGACTCAATGGGTGAACTCCAGGAGTTGGTGATGGACTGGGAGGCCTGGAGTGCTGTGGCTCTTGGAGTCACAAAGAATCAGACACTACAGAGCACTATGAAGGATTAAGGCTGTAGAGGATGTGTAGTTTCAAATTACAGTTTTAGATATTATAGTAAGATAAACATATTGTTTATAGACCTCTACATCCCTAAGGAAGGGACTCTCGAGATCAGCTATCTGTTTCCAGATGAGGAAACTGATACCTACAAAGACTGGGAAATTTAGACTATGCATAGGGTTAATAAAATATATAAACAGACCAAAGAGTGTTCAACTCCTGGTGAGACCTTCTTTCTGTTATATTGTGATGTTTGCTTAACTCAGAAATTCACCATCAAAAATGTCCAGAAGTTTCTTTAAGTGTAAGTAAGTGTTAGTTGCTCAGTCGTGTCCAACTCTTTGCAATCCCATGGACTGCAGCATGCCAGGCTCCTTTGTCCATGGGATTCTCCAGATTCTGTTTTTAAAAGAAACTAGTTAAAAAATGAACTTTTGTAAACCCAGAAAATCACGGTTCTCCAGAAATTCTATAAATAAAAAAATTGTTGCCCCTCAGAGGTCAGAAATAATGGTAGTAAACAAAATACTTTCCATATCCTGAAGTCTAGGGCATCCTTCAGTGAATAAGGAAATGTGGCCTAGAAGAATAGTAGGGCCTAGTTTTCCATATTTCATCTTTATTTGAACAAAGATGTCTCACAAACAGTGATCAGGACTCATTTCCCTCTATTCACATCAGCCGCAGGCTGGTATGTTTGCCAGACAACTTCTAGGACAAAACTGGAGCAATTCAAAGCTTGATCTGATTTTCTAATTGTCAGGATTGCATTATCTGATAGCATTAATAAATCACTGACTTATTATTTAAACAATCTCTTTTTCTTTCTTGTTTTGTTTTTAGTGGAAAATAATTGTATCAGAGAAGCAACTATGTTCTTTTAAGCAGGAACTGCCTGTCACAATATGACTAAGGAACATGAAGGAAGATTTAAATGTCACTTTAGGCAGCACTATTTCCTAAGAGCCTTGGTAATGTCTCCAGGGCCATGGACATTCAAGTTCTTGATTCTTAATTATTGTGTTGCAATCAACTTCTGATAGGACCATGGCTACCATACGTAATTACTTTTACACAAATTCATTATGCCTCATGCCTTGTGTACAAGTATTTAACTGCCTTATTGGGGATATTATGAGAAGAATGGTCTTTGGTTAAATGACAGTTTGGGAGTTAGGAAATCCCCATAAATGCATATTGTGTTTCAACTTCCTGCATATCACATAAGCTTATATCAGCTAATGATCTTTCCACAGAAAGAAACAGAAAGCAAATTCAAAGTGACTTAAACAATAAGGAAAATGTACAGATGAACTTAATGTAAAGTCCAACTTTGAGAAAAGTTTGACCCAGGGCTCAAATAAAATCAGTAAATCCTTGCTTTCCATTCATTGGGTCTATTACCTTAGGATTAGTTTCCAGAAGCTTCTGGGCCTACATATTTCCAGGTATAAACTCAGCAGAAAAGAGAGAACCCTCAAACGCACCCTCTTGACCCCCCAGCACCGCCCTGACTTGGGTACTGTGTTTGTCCTAAACCAACTGTGAAGGCCAGGGAGAGAGATGTAATATGCTGATTGGATGAACCCCAGGAGGGTCCAATCTTGACCTGGTGGCATGGTCAATCCCTCTCAATTGCATTGTTCAGAAATTTGGAATAGTGACAGTGGCAGACTTTATATTTGGGGGCTCCAAAACCACTGCAGATGGTGACTGCAGCCATGAAATTAAAAGACGCTTACTCCTTGGAAGGAAAGTTATGACCAACCTAGACAGCATATTCAAAAGCAGAGAAATGACTTTGCCAACAAAGGTCCATCTAGTCAAGGCTGTGGTTTTTCCAGTGATCATGTATAGATGTGAGAGTTGGACTGTGAAGAAAGATGAGCACCAAAAAATTGATGCTTCTGAACTGTGGTGTTGGGGCAGACTGTTGAGAGTCCCTTGGACTGCAAGGAGATCCAACCAGTCCATTCTAAAGGAGATCAGTCCTGGGTGTTCTTTGGAAGGACTAATGCTAAAGCTGAAACTCCAATACTCTGCCACTTGATGCAAAGAGTTGACTCATTGGAAAAGACTCTGATGCTGGGAGGGATTGGGGGCAGGAGGAGAAGGGGACGACCGAGGATGAGATGGCTGGATGGCATCACCGACTCGATGGACATGAGTTTGAGTGAACTCCAGCAGTTGGTGATGGACAGGGAGGTCTGGCGTGCTTCAATTCATGGGGTCACAAAGAGCTGGACATGACTGAGTGACTGAACTGAACTGAACTGATCTGAACTAGGAAGAGGGACAGGGAGATAAATTCTACAGACATCTCTTTAATTAAATGCCTTAAAAAACTAACATTTCAGGGAATTCCCTGGCAGTTCAGTGGTTGGGGGGCTGCACTTCCACTGAAGGTGGCCCCCGGTTCAATATCTGGTTGGTGAAGTAAGATCCCACATGCTGCGCAGTATGGTAAACATGCACACACACACACACACACACACACACACACACAGAACCAAACCACCCAGTAAACAGCAACAGCAATAAAGAACCCCAAAACAATAACTAACATTTCAACCTAGAGTCATTCTTGTGTTCGTTGATTCGTCTAACATTTCTTCAGGGCTCCCTATATGTGAGATCTGGACATCACTCTTCTTGACTCCATCTCCAGGCCTCTTTTAAAAGAAAGCACCAAGGATTGGAGCTCAGGCTGGAGGCAGAATTATGAGTCTAAGAAAACTGGTCTCCCAAGAGCCTCCATATTTGGAAGGCTTGTTCCTTACATTTTCAGATTTCTGGGAAAGAAAGAAAAATAGCCATCTCATTGTCTACATAGCCTACCAGGCACAACGTCCACCTGTGTATTCACACTTTGAGGGTTAATAGACTCCTCCAAGCTGGGATCAATAACCCTTGGACTATATGATTGTCAAGATATATAAGTGATCCACCTCTATATATAAGATTTACAAAGATATTGTGATTTGATAGTGACATTTAAAACAAAGTTTTGCTTTTCTGCGTGGTCAAGGAAAAATAAGCACATTCCACTTCTTGGGAGGCAACACCCCTTACCTAACTTGAGAGAAGGGGTAGATACAACCTATAGTGGTTGACTTAGGTTCCCAAATACCACCCAAGTCCAGGTGGAGTTAGATCAGAAAACAATTTCTCTAGCATGTGAGTTCCTAAGCAAAATGGGAAGGGACAAAACTAAAAATTGTTTCTCTATTTCTGATGTTCCCATGGACTATGTAGGAAGCAGCAAGAGAGAAAACAGAAAAGTCCTCTCCCCAGCCTCCCTTTGAGAAATCAGCCTTTGGGAAAACATGCAGAAAATGAGAAACAAGTGCAACTGAAATGTTTTCAACCCTGCTCTGACTATACTGGCCCTGTTTACAGAGCTCGGTGAAAACAACAAATGAAACTGATACCTGTCTAGGATATCATGAAAAGAGGAAGGCCCTGGTGAGAGCTGTGCCATGGGCTGGTGATAAGCACAGCTCGCTCGCTCTCGCCGTCTCAGCTCACTAAACCAGTGGTGCCTGAGGCTTCATTTATATTTTCATTCCTAGGGGAGGACATGTTTCGGTGTTTAACAGGATGCTCTGATCCTCCTAGTGTAAACTCTGGGATTTATTTCCATGCCCTTGTTTGAGAGCAGGTGCTCCTAACATAAACTTGGAAGGTGGGAGAGGAAATGAAAATGAGAAGTCAAATTGGAAAAGCAGAGAACAACAGCAGTCCTGCTGATCCAACTAGTAGAAAATAAGATGGCCTTTGATTCTCACCAAGATTTGACTCTGTGTCTCCAGTGAGTATTACAGTGGGGACTTCCGTGGTGGTCCAGTGGTTAAGAATCTGTCTGCCAAAGTAGGGGACATATATTCGATCCCTGGCCTGGGAAGATTCCACCTGCCGTGGAGCAACTAGGCCCATGGGCCACCACTACTGAGCCTGTGCTCCACAACAAGAGAAGCCACTCCAACAAGAAGCCCATACATTACAACTAGAGAAGACCTGCACACAGCAATGAAGACCCAGCACAACCAAACACACACACACACACACACACATATATATATATTAGTGGAAGTCCTGTGGATGTTGCTGAGAGAGAAAATGACAGAACACTAGAAAGATAGGATCTTGGTTCTAAGACAAATGTCACAGACCAGGAGGAAACTAGATCCAAGCTTCAGTACCCACCTTGGCCCCATGTTCTTCTTCTGCAGGACATCCCCCTTCAAGAGCATGGCTTCTGAGCTGACACACCCACTTGTCATCTGTGGTCTTGAGGGATGGATTCACTCACGCTATTCCCAGCAGAGATGAACTTCTTTTTATGTTCCCCAGATGAACAAATAGTAAGTGATTCTCAGTTACTTTGGAAGTTAAGGCCAAGTGCTTACTTACAAAGTTTGTAAGAGGGGTTTAGTTAGGTGTTAGTGTGTGGGCACTTTGGACTTCTTGGATGGGCCAGCCTTCTGAAGTGAATGTGTTTTGATTTCTGAACGTGTTTTGATTTCTGGGTTTCAGTATCTATAAGACAGCTCATAGGATATGGCTCAGAATATTATCTATTACCCTTGAGGAAGAACTACAGGTCCTTGACTGTGCTTAACTTGAAGGTTGGAGGAGGGTTTACACACATTGAACACAAGACATTGTCTTCATTTTTTTTTTTTTTCCAAAGTCAGCTCCCTTTAGATCCTGGAAGTAAATAGGTCCTCTTCTTAGAGAAGCAGTTTGTCAGCCTTTTCAGACTGCAGCTGAGGTTTTGAGGGAGTAGTTCATTTGTTTAATATAATGAACTTGTCTTAGAACTCTTCCTTGACTCCTGATTCTTCCCACCTCCCACCTCCAGGCTCAGGGTTGTGTCTCATTCTAGGGATGATGCTATGGGCGGGAAGCTTCCAACTCTCAAGCTCTTGTTGGAAATTCATTGGCTCAGAATAGATTAGTCTTGTTCTTTCCTGCAACTGCCTTGACCTTGGTTTCTGGATTTCTAGTAACCAGGATCTGCCCATCTGCTTGTTCCTGACTGACCCTTGCTCTGTCCCTGAGTTCCTGATAACTGCATTTCCCTCCCAGTTTCACAGGAAGGTTATTGCCCTCTGTAATTGCCCTCTGTTCCCTCCAGTAACTAGATTTGTCTGACCTTGACTCCTAAACTCCTACACTTGAGTTATCTGCATACATTTCACCTCTCCTTGGCTCGGAATCATTCACCTAACACAGGTGTAAGAGTGTTTTTTGTTTATTGTTTTTTAATTGGGGACATATATTTTACTTAGCTTTAATTTTTAAAAAATTTTATTTCCCTGACCAGGGATTGAATCTGTGCTCCCTGCAGTGGAAGTGCAGAGTCTTAACCCCTAGACCACCAGAGAAGTCCCAGAGCGTCTTCATTTTTTGAATGTCCTGAACTGCACTGAAAATAGCTCATTAACTTGCTAGCATTGAATTACATCAGCTGACAGGAACACAAACAAGTAGGGCTAGGAAAAAAAAAAACAAACAACCAAAAATTGGATGATCACCTAACACCTCACAACATAAGCAGGAGGAAGCTTAACTATCAGTGTGATATAGACAACAAACAGTGCAAACATTTCAATAAAATCTGAACCAAGTATAATGTTACCAAAAGTGTACTCTGGATGCTTCCCCGCTTAAAAGGCAATAGAGAGTCCAGGTTGGTGGAAAGGAAAGTTTGCTTTATTTTGGATGCTGGCAGCAGGTAGGAGGTACAGTGGGGGGCAGACCACGCCTGTCCAAAGACTGACTCCCCTTCCCTGACAGTCAGTGAGCAAGAACATTTAAAGACAGAGCGAGGGGCCTCATGCAGCAACAGTAAGGTCAGCTCTGACAGTCATCCTGGAATTGGTCATCTATGGTCTGACCAGTGTCCTTTTGGTTGTTTTAGTTACAGTTAATCTTCAGTTCCAGGGTCAGTTTGTTTGCATTTCTTTGAGGCCAGTTCTTGCAATTGTGGTAGCTTATGTCATGGCTACAGTCTGGTCATCGTGTAATTAGCTTCTTCCACCTGGTGGGGGTTTCAGTACCTATAAGACAGCTCACAGGATATGGCTCAGAATATTATCTATTGTCCTTCAGAAGGAACTAAAGGTCCTTGACTATGCTTAATGACTACATTATTATTATTTGGTCTCCTTTGACTGTTTTCGTTGTTTTTGTATTTTCTCACTTCCTAAACTTATTCATTGGCTAGCATTTTCCCACAGACAAAAGGCAGGCTGAGGACATGGGGATGGGGTGGGGCAAGGACCCTAGGATCCTGCTCCATCAGGATGGAGTAACAGCCATCTGGTCATAAACCCCATTTTAGTTTTTACAAGAGATCAAAGGTTTAAGAATTGCGAATCATAGTCATAACAGTTTCCATAATCACCTCACTAGGTAAAAGAGGAGGAAAAAAGATTCAGTATACTGTGTTTTCTCTAAGGTATCTTGGCAGGAAAAAATGAAACGTGATTCAGTTTTGCAGGTAAGAATTTGTTTGGAGCGTCTTTCTTAAAGACAGTGGTTTCTGTAGACTCACAGATACAGACAACAGACTTGCAGTTGCCAAGGAGTGGGGTTGAGGGGGACGGGGAGGGATGGCCTGGGAATTTGGGGTTCAGTTCAATTCAGTCACTCAGTCATGTCCGACTCTTTTGCGACCCCATGAATCGCAGCACGCCAGGCCTCCCTGTCCATCACCAACTCCCGGGGTTCACCCAAACCCATGTTCATTGAGTCAGTGATGCCATCCAACCATCTCATCCTCTGTCATCCCCTTCTCCTCCTGCCCTCAATCTTTCCCAGTGTCAGGGTCTTTTCAAATGAGTCATCACGTGGCCAAAGTATTGGAGTTTCAGCTTTAGCATCAGTCCTTCCAATGAACACCTAGGACTGATCACCAACACAATGGACTGGTTGGATCTCCTTGCAGTCCAAGGGACTCTCAAGAGTCTTATCCAACACCACAGTTCAGGCAAACAACAACATCCTGCTGTATAGCACAAGGAACTATATTCAGTATCTTGTGATAAACCATAATGGAAAAGAATATGAAAAAGAATGTATATATTTATATGTATAACTAAATCACTTTGTTGTATAGCAGAAATTAACACATTATAAATAAACTTTACCTCAACAACAACAATGAAAAAGGAAAGGATTTCTGTGTCTGTTTCATCATTGAAACAGTTCAATAGACCAACTGCACTATAGGATTAAAAGACAAATTTCTCTCCAGCAATGGTATATGAAAGTATTTAGTTGTACTTACAAGATTATGCAAGACTATTCAAAATTAGTTGCAAAACTCAAACTTTTTCTGGGTCCTGAAACCACTGATATTATCTGGGGTGTTCGAGCTGTTTAAAAGTTTGATAGAGCTCACATATTTTAGGTAGGGTGTTCTCAGCTGCCATTCCAATAAATAAATAAAAGTGTTTATATGACAAGAGTACATTTTTCTCGTGAGGGAAAGCTCAGAGCTGGTTCAGTGCTCAACAATATCATAGAGAATCCAAATTCTCCCCATCTCATTCTCAGGGGGTCAGCTGAGTGTTCCCTTGTGGTCACACAGTGGCTGTAGCCCCTCCACAGGGACACATCCCCAGGCAGGGAGAGGGGAGCAGGGTTTCCTCACAAATCCGACTCTTTTTATTGGAGAAGAAAACCTTTCCCCAAAGCACATACCTCTTTCCCCCCTTCTTTCATTGACCAGAAATTGATTCTACAGCACCTTTCACTGAAAAGTGAAAATCTGCTATGGGAAAGCTTTTCACCTTTCACTAACCCATGGAACATGAGCTTCCCAGGTTGGCGCAGTGGTAAAGAATCCACCTGCCAGTGCAGAAGTTTCAGGAGACACTGGTTTGATCCCCGGGTTGGGAAGATCCCCTGGAGAAAGAAATGGCACCCCGTTTCAGGATTCTTGGCTGGGAAATCCCATGGACGAAGGAGCCTGGCAGGTTACAGTTCATGGAGTCCCAAAGAGTCGGACATGACAGAGCACACCACACATATGAGGGGGAACATTTCCTATTACATACGGTTTATTTCCTTGAAGTCGTGATAGTTTTCAACCTTATGGGCCATGTGGACTTGTTTTCTTTTCTTTTTCTTTAAATATTTATTCATTTGTTTAGCTGTGCCAGATCTTCACTGCAGCATAGCATGTGGAATCTTTAGATGTGGCATGTGAGATCTAGTTCCCCGATCAGGGATTGTACCTGGACCCCCTGCATTGGGAAGGTGGAATCTTTGCCACTGGGCCACCATGGAAGTCCCTTGTTTTCTGTTTTGAAGGCAGACCTTTCACTTTTTCTTATGTTATTATTGGTGATTTCAGGGTTTCTTTTTATTTAGTCAAGTTTGGTAATTTATATTTTTCTAGAAAGTCATTCCCCCCATCTAGATTTTTGAAGTCATTGGAAGGAAGCTGTATGTAGCATTAAAAATTAAAAAACAAACAAAAAAATCTCTGCATCCTGTTTTTATTCCTAATGAATGTTGTTGAGTCTTGTTGCTTTCTTTCTTTTCTGGAACATACTTGCCAAAGGCTTTCTATGTTTTGATCTTATCAGAACTTAGAGGTTGAAGCTATTATTTTGGGTGTTCTATTTCATACTATCTACTTTATCTTTATTAATTCCTTCCTTCTATCTTCTTTGGTTTATTTTAAAATTTCTAGTTTCTAGAGTTGAAGGCTAAGTTCATGTATTTTCAGCGTTTTTGGCTTTCTGACATCTGGATTTAACATTATAATTTGGTCCCTGAGAAACTATTTTGTTATGACTCAGGGCTGAGGTGCTTTGTTCCCTTTTGTCACTGATTTCTAAGTAATTCTATTGCCCCCACCCTGTGGGAGAATTATAATTCCTTATCCCATTGATGCTAGACTTGGCCATAAAAATTATCCTTTAGCCAATAAAACATGAGTGCGAGTGAAGCCTACCTTTTACACGTCACAGTGTGCTTCCTTCATCTTTCTTTTCAAGTCCTAGATAGGGCTGCTCCTTCAGCCTGCACATCACACTGAAGGTGATAAAAGACTGGCCACCCACCAGGATAGTGATATAGTGTGCGTGAGAAATAAATATTTGCTGTTTTAAACTCCTGATACCACCTTAAATGCTTCAGCATGAATTTCTAAAGAATAAGAACATCTTCCTATATAGCCAACATGACATTTCACATCTAAAAGTATTGATGATCTCTTAATATTATCCAATGCTTAAAACATATTTAGAACTCCTCCGGTGGTCCAGTGGTTAAGAGTCTGCCTGCCAATGCAGGGGACACAGTTCGATTCCTGGTCTGGAAAGATGCCACGTGTGACAGGGTGACTAAACCTGCGTGCCGCTACTACTGAAGCCTGAGCGCTTAAAGACCATGCTCTGCGAAGAGAGAAGCCGCCACAGTGAGAAGCCCAAGAACCACCCCAAGCAGGGAGAGGGGAGCAGGGTTTCCTCACAAATCCGACTCTTTTTATTGGAGAAGAAAACCTTTCCCCAAAGCACATACCTCTTTCCCCCCTTCTTTCATTGACCAGAAATTGATTCTACAGTACCTTTCACTGAAAAGTGAAAATCTGCTATGGGAAAGCTTTTCACCTTTCACTAACCCATGGAACATGAGCTTCCCAGGTTGGCGCAGTGGTAAAGAATCCACCTGCCAGTGCAGAAGTTTCAGGAGACACTGGTTTGATCCCCGGGTTGGGAAGATCCCCTGGAGAAAGAAATGGCACCCCGTTTCAGGATTCTTGGCTGGGAAATCCCATGGACGAAGGAGCCTGGCAGGTTACAGTTCATGGAGTCCCAAAGAGTCGGACATGACAGAGCACACCACACATATGAGGGGGAACATTTCCTATTACATACGGTTTATTTCCTTGAAGTCGTGATAGTTTTCAACCTTATGGGCCATGTGGACTTGTTTTCTTTTCTTTTTCTTTAAATATTTATTCATTTGTTTAGCTGTGCCAGATCTTCACTGCAGCATAGCATGTGGAATCTTTAGATGTGGCATGTGAGATCTAGTTCCCCGATCAGGGATTGTACCTGGACCCCCTGCATTGGGAAGGTGGAATCTTTGCCACTGGGCCACCATGGAAGTCCCTTGTTTTCTGTTTTGAAGGCAGACCTTTCACTTTTTCTTATGTTATTATTGGTGATTTCAGGGTTTCTTTTTATTTAGTCAAGTTTGGTAATTTATATTTTTCTAGAAAGTCATTCCCCCCATCTAGATTTTTGAAGTCATTGGAAGGAAGCTGTATGTAGCATTAAAAATTAAAAAACAAACAAAAAAATCTCTGCATCCTGTTTTTATTCCTAATGAATGTTGTTGAGTCTTGTTGCTTTCTTTCTTTTCTGGAACATACTTGCCAAAGGCTTTCTATGTTTTGATCTTATCAGAACTTAGAGGTTGAAGCTATTATTTTGGGTGTTCTATTTCATACTATCTACTTTATCTTTATTAATTCCTTCCTTCTATCTTCTTTGGTTTATTTTAAAATTTCTAGTTTCTAGAGTTGAAGGCTAAGTTCATGTATTTTCAGCGTTTTTGGCTTTCTGACATCTGGATTTAACATTATAATTTGGTCCCTGAGAAACTATTTTGTTATGACTCAGGGCTGAGGTGCTTTGTTCCCTTTTGTCACTGATTTCTAAGTAATTCTATTGCCCCCACCCTGTGGGAGAATTATAATTCCTTATCCCATTGATGCTAGACTTGGCCATAAAAATTATCCTTTAGCCAATAAAACATGAGTGCGAGTGAAGCCTACCTTTTACACGTCACAGTGTGCTTCCTTCATCTTTCTTTTCAAGTCCTAGATAGGGCTGCTCCTTCAGCCTGCACATCACACTGAAGGCGATAAAAGACTGGCCACCCACCAGGATAGTGATATAGTGTGCGTGAGAAATAAATATTTGCTGTTTTAAACTCCTGATACCACCTTAAATGCTTCAGCATGAATTTCTAAAGAATAAGAACATCTTCCTATATAGCCAACATGACATTTCACATCTAAAAGTATTGATGATCTCTTAATATTATCCAATGCTTAAAACATATTTAGAACTCCTCCGGTGGTCCAGTGGTTAAGAGTCTGCCTGCCAATGCAGGGGACACAGTTCGATTCCTGGTCTGGAAAGATGCCACGTGTGACAGGGTGACTAAACCTGCGTGCCGCTACTACTGAAGCCTGAGCGCTTAAAGACCATGCTCTGCGAAGAGAGAAGCCGCCACAGTGAGAAGCCCAAGAACCGCAACTAGAGCGTAGCTCCTCACTCATGGCAACTAGCGAAAGAAAGACGGCAAGGAGTGACAAAGACCCAGCAAAGTCAATAGAAATAAAGAAATAAATAAATAAACAAATAAAAATTTTAAAATATTTGAATTTCTTCATTTGGCCTAAAATGTCCTTTATAGCTGGTTTGTACAAACCAGGAACCAATCCAGAGCCACCTGTTCCATACTGAGTGCTATGTTTTTCAACTTTCTTTTAACCTTCCTTTTTCTTATTACACTGATTTGTTAAAGAGCCTGGGCCAGCTGTCCTAAAGAATCTGTTACCTTTACTATTTGCTTTTTCCCCATATTGTTGTTTAGCTTCTCCCTGTAGCCCCCATATTTCAGTAAATAAATTAGATATAAGCATTTGGTTGGGCTTCCCCGGGTGGCTCAGCGGTAAAGAATCCGCTTACCAATGCAGGAGACTCAGGTTCGATCCATGGTTAGGAAGATTCCCTAGAGAAGAAAATGGCAACCCACTCCAGTATTCTATCCTGGTCAGAGGAGCCTGGTGATCTACAGTCCACAGGATTGAAAAAGAGTCGGACATGAGCTAGTGACTAAACAACAACAACGAAAACATCTGGCGAGATTTGAGTTAAACATTTTTGGCTAAAGCACAATATACCTAATGTTGTGTATTTTGTGTTGTACACATCCAAAGACACATACAGTGGATTATCTCACCATTAGTCATCTAATGGGACAGAGGACCATGAGGTTAAGGTGGGAGCAGTCTGATCCCTCCATTATCAGTTGTGTTCTTATCCCTTGTGACCAGAAAATAACCCAAATGTTACCACTTTGATACCATATGAATAACCACTAGCATCCATCCATAGAGATTTTTTTAAACAATGAAAACTTAAAAAAAAAATGTTTCTACTATTTATTTTTATTTATTTCACTGTGCCAGGTCTTAGTTACCACATGTGGGAGCTCGTTTCCTGACCGGAAATTGAACCTGGGCCCCCTGCACTGGGAGTTTGGAATCTCAGCCATTGAACCACCAGGGAAGCCCCCTGCACGGAGGTTTTACAACAGCCGATAATCCTTGCCTGAAAAATCAGTTCAGTTGGACCTATAAAGTGACTCTTCTGTCAAGTAGAGCTTCCCCTTCTCAATGGAGTCATTTGGTTTCTGCAATAAAGTTGCTCCTAAAAAATAGGACAAACATTTGATTCTCTCTTCTTTGTTATGTACTTCCAAAGCAAAGAGTTGGTTCAAATGTGACAAATGAGTGATTCCCTGGATTTACCGTGTCATCATGGGCTTCTGGGTTCTCTGAGATTTGTTATGTTTCAATCAACTATTGTATTCCTCTTTTTGATGTTCTAATTGTTTCTAATACAATCCCTAATAAAATTATTGATTCTAGTAGAATCCTTCAGATGGAAAAACAGAAGCAAACAGACCCAAATCACTGGACTCAGTAGGTCAATAGAAAGGTCAGAAAGGGGAAAAATGGGATAGATGGCCAGGACACAGACATAGGTATCCGTTTTCCTCAGAGAGGTTCACAGTGCATCACTGTGAATAAGATGAATCTGATTTGTTCCTCTATATAACAATCCAAAGAGTGTTTTCAGAAAGAATCACTTTGATAGAACCAAGAATCACTGTCACTTATGAGATATACCAAAATGGCCAAACTGTTTCCACCACCACTTGCTTGAGCCAGGGGTGATGGGTTTATCTCTGGAATGTAGATGATGAACACCATAGGGAAAAATCAGATCAATCACATCCCCTTCAAACAGACACATTATTCGGTGAAATAAAGAACTACACACACACCTCCAGTGATATACCATCCATTTGGGAATACTCATTCCATTAACAAATATTTACTGATGAGGTAAAATGATGGGGCAATAAATATTAGCTGTCAAACCATCAACTGAGATTCATAAGAGAGAGAAATCCTTTGTAGCTGTGGAGGTCAGGCAAGTTTCACTGAAAGAGATAGGGTTGGAATGAGGCTTTGAAATCTGGGAAGTAGCTGACAGTAAGAAGCTGTATGTTGGGAAGATTGTGAGCACCAGCTGTGAGAGGGCAGAAAGTTTTATACGGGATTCTGCAGTGCCTAAGATTTCAGACACTAATGGAGAAAAGGGAACGTTCCTATACTGTTGGTGGGAATGTAAACTGGAACAGCCACTATGGAGAAAAGTATGAAAGCTCCTTCAAAAACTAAAAATAGTTGCCATATGATTCAGCAATTCCACTGCTGGGAATATATCCAGAAAAGACAAAAACGCAAAAAGATATGTGCACTCCAGTGTTCACAGCAGCACTGTACACAATAGTCAAAGCATGGAAACAACCTAGACATCCATTGACAGATGAATGGAGATATATATATATATATAATGTATATTATATATACATTATGTTATATAAAATATATATAATAATTTATATAATTATATATAATGGAATATTATTTAGCCCTAAAAAGGAATGAAATAATGCCATTTCGAGCAACATGGATGGACCTAGAGATTATCATACTAAAGTGATATAACCTGGACAGAGAATGACAAATATCATGTGATACCACTTATATGTGGAATCCAAAAAAATGATACAAATGAACTTATTTACAAAATAGAAATAGACTCACAGACATAGAAAACAAACTTATGGTTACTGAAGGGGAAAGGACGGTAGGAGGGATAAATTAGGAGTCTGAGATTCACAGATACACACTATTGTATATAAAATAGATAATAAGGAACTATTGTATAGTACAAGAAACTATATTCAGTATCTATAATGGAAAAGAATCTGGAAAAGGATAAATATGTATTGTGTGTATATATATATATACACACATAGATCACTTTGCTGTACACCCGAGACTCACACAACATTGTAAATCAACTGTACTTCAATTAAAAAAGAAGACTTCAGACACTGAGAATATCTTGGAGTATGAAAGAGCCACTGCTGGTTGTGGCTGCTACCTCGTTGAGAGGAAAATGCCGTGGACAGAGGAGCGTGGTAGGCTGCAGTCCATGGGGTCGCGAAGAGTCGGACACGACTGAGCGACTTCACTTTCACTTTTCACTTTCATGCATTGGAGAAGGAAATGGCAGCCCACTCCAGTGTTCTTGCTTGGAGAATCCTAGGGATGAGGGAGCCTGGTGGGCTGCCGTCTATGGGGTCGCACAGAGTCGGACACGACTGAAGCGACTTAGCAGCAGCAGCAGCAGTACTTTGAATCACTGGTCACAGTGATAAAATTAGCTACGTGAGTAAGCAGTACTTAATTTCATTTTGGTTTAGTTTAGTTTCTAATCACAAGAGACTGTGGGCATTGTGCAAGAGGACAGGACTTTTCTTCGGAGGGCCACTTAGACTCAGCCTCTGCATCCCTCTTACCACCATGTGACCTTAGGAAAGATGGAACCTCTTCAAGATTCAAGTCCCTTATCTGTAAAGTAAGGACAAGAGCCCTCATCCTTACAGGGCTCTGACGAGAATTTACAGGAAGGTACTGAGAAGCCCCATGTAAATAAAACGTGTGAAAAAATAAGTTAGAAATGTTTCAGGTTCTGGAAATGCCTGGAAGTTTTGGATTCAGTACTGATTTGTAAAATCAGGACTTGCCTGTGACTTCCTGGTACAGAATGGTTAGAGTGGAAGGGCGGACCCAGCAGACCCACCCACTGAGTGCCTCAGCATGACAGTCTTGATGACTGGAAACTCACAAAACCATCACAAATGGTCAGAATCCTCTTCTCCTAGAACAAGTAATGTATGAGAGAATTTTTTTTTAATTATGCACAGGTTGAAGCTTTCTGATAGGCTGGGTTTTGCTGCTCTCCTCTAATTGTAGGGAACAAAGAATAGCGATTTATTGGAAAAGAATAGCGATTTATTGGGAAACAATACCTCTTTTCCCAGCCTTAATCTGGGCCAGCAGCTGTTCCCTGCCTGGTCACATTCATGGGTCCCCAGCCTCCACTGATATAATAATAATATAGATAAAGAGAAAGAAAGAAAGTGAAATCGCTCAGTCATGTCCGACTCTTTGCAACCCCATGGACTGTAGCCTACCAGGCTCCTCCATCCACAGAATTTTCCAGGCAAGAGTACTGGAGTGGGTTGCTATTTGCTTCTCCAGGGGATCTTCACAATCCAGAGACTGAACCCAGGTCTGCCGCATTGCAGGCAGACACTTTACCGTCTGTAATGCGCTCGATTCACCCCGAAACCATCCTCGCTTCCTGTCCATGGAAACATTATCTTCCACAGAATCGGTCCCTGGTGCCAAAAAAAGTTGGGGACCACTATGAGGACTGTCTAAAGAGCTCCTTACTTTCTGGTGTGAGATTTGAAGAGTGACCTGTGGAATGTCCCCTCTGGAAAGTAAACAATACATACAACACAAACTTAATTCTTATGTCTGGAAAGTTCTGCTTAGATTATTTATTACAGACAATGTTAATGGAAGCCATTGATTCTCTGGGCCTACTCTGGAAATGGTGTGAAACAAATGCAACACTGGAAAGACTGCCGAAAGTGTCTCCTCATTGTGCCATTTAGATGCAAGGCCTTATTAGGCAATGGGGAAAAAGTCTTTGTGCAATTTCATCAACTGTGATCTGGGAAGTATTAAGAGCCACACCCTCCTCTCAGAACTTCCCTCTTCCCACACAAAGCTTTTTCCTTTTGAAAACGAGACCTTCATTTATAAAAGAAACGTGTGCTCCTTTCTCCAATTATAGTCTACCACTAAATCAATTTTCCATCAGGTGAAAGTCAATCCTTTGTTCTGAATGACAACATGAACGTTCATGGAACTGGTAATTTTTGCTAGTGAATCATGTCCCAGAACAAGGGTAGGATTGATGAATTGCTTTAAATCTGTCCCGGAGCAAGTCCAGATGAAGGACACAGAGGAAATCAAACACACAAAGAAGACAGAAACAGGAAAATCAGCATGTGTTTAGTGCTACGTTAGGAGATTGTCTTATTTATAGTCATTTCTACATGCTAAACACTTTACAGGCATTTTAGCATCTAATACAATAACCCCATTAAGATAAGTATTATTATTATCCCTATTTTAAAATAAGGAAACCTCAGAGTGATTAAATAGGGACTTCCCTGTTAGTCCAGCAGCTAAGACTCCACACTCCCAGTGCAGGGGGCCCAGGTTCAACCACAGGTCAGGGAACTAGATCCCACACATGGCAACTAAGACCTGGCACAATCAAATAAATAAGTAGATAAAAATAAATATTAAAAACAAGAATGATTAAATAACTTGCTTATGGTCACAAACTGAACCCTAGTCTCAGACTCTATTTACTAAATATTCCTTTTTGTTGAATCAACTGTAGATCCTGGGGGTCTTGAAGATTCTCTGTCACTTTTTCCAAATTCATGGTGATTTAAAAACTCATATGCACAACCTTGCCAGTCCCTGTCTGCCAGCACCTCAGCCTCCTCTCTTCAGTGATTTTGTTCTTTCACCCTACCTACGCCAGAGGTCAGCTGTGACTCCCCAAATATGTTTCCTCTCCTTCCTGGGCAGATGACATTTCCCCTTCTCATCTGTAGTCAGATATGGCATTGTGACTGAGTTCTGCATGAAGGAATTTGGAAACTGGCCTCTGCTTGCTCTATTATCTACAGCCATGTGGAGAGTGTTCAAGGCCCTTGAACAGCACTGTCCAATAGAAAGATCACATGTGATTTTAAATTTTCTTGTGGTTGCTTTAAAACATACACACACACAAAGAAACAGGGGGAACTAATTTTTTAAAATTAATTTATTTATTTTTGTCCATGCTAGGTCTTTGTCGTGACTTGTGGGTTTTCTCTAATGTGATATACGGGCTTCTCTTTGCAGTGGCTTTTCTCGTTGGGAAGCATGGGCTCTAGGCATGAGGGGCTCAGTAGTTGTGGTACACAGGCTTAGCTGTCCCACAGTGTCTGGGATCTTCCTGGATCAGGGATCAAACCTGTGTCCCCTGCATTGACAGGTGGATTCTTAACCACTAGACCATCAGGAAGGCCCCTGATGTTAATAATATATTTTATTTAACCCAATATGTCAAAAACATTATCATTTCAACATGTAATCACTATAAAAATTATTAGAGATGTTTTGCATTCTTTTTTCATATTAAGTCTTTCAAAAATGGTAATTTACACTTTTAGCACAAATCAACTCAGATGTTAAGTTCCCATAAAAAATATTTGATTAAAAAAAAACTAGATTTTAATTCAGTTTCTTTGTTGCACAACACACATTTCAGGTGCTCAGTACTGAGAAGTGTGGGCCTAGCATCTGAGCTACTATGGAAAGAGCCTAGGACACCAAATGACTTTAGGGAATCAACTTTCACCCCCACCTCCTCCATAAGCATATGACTATGGTGTGAGCAAGAAGCAAACTTTGTGTGCCAAGCCACTAAGATTTAGGACTATTTGTTACATCAGCTAGTCTGACCAATACACAACAATAGCCACACCTGTTGTTACCAATAGCTCTGCCTCCTCTTTAAGTGCCATTTCAATGTTCCTCTACTTCTCACTTGCTTTATTTTCAGCTCCTTTTCTCTTATACAAAAACTCTAATAACTTGCCTGGAGAAGGCAATGGCACCCCACTCCAGTACTCTTGCCTGGAAAATCCCATGGACGGAGGAGTCTGGTAGGCTGAAGTCCATGGGGTCGCTAGGAGTCAGACACGAATGAGCGACTTCACTTTCACTTTTCACTTCCATGCATTGAAGGAAATGGCAACCCACTCCAGTGTTCTTGCCTGGAGAATCCCAGGGACGGGGGAGCCTGGTGGGCTGCCGTCTATGGGGTCACACAGAGTCGGACACGACTGAAGCGACTTAGCTAATAACTTGCCACCCCCACTTTCCTCCTCACCCAGGGACCCTCATCCTCTGGCTTGTACTCCCTTGTATACACCCTCAGCTCCCTTGTCCCTGCCTTCTTCCACTGTGCTTTCCTAGCAAAACCACACTGGGGTGAAGTCTACTTCACTTCCTGCAGCCAGTGAATGTGGACCCACAGAACCAAACTGCCTCTCTTAAAATTAAATGACCAAATACTTTAATAGAGCATTTAGTGCTACTAGAAAAATCATCTTACATTTCCATTCTGCACTGCTCTATCCCAATTTTTCTTCTCTTCAACCCTGCACATCTCCTGCCGTTCCCCTGAATCATTGTCTGACAGGCTACCTGTTTCCAGTGAGATAACAGCAGCAGTCCAAAGAGCTGTAGGATCCAAGCTTTATTTATGTTTAATTCATTTAAAAATTTGAAAGAATGTTTGAGGGGAGATGGATAAATTAGGAGGCTGGGGTTAACACATACACTATACATAAAATATAAATATATATGCTTCCCTGGTGGCTTAGTGGTAAACAATCCACCTGTCAATGCAGGAGACTCAGTTTTGACCCCTAGGTCAGGAAGATCCCCTGGAGAAGAAAATAGCAACCCACTCCAGTATTCTTGCCTGGACAGGGGAGCCAAGTGGGCTACAGTCCATGGGGTCGAAAAAGTCAGACACGACTTAGCGACTAAAACAACAACCAAAAATATGTAAAACAGATAACCAACAAAGACCTACTGGATGGCAAGGGAACGACACTCAATATTTGTAATAACCTAGGAGATCCAACCAGTCCATTCTGAAGGAGATCAGCCCTGGGATTTCTTTGGAAGGAATGATGCTAAAGCTGATACTCCAGTACTTTGGCCACCTCATGCGAAGAGTTGACTCATTGGAAAAGACTGATGCTGGGAGGGATTGGGGCAGGAGGAGAAGGGACATAGGATGAGATGGCCGGATGGCATCACTGAACGTGAGTCTGAGTGAACTCCGGGAGTTGGTGATGTATAGGGAGGCCTGGCGTGCTGCGATTCATGGGGTCGCAAAGAGTCGGACACGACTGAGCGACTGAACTGAACTGATAAGGGAAAAGAATCTGAAAAAGAATGCATACACATATATATGCACACATACATGTGTGTGCATTTCTGCTCCATGCACTTGTACAACCACACTAGCCAGCCTATGCATGCGTCCTATCCCCTCTTACCTTTCACACAAACTTCCAGCAACTATTTTTCTCTTTCTTGTATCATTTTGGTTTGCTTTAGATTTTAAAAAAATGCATGTATACTTAAAAAAATTATTTATTTATTATTTTTGGCTGAGCACAGGCTTTCTCCAGCTGTGGCAAGTAGGGGCTACTCTCTAACTGTGGTGTGTGGGCTTCTTGTTGTGGTAGCTTCTCTTGTGGAGCACAGGCTTTTGGGTACGCCAGCTTCAGTAGTTGTGGCACATGGGCTTAGTTGCTCTGTGGCATGTGGCATCTCAATTTCCAGACCAGGAACAAATCTGTATTCCCTGCATTGACAGGCGGATTCTCAACCACAGGACCACCCAGGAAAGTTCTCAGTTTGTATATTTTAAAATATAGCAAAAAGCACTAATCTTAAGTGTAATGCTTGATGCATTTTTTTATATATGTATATACCTCTCTGATTACCGTTCATGTCCAGGTAAAGAACATTTCTATCACTCCTGAAGTCTTCCCCATACATTTCATCCAAGTACCTCCTCAAGGGTATCCACCATTCTAACCTCTATCACCCTAACTGATCATGCAAATAAGACCTCATATAAATGGCACATGACAGAATGTAATCTTCTGTGCCTGACCATTTCATTTAACTTTATGCCTGTGAGGTTAATTGCAAGTAGCAGGAATTCATCTTTTTTATTGCTGTGCAATATTCCATTTTATGAGTGCGCAACAATTTATTTACCTATTTTACTGATTGTGGCAAATTTAAGATTGATGCAAATTCCTTGACATTTCTCCCATTGAAAGATGGAGGGGTCTGTGTCCCCTTGAACTGGGCTGGTCTGTGACTGCTTTGACCAAGAGTATGATGGTGGTGAGCTTAAGTTGCTTTCAGGCCTAGCTTTTAAGAGGTTTGGCAGTTCCTCTTTCCTTTCTCTTGGAGCCCAGAACCACCATATAAGAAGACTGACTATTCTAAAGGCACTATGCTTCATGAAAGCCCATGTAAAGTGGCTGAGAGTAGAAACAGAGAGTTTCTGGGACTTCCCTTGTGGTCCAGTGGTTAAGAATCCACCTTCTAATGCAGGGGATGCAGGTTCAATCCCAACTAGGGATTGAACTAAGATCCCACAGGCCTTGGGGCAACTAAGCCTACACAACAGGACTAGAGAAGCCCAAGAGATGATGAAGACCCAGGGCAGCCAAAAAAAAAAAAAAAGAGAGTTTCCTTGCCAGTCCCCACATGTTCAAATCATCCCACTGAGGCTCCAGAGATCATAGAGCAAAGATGAGCTGTCTCTGTTGTGCCTTGTTTGATATCCTGACCCACAGAACCGTAAGACATAATAATACAGACATATTGTTATTTTAAGCCTCTAAGTTTGGGAATTGTTTGGTGCACAATAATTAATAGCCAGGAAACTACTGTCAGATATTTGGATATTTCCTGTTTCTGGCTTCTAGGCGTAAGGTGGTTACAAACATTCTTGCACATGTCTTTTAGTAGTTATAAGCATCATTACTCTTTGGTATGGGCTTTCTTAGTGACTCAGATAGTAAAGAATCTGTCTGCAATGCAGGATACCTGGGTTTGATACCTGGGTCGGGAAGATCCCTGGAGAAGGGAATGGCAACCCACGCCAGTATTCTTGCCTGGAGAATTCCATGAACAGAGGACCTGGTGGGCTGCAGTCCATAATGTTGTAAAGAGTCAGACACAACTGGGGGACTAACATTTTCACTCTTGGGTCTAAGCATCATCACCAGTCTTTCCCTTTTCTCGATCATTCTCATCAATATACAAGAACACTCCCATCTTAAAGAAACATATACTGCCCCATTTCTTTACTCCCCTTACAGCAACACTTCTTGAGTTGTCTACACTTCCTATCTTCACCTCTCTTCCTCCCCTGCATCTACTCCAGCCACACTTTCGTCTCCTCTACTCCATCGAAAGAGCTCTTGTTAATGTCCCCAGGGCCTTTATGCTCCCAAATCCACTGGGTATTTATTGGTCCTCATTCTTACTCAACTTTTTCAGCAGCGTTGGACACACAGGATCCCTCTCACCTTGTTGCAGCACTTCTTCATTTACCATCTGTATAGACTCCACTCTTGATTCTGCTTCCACTTTTTTGGCCGTTCCTCTTTAGCCTCATTTCATCATTCCAAATCTCTAAAAGTTAATATCTCCCAGAGCACTAGCCACACTCAATCGATATTCACACACAGTATCAAGGCTTTCAGAACCATCTATTTGCTGCTCATTTCCAAATTTACATTTCCAGCCTGTACCTCTTCCTTGACTTGTACTCAATTGCCCACTCTGATGACTTTATCTCTTACCTCTCTTCTTCTCACCTTACCATGCTCCAGCTTCAGTGATCTCTTGCTTTCTCATGAACTCCCAAGTTTAACTGCACTTGGAGCCTTTGACTTTGCTGTTTCTGCTCTCTTGGAATTCTCTTTCCTACATCTGTGCATGGCCGGCTCATTATCTTTCAGGACTGAATGAGTGAACAAATGTATTATTTGAAAGATAGGTTTCATAACTTTATATTTGCAATATTAGTTCTTTGTTTAAATGATTTGTTTGCTGTGTTGGGTCTTCGTTGCTGCACAGGCTTTTCTCTAGTTGCCATGAGCAGGGGCTACTTTCCGGCTGTGGGGCCTGGGCTTCTCACTGCAGTGGCTTCTCTTGCTGGGGAGCATGGGCTCAGCTTCAGTTGCTGAGGCTTCAGGGCTCAGTAGGTGTGGCTCTTAGACTCTGGAGCACAGCCTCTATAGTTACGGTGCACGGGCTTAGTTGCTCTGTAGCATGCAGGATCTTCCTGGACCAGGGGTCACATCTGTGTCTTCCATGTTGGCAGATTGATTCTTTACCACTGAGCCATCGGGAAAGCTCCTGTTTCATAACTTTAATAGTATTATCATTAGCATCTTTTTTTATTAACCTATATCTTGAATATAAAAATAAAGAGCATCTTTATATTCAAGATATAGGCTTAAGAGCATTTTAATGACCTATTTAATACAACACAGAAATATAAAGAATAGTACAACAAATGCCCAGGGACCTCCCATCCCTTATTAATTAACTCCCTTGGGCCCTACCCACAATGGACAAATTGTATGACAGAATTTGCTTTCAGTGACTAATTTACATGGTTAATTAAAATCAAATCAACAAGGACAAGAGTCAATACATCACATATCCAGAAATAGTAACTGTATGGAAAAGGACATCTGATCCTTGCAGAGGTAAGTAGAAGGGAAGATTAAGGTGAGTCATGACAGGGGGAACGGTGGGTGCAAATATCTGGAGTGCTCTTATGTGGGAAAGTGAGTGAATTTCTGCGTCATTCCGGAATGTCTAAAGGGTAGATGTTGGATGCAGTCCAACACCAGCATGCTTGCCGTAACACTCAAGCAACTTCTGAATTTTTTTTGTTTGTTTATTTAGGAAATTTCTTCAGCCTCCCCTCTCCCCCAATTGACTTGAAACATTTTCTATTTAGGGCCTAGAAGCTGGCTTGCAAACTTGACCCTTGGTCCAGCCTTTGGTCTAGCAACTTCTTCCTTCACCATGACTGCATTTTCCTCCAGAAGGCTACCTCCAACCCTCCGGGCAAATACTTTACTGGGTTTGCCAGTACTTGCCATAGGACTTGGCCAAGGAAATCAAGTAGCAGGGGGTAGGTTTCAGCTCCATGAAGTGAGGGAAGTTGTCCTTCACTCTGTCCCTGGGCATGTGATAGAAGTGACTGGAAGCCACCTCTCCAAAGAAGCAAAGGGAACTCCTGAACTGAGGGTTCAGTGAGGGGACTGAAGGCCAGCACCTTTTCCAAATCTAATCTCCCAAGGGCCCAAGAACTGCTGATACAAAGAGGTCTAGGACTAACCAAGGATAGGATTCTTTATGTTGATGTCCATTTTGTATTCCAGAAAACAGTGATGGTGTTCCAGATTTAATCATTTTGAGTCTCTGTTTCTTTAGCTCTAAAAATCAGAAACATATGGGACTTCCCTAAATGTACTGTGAAGAACTTGCCTGTCAGTGCTAGAGACACAGGAGACGCGGGTTCTATCCCTGGGTCGGGAGGATCCCCTGGAGGAGGGCATGGCAACCCACTCCAGAATTCTTGCCTGGAGAATCCCATGGACAGAGGAGCCTGGTGGGCTACAAAGAGTCAGATGACTGGGCGCACAAAGAGTCAGATGACTGGGCGCACATGTATGCACTGTAGTTACATCCATGTTTTATACATAAGTTAGTGGTCTAGGGACTTCCCTGGTAGTCCAGTGGCTAAAACTCTGCGCTCCCAATGCATGGGGCTTGAGTTCAATCCCTAGTTGGGGAACTAGATCCCACGTGCTAAAACTAAGGCCTAGTGCAGCCAAATTAATAAATAAATAATTTAAAAAAGAAAAAAAGTTAGTGATCCAGTGGTGACAACCCCATGCTTCCAATGAGAGGGCCTGGTTTCAATCCCTAGTCCAGGAACTAAAATCCCCCAGTGCAGTGCTGTGCCCCACCCCCACCAAAATCAGGAAAAAATAAAAATACTATATACCATGGGAGTTATTGTAAAAATTAAGAGATGTTTGCTTTGTAAATTGTAAAGCACTTGAAAATTTAAACAGGTCTGACCAAACTGTTGACAGTGGTAACCTCCAAGGAGTGGCTGTGAATAAAAATCTTTGAATTTTTTTTCAGTGAGCATGTATTGTTTGTTGTTCAGTTGCTCAGTTGTGTCCGACTCTCTGCAACTCCATGGACTGCTGTACGCCAAGTTTCTCTGTCCTTCACCATTTTCTGGAGCTTGCTCAAACTCATGTTCATCAAGTTGGTGATGCCATCCAACCATCTCATCTTCTGTCGTCCCCTTCTCCCCCTGCTCTCAATCTTTCCCAGCATCAGGGTCTATTCTAATGAGTTGGCTCTTCGCATCAGGTGGCCAAAGTATTGGAGTTTCAGCATCAGTCCTTCCAATGGATATTCAGGATTGATTTCCTTTAGGTTTGATCTCCTTGCAGTTCAAGGGACTCTTAAGAATCTTCTCTGACACCACATGTATTGGAGAAGCATGTAATATATTCGCAATAAAATTTAAAGATTTTAAAATATTACATATAGTATATACTGATTATTTAATTACATATGAACCCATAAATATGTTTCTATGAAGATATATACATCCTTTCAGCCTTTTTCTCCCTTTGGGATGATACTGATAGCCATCATGTTATGAGTTAACATCATTCCATGCTATTAATTGAGGCTTCCCTGATGGCTCAGATGGTTAAGTGTCTGCCTGCAATGTGGGATACCCAGGTTCAATCCCTGGGTCGGGAAGATCCTCTGGAGGAGGAAATGGCAACCCACTCCGTACCCTTGCCTGGAAAATCCCATGGATGGAGGAGCCTGGTATGCTACAGTTCACGGGATCACAAAGAGTTGGACATGACTGAGCGACTTCACTTTCCTTTCCTTTTCCATGCTATTAAACATTCTTTAATAACATTCCTATAATGATGTCTGTCGGAGAAGGCAATGGCACCCCACTCCAGTACGCTTGCCTGGAAAATCCCATGGATGGAGGAGCCTGGTAGGCTGCAGACCATGGGGTCGCTAAGAGTCGGAAACGACTGAGCGACTTCACTTTCACTTTTCACTTTCATGAACTGGAGAAGGAAATGGCAACCCACTCCAGTGTTCTTGCCTGGAGAATCCCGGGGACGGGGGAGCCTGGTGGGCTGCTGTCTATGGGGTCGCACAGAGTCGGACACGACTGAAGTGACTTAGCAGCAGCATCAGCAATGATGTCTGTAGATTTATCTAACTGGTTCCTTATTGTCTGAGTTGACTCCAGTTTTTTCCATATTAAAAACAATACTGTGATGAATATTCTTGTGTCTATTTCTAATTATTCCCTTAGGATGGCTTCTCTTGACTTTAAAAAATGTGCAGTGTTAGTGTTGTGCATTAAATTTTATCTGGGGCAAAATGGGGACTGCAGCCTGGGATATAGCACCTCAGATACCTTTTAGAAACTGCTCCAAAGAGGCAGGGGAAGGTGATTTGGCGAAGATGGAGTACGTGCAATCAAGCACATACTTTTTGCAGAAGGTTTCTGTTAGTCACAAAGAGCAGTCATCACTAGGAAGGATTTTAGTGTTCTTCTAGATGTGAGGAGATATAAGAATTGGGCTCATAAAAATCAGCTCCTAAAATAACTGTCTGAAGACCTGTTTTGCCAGTCCCCACCCCTACCCCAGTACAGAGTGCCTCATTTCTGCTCTCTACCCTAAACTCCTTTCAGGGTATGTTGAAAATCAACAGCTATAGCAGCACCTGACCTAATCCTTGTAGAGGTAGATGCTGCTAAGTCGCTTCCGTCGTGTCCAACTCTGTGCGACCCCATAGATGGCAGCCCACTAGGCTCCCCCGGCCCTGGGATTCTCCAGGCAAGAACACTGGAGTGTTCCTTCTCCAACGCATGAAAGTGAAAATGAAAGTGAAGTCGCTCAGTCGTGCCAGACTCTTAGCGACCCCATGGACTACAGCTCACCAGGCTCCTCCATCCATGGGATTTTCCAGGCAAGAGTACTGGAGTGGGGTGCCATTGCAAGTGCCAATTTGCAGATGACACCACTTTCTCGAAGTAGAATTGCAGGGTCAAAGGGAAAGCTTGTTTTCCAGGCTTCTGATCCTGTTACCAAAAAGCCTTCAAGAAAGATGGTACCAATTATGTTTCTGCCAGCAGCGCACTGCCCAACGAATTGAAACAATGAAAATGCAAGATAAGTGACAGCAGCTGGATGGGTGACCCAGGAAACATTGAGTTGAGAAGGGAGATTCGTCGGCTGGTACAGACCCTGTAGGGAAGTCTTACTCTACTAGAGCCTTGTCATTCATTAACTACTTGAAGCCTCTATGATTCATTACCCCAATGAGAAGTCCATTGGGTCAGATACACCGTCTCCACTGTGGCACCAATTAGCGTGATCAGGAGAGGAGACAGTCCCTCCAGTTCACCCAGGGCCACCTTCTCAGAGCCAAGTTGATAGAGTAAACTGGTGGCCTAGTCAGCCTGGCCAGCTTCCTGCATGGCCTGAGGTTAGAATGAGCCTCTTTATTTCTGGCCTCACTGTCTTTCACCCTCAAACTGTCTGAAAACTGGCTATAGATCAGGCCCTGCAATGGAGAAGCCCAGCCCTTTCCCCTTTCCTTGTGGATCCTCCCTAAACCCCAACCTCACTTGAGGTTTTTATGAACCTGGGCCCAGTCGCACTGGCAGTAGGAACAAGCTCAGCACTTTCTCTCTTATTTCCATCCCCCCGCCCCCACCACCCAAGAGCTCAAGACCTGGAGGAAATTAATAAAAATTCTTCTCATGCTTTCAAGTATTTCTTGTTGTTGCTGTTATCAGAAGTCAAATCTGAAGCGGGGAGGAAGGGAGGCCTTGGGATGTTTTGACCTCTTATTTCTTCAATAGGTTTTGGTTCTCAGCTTATACTATAATGCTTTGACATTTCCAAGCTAAACAAGAGATAATGTGGTGGGAGTAGGGTGGTTTGTGTTGGGAAGAAAGTATCATTTCTGGATAAGAGAGATATAAAACATCTATGGATTAGTGAAGAAGACCACAGGACTCAACACCCTAGGAGTCTTCACCATATTATCCATTAATAGCCCCAAAATGGAAGAATCCCCATGCCTATCCACAGTAGAGCAGATAAATAAAGTGTGACATATTCACGCAGTGGAATACTAGATAGCAACGAAAAAGAACACATTCTATGTACACAGAATATGGATGGCTCTCAAACACATAATGCCAGGTGAAAGAAGTTTAATCCAGAAGAATACATATCATATGACCCCATTTATACCAAATTAAATAATAAGCCAGATATAACTGTAGTGTTTAGGAATGCCTATTGGGTAATACACTACTAAGAAAAGTAATAAGTGATTTTCATTAAAGTCAAGATAGTAGTGACCTCCAGTAGAACAGCAGGAGATTGGGAGGGAGCATGAGGGGGCTTCTGGGTGCTGGTGATGAGCTATTAATGGTTTTTTTTTTTTACAAGCTGGAATCAAGATTGCCGGGAGAAATATCAATAACCTCAGATATGCAGATGACACCACCCTTATGGCAGAAAGGGAAGAGGAGCTAAAAAGCCTCTTGATGAAAGTGAAAGTGGAGAGTGAAAAAGTTGGCTTAAAGCTCAACATTCAGAAAACGAAGATCATGGCATCTGGTCCCATCACTTCATGGGAAATAGATGGGGAAACAGTGGAAACAGTGCCAGACTTTATTTTTTTAGGCTCCAAAATCACTGCAGATGGTGACTGCAGCCATGAAATTAGAAGACGCTTACTCCTTGGAAGAAAAGTTATGTCCAACCTAGATAGCATTTTCAAAAGCAGAGACATTACTTTGCCGACTAAGGTCCGAGATGTGTATAAGAGACAGNAAACAGTGCCAGACTTTGTTTTTGGGTGGCTCCAAAATCACTGCAGATGGTGACTGCAGCCATGAAATTAAAAGACGCTTACTCCTTGGAAGTAAAGTTATGACCAACATGAATAGCATATTCAAAAGCAGAGACATTACTTTGCCGACTAAGGTCCGTCTAGTCAAGGCTATGGTTTTTCCAGTAGTCATGTATGGATGTGAGAGCTGGACTGTGAAGAAGGCTGAGTGCCAAAGAATAGATGCTTTTGAACCGTGGTGTTGGAGAAGACTCTTGAGAGTTCCTTGGACTGCAAGGAGATCCAATCAGTCCATTCTGAAGGAGATTAGCCCTGGGATTTCTTTGGAAGGAATGATGCTAAAGCTGAAACTCCAGTACTTTGGCTACCTCCTGAGAAGAGTTGACTCATTGGAAAAGACTTTGATGGTGGGAGGGATTGGGGGCAGGAGCAGAAGCGGATGACCAAGGAAGAGATGGCTGGATGGCATCACGGACTCAATGGACGTGAGTCTGAGTGAACTCCGGGAGTTGGTGATGGACAGGGAGTCCTGGCGTGCTGCGATTCATGGGGTCGCAAAGAGTTGGACACGACAGAGTGACTGAACTGAACTGAACTGAACTAGTCTATTTCACTGGACTAAAGTAGATTCTTCAAAGCAGATTCAGTTTCCTCCTCTGAGTGTATGAGACTAATAGATCTTGATATTGTGAGCCCACAGAGGATTAAAGATTGGAGATATCTCAGCTTTTAGTATTAAATGTTTGTTTTAGCCCCTATTTCATGTATCACCAAAAAGTTGATTTCTCCCATCCCAAGATTCCCTTTTATCTGATCAGAGGATAAACCTCTACTATTCTGCCAGAGGGGCCAAAAGGCTTTCACTAGACTTGGTAATCTGAGCATTTAAAACATACTTCTAACCAATTTTCCTGAGTTTTATCTTAGCTTTTCTCTATACTTCCAATAGTATCTTATAGCATTAATTCAAGATACTTTAGGTAGATCAGATTTCTCCATTGTCAGTGTAAAATTGGTTCTCTTTAGTCTCTTTAATATTTAGATGTCCTATCTTCAAAAATATTGCTATTTTCTCTTTGATCCTGTAAGTTTATATCATTTTATTAAACTATTTACCATCAAACTATGTAGTTTCAAGAGAGACTAATCTATATGCATTTGATATGACATATTTGTTCAGGTTTCTGCACCTACTCTTGCCTTGTTTTGAAGAACAAAATAAATTGTCATGGCGTTGAGCAACTATTCCTCAGAGTTTGCGTAAGGATTTTTTTCATGGTGTTTATTTTTAACATAACTGGGTTTTGTGTTTTCTCTATATTCATTTTTTCAGTTGTTTTAATAATGAAAAACTGCTATAAGTCACATTTTACCTCTTTTTATCTTATGTATCCCTTAACTATTATAATCACAGTTATTTTTACTACTTTTGTCTTTTATATGCCAAAGAATGTTCAAACTACTGCAAAATTAGACTCATTTCACATTCTAGCAAGGTAATGTTCAAAGTCCTTCAAACCAGGCTTCAATAATACATGAACTGAGAACTTTCAGATGCACAAGTTAGAAAAGGCAGAGGAAGATGAGATCAAATTGCCAACATCTGTTGGATCATAGAAAAAGCAAGAGAGTTCCAGGGAAATTTCTACTTATGTTCACTGACTACACTAAAACCTTTGACTGTGTGGATCACAACAAACTGTGAAAAATTCTTCAAGAGACGAGAATACCAGAGTACCTTACCTGCCTCCTGAGAAACCTGTATGTGGGTCAAGAAGCAACAGTTAGAACCTTATATGGAGCAACGGACTGGTTCAAAATTGAGAAAGGGAAATATAGCAGGCAGGAGGTGAAGGGAATGACCGGACGAGATGGTTAAATGGTATCACCGACTCAATGGACATGAGTTTGAGCAAACTCCAGAAGATGGTACAGTACAGGAAAGCCTGGTGTGCTGCAGTCCATGGGGTCACAAAACTTCAGACATGACTGAGTGGCTGAACTGTCTTTTATATACCAGCTTTATAAGTGATGAATACACTACTTCTACCATATATTTGCTTTTCCAGTGAGATTTTTTTCCTTCAATATATTCTTGTTACTAACTAGCACCTTTTCTTTGCAGCTTATAAAAGTTCCTTTAACATTTCTTATAAGACTGGCTTAGTGGTGATGAACTCTAGCTTTTGCTTGTCTGGAAAAAGCTTTATATTTCTTTCAATTCTGAATTATAGCTTTTCCAGGTTTTCCTGGTTAAAATTTTGTTTTTTGTTTTTTTCCTTTTCAGCACTTTAAATATATTGTGCCAGTGCCTACTAGCTTACAAAGCTTCTGCTGAAAAACCTGTTGTTAGTCCCTTGTACACAATAAGTTGTTTTTCTCTTACTGCTTTTAATATTCTTTCCTTGTCTTTAAGTTTTGACACTTAATTTTAATATGTCTTCATGTGAATCTCTTTAAGTTCATTTTATTTGAAATTCTCTGTGTTTCCTGGATCTTGATGCTTGTTTCCTTCACAAGATATGGAAAGTTTTCAGCTATTATTTCTTCAAATTTAAAATTTCTATCCCTTTCTCTCTCTACTCCTTCTCTGAGAAGTTTTTATACATAAGATTCACAGTGATCAGAAAGCAAAAACCTGTGATAAATACAAATAAGATAAAGAAATATAAACATATGACTAAAGAAAGTCATTAAACCACAAAAGAAGATAACAAAAGAGAGGAAGTACTAAAAGGGTCAAGAAACAACAAAATGCCAATAAGTACATGCCTATCAATAATTACTTTAAACGTAAATGGACTAAATTCTCCAATAAAAAGACAGAGTGGCTGAATATATGCAAAAATAAGATCCATCGATATGCTGCCTACAAGAGATTCACTTCAGATATAAGGATACACACAAACTGAAAGTGAAGGGATGGAAAAAGATATTTCATGCAAAAACAAAAAAACTGGGGTAGCCATATGAAATAGAGCAGGAACCTATAGTCCCCCTGATCATGTCTACAGCCTGCCTTTTGTCTGGGGAATAATTTTAGCCAAAGAATAACCTTAATCAGAGAAATGAGAAAATGTAGAAACAAAGGAAAACAGTCCAACAAGACTAAATAATAATAGTTTAGTCATTTAGTCAAGGACCTTTAGCTCCTATGCAAGGGCTATTTTTTAGATAATATTCTGAGCCATTTTATTGAGTTATCTTATAGATACTAAAACCTCTTCAGGTACAAGAAGTTAACTATGATGACCAGACTGTGGCTATGATATAAGCTGCCACAATTCCAATGACCTGTCTTAAAGAGATGGAGATAAACTGACCCTGGAACTAACAACTAAATGCTCTTAAAACAATTAAGATGATACTGATCAGACCATTGCATGACTAATATCAAGACGACTGTTAGAGCTGAGTGTGCTGTTTCTGCCTGGAGCCCCCTCCCTCAGTCTATAAAAGCTCTTGCCCACTGATTGTCAAAGGAGGAGTCAGCCTTTGACCAGGAGTCTGTCACCCCCCATGGTTGCCTGCATCTGAAATAATGCAAATCTTCCTTTCCACCAAACTTGCCTCTTTAGTGGCTTTTGAGTGATGAGTAGCAGACCCCACTTTCAGTAACATACTCATATCAGACAAAATAGAGTTGAACAGAGTAACAAGAGACAAGGTAGGTGTTACACAAAGATAAAGGGTCAATCCAATAAGAGGATAAAACTCATATGATCTTTTCAATAGATGGTGATAAAGCATTCAATGAAATTCAACAGTCATATATACTAAAAGCTTTAAATAAAGTGGGTGTAGAGGGCACATACCTCAACATAAAAATACCATACATGGCAAGCCCACAGCTAACATCACACTCAATGGTCAAAGGCTAAAAGCTTTTCCTCTAAGATCAGAACAAGATAAGGATGCTACTCTCACCAATTTTATACAAAATAGTGTTGGAAGTATAAGCAAGAGCATTTAGGCAAGAAAAAGATATGAAAAGACATTCACATTGGAAAGTAATAAGTAAATCTGTCACTATTTACAGATTACATAATATTATATATGGAAAAATCTAAAGACTTTATCAAAAGATGTTGCTGCTAAGTCACTTCAGTCGTGTCCGACTCTGTGTGACCCCATAGACGGCTGCCCACCAGGCTCCCCGTCCCTGGGATTCTCCAAGCAAGAACACTGGAGTGGGTTGCCATTGCCTTCTCCAATGCAAGAAAGTGAAAAGTGAAAGAGAAGTCTCTCAGTCGTGTCCGACCCTCAGCGATCCCATGGACTGCAGCCTTCCAGGCTCCTCCATCCATGGGATTTTCCAGGCAAGATTTCTGGAGTGGGGCGCCATTGCCTTCTCCATCAAAAGATGTTAGAACAAATGAATCTTTTAAAAAATTTTCTCTCTTTTTTTTTTTTTTCAAATAAATCTTATAGTAGTGAACAAGCAAAGTTCCTCAGTCATGTCCAACTCTTTGCGACCCCACCGACTGTAGCCCATCATGCTCCTCCATCCACGGGATTTTCTAGGCAAGAGTATTGCAGTGGGTTGCCATTTCTTTCTCCAGAGGATCTTCCTGATCCTGGGATAGAACCTGGGTGTCCCAACGGGATTTTCTAGGCAAGAGTATTGCAGTGGGTTGCCATTTCTTTCTCCAGAGGATCTTCCTGACCCTGGGATAGAACCTGGGTGTCCCATACTGTAGGCAGATGCTTTACCATCTGAGCCATCAATCTTATAGTAAACTTATAGTATATAAAATAAACAGCCAAAATGTATTGCATGTCTAATAATGACACTAATAATGAATTATCAGAAAGAGAAATTTAGAAAACAATCCCATTTATAACTGCACCAAAAAGAGTAAAATATCTATAAATAAGTTTAACCAAGGACATGACAAGTACAAGACACATACAAAAAGAAATGAATATAACACAAATAAATGAAAAGATATTCCATGCTCATAGGTTGAAAAAATCAATATTGTTAAACATACTACCCAAAGCAATCTATAGATTCAAAGCAATAATCCTAAAACTGGTATGGGCCACAAGCAACTCAGAACAGCCAAGTGAATCTTGAGAAAGTGGAGGCCTCAAGGTCCCTGATTTCAAACTATATTTCAAAGGTATAGTAATTATTAATAAAAGTATGTACAGGCATAAAAACATAGATCAGTGAAACAGATGGAAAAGAAATAAACCTGCACATATATTGTCAATTAACTTATAACAAAGGAACCAGGAATATTCAATGGGAAAAGGACCGTCTTTTCAATAAGTAGTGTTGGGAAAATGGCATCATTATAGCAAAAGAATGAAACAAGACCACTATCTTACACCATCCACAAAAATTAATTTAAACTGGATTAAAGACATGAATGTAAGACCTTCTGAAAACACAAATCTCCTAGAAGAAAACATAGGTGGTAAGTTCCTTGACATAAGTCTTGGTGATGATTTTTCTAATCTAACACCAAAACAAAACAAGAGCAATAAAAGCAAAGGAAAAAGACAACATACTGAATGGGAGAAAATATTTGAAAGTCATATAGTTGATAAAGGGATAATAACCCAAATATATAAAGAATCCATAAAACACAATAACCAAAAAACAAACAACCCAATTTAAAAGATGGCCAAAGAATCTGAATAGACATTTTTCTAAAAAAAAAAAAAAAAAAATACAGATGGCTAAACATCATTAATCATCAGGGAAATGTAAACTGAAGCCACAATGAGATGTCACTTCACACCTGTTTCGAATGGCTATTATCAAAAAGACAGGAAACAACAAGTGTTGGCGAGAATCTGGAGAAAAGGGAACCATTGAGCTCTGCTGGTGGGAATGTAAACTGGTGTAGGCACTATGCAAAACAGTATGGAGGGCCCTCAAAGAGTTAAAAATAGAACTGCCATATGTTCCAGTAATGTCTCTTGCTCACTGAGTATTATTTTCAATAGCCAAGATAGGAACATAACCTAATTGAAATACATTTCAGCCTATTCAGAAATATTATTCAATATATAATATTGTTCCAGAGTATTATTCAAATTCATATATATATCAGTATTCAGTTCAGTTTAGTTCAGTCACTCAGTCGTGTCTAACTCTTTGCGACCTCATGGACCACAGCATGTCAGGCCTCCCTGTCCATCACCAACTCCCGGAGTTTACCCAAACTCATGTCCACTGAGTCAGTGATGCCATCCAACTATTTCATCCTCCGTCGTCCCCTTCTCCTCCTGCCTTCAATCTTTCCCAACATCAGGGTCTTTTCCAGTGAGTCATCTCTTCACATAGGTGGCCAAATTACTGGAGTTTCAGCTTCATCATCAATCCTTCCAATGAACATTCAGGACTGATCTCCTTTAGGATGGACTGGTTGGATCTCCTCGCTGTCCAACGGAATCTCAAGAGTCTTCGCCAATACCACAGTTCAAAAGCATCAATTCTTTAGCATTCAACTTTCTTTATAGTCCAACTCTCACATCCATACGTGACTACTGGAAAAACCATAGCCCTGACTAGATGGAACTTTTGTTGGCAAAGTAATGTCTCTGTTTTTTAATATATGAGTATTATTGATTCATAAAAAAAATGAAATATTTAACACAGACAACACAGATGGACTTTGAGGGCATGATGCTAAGTGAATAAGTCAGATAGAGAAAGACAAATACTATATGAGCTCTCCTTATGTGAAATCAAAGAAAAAAATAATTGAAAAACCCAGAGATACAGTAACAGATTGCTGGTTACCAGAGGCATGAGGTAAAGGGTAACAGAAATGTGTTATTTTTTTTTTAATTAAAAAGAAAAAAGGAAATAAATTTGTGAGATCCTGTAATCAAGTTAAAGGGTAATATTTCCTCCAATTTAATTAGATATGCATATTGGTATAAAAATCGAAATAAAAATGAAAGCAATCTTAAACACATACACACACGCATGCTTGAAGGCAGAACTATATTTATTTCCTGTGCTCTCACTAACAAGAAAAAACCTTTAAACAGCACAAGAATTAACTTTTCCATTAAGTTTAATAGGACCTGCTTGAGATATTCATGAAGGCCTTAAGCTATTTGGGTGGTATAACCTTACAACTTTTTCCATTTCTTCTATGTTGTTGGAATATTCAAAAAGTTTTAATTTCTCTTAATTCAGACTTTTTTTTACATTTTTTCTAAAACTTAACCTTTTCACATACACTTTAAATATGTTGGCTAATATTTACATACTGTATTCTTCAGAACCATTTAAATCATCCAGTTTCTCTTTCTTCTTGATTTATCTATATTTATATTCTTTCTCTTTGGGTGAGGGGGTATCTAATGCATTTGTATTAAAAAAAAAACAGCCTTTCATTTATATTAAAATTCTATTGGTTATTATGGAGGAAGGTTAATATTTTAAATGGAAGCATACTGTTTTCCAGATTATGAGTAATACATATTTACTGCAACATTTCTTGGAGCAGATAGTGAAATACTTCCTGCTGCCATGTTTCTTCAAAGGTTACACAATTGGACCTTCAGACTAAACAATTCTTCCTTGTCTAGGACTGTCTGGCCCAATGCAGGATGCACACCGTCTCCGACCTCTACTTGGTAAAAGCAAGCCATGTCCCTGTCATTGATTAAACCTAAATACTAGTCATGTCCCTGTCACTGATTAAACCTAAGATGACTTACATTCCCAAAAGCATGTGAGGGGAGTGGTCCTGAGAGACATTTGAAAATTCTCAACTCCCCTTCTCATTTCAGACCCAATTAAATAATGGAATAAATATGCAAACCAATAGATGAAAGGTTTTTCATTATACAATTGTTTACAAAATGGATAAAATGGAAATGCCATAAATTTTCATCAATTATGACTTATTTAAATATAAGTAAAAGGAATTTCATGGTGGTCCAGTGGTTGGGACTTTGCCTTCTAATGCAGGGGATGTGGGTTTGATCCCTAGTCAGGCAGGGAGCTGGGATCTCACATGCCTCAAGGCTAAAGAGCTACATAAAACAGACGCAATGCTGCAACAAATTCAAGAAAGACTGTTAAAAAAAAAAAAAAGATCCAATTAGAAGAAACTTAGAAAAATAAATATAGGTTAAAAAATAGCACTTTACAGACTTTCAAATAATGCTAAGATGTTCAATGTATTTTTTAATGAGATGTCAGAAACTACATATCATAAATAGTATTTTTATATATGTATGTATATGTATGATATAATCTAAATTTTTACCAATAATTATGAAGAGATAAAGATATGGCACTTGGAATTACAGAGAAAATGGTATTTTAACTTATTATACTTAATCCACTTCGTCCATTCTGGACTGTTAGAGCATTTACAATAATCATTTTTAAAATGGTATTTCAAATTTTTTTAAAGGGAATATCAGGTAACAACTGCAGCCATTCTAGTATTCATAAATGACTATTTCTTGCCTTCAGGTCATGGTAATGGGTACATATTAGGGAAAGAGACAGAGTCCGTGCTGCATGCAGTGAGGATATAAGAATAAACAAAAGGAGGATTACCCAACTATGTACCCTGGCTTCACCAGTTCCTGAGCAAGCTGGGAAGCCACATAGTCCAAGTTTCCGTATACGCTAGTGAAACGTTATTTTTGCCAAAGGACATTTTCTTGGTGGTGAAAACATCATGTTAGGTACAAAAAAATGGTACATTAACTATGCTAAGGAAAAACTGTGGTTCAGTGACATTTTCAGTCCTTTATGAGATCATGTAGTTACAGCAATAATACAAGCTAAGTTTGTCCCAGAATGATTTCTGGCCTGCTTATTCCTACCTATTCACTATTTTTTTTTAATTTAAACAAAAACAAATACTAAAATAACATCCAAGAGTATACAATTAAGCTCTATGTTTTAAGGGACGGTTTATAAGTATGGAAAAAAATTCAAAAAGGGCAATGATCAAGGAGGGAATAGTTAAGAATGGGGAAAAAAATGAAATCCAGTCAATGAAGGAAGGCTAATAGTTATATGGCAGGATGGAGAAAAACATTCTTGGCCAGGAGAACACAAAAGTGGTCATGGGTTTGACCTAAGGATAACAAATAGAAAGGAAGGAAAAGAATACTCAATGTGCTTAGGAGCAGAGTTTAAAACGCTTAAAAAAAAAATCTTAGTTAAGTACTATGCGACCAAGGAAAGGAGAAAGATTAAAGCAATGAAGAAGAATTTAAATATAAAAAGAAGAAAATTGAGAATATTTGTAGGTTTCTGATCAAAAGATACAATGATTAAAGCCACATTATAAATTATTCTATCCACAGAATTAATGATGGATTGAAAGGGATAAAAGTCAAAGAAACTAACCACAAGTTTCTCTTTTAAGTGACTATAAGTCTACTTCAGAACCTAAAGAACTCACATATCTAAATTAATCAGGTATTTTCTGTATATGATTTACACAAAAGTATCTATGTATACATTTAGAAAACAACTTAATTGCATGTTTTCTGAAAAAGTAAAATAGGGGATTGTTATTACTTCAAGTAATATTCATTTAGATCAACCCATGTCTTCCACAAAAATATCTTGGTTAAGGATTAGACTTCACTACCATGTTTCAGATTTGATTTCCTTTCAAAAAGGTATTATCTGTTACTCTGTCATTCAAACCAAAGGGGCATAATTAATGTGGCTCATAGCCAAATTCAGCTTCAACATAACAGTTGTGTATTGAAACATTCATCTTCAAATGGTTCCCTTCTAACTGGAATCTTTACTTTAGAATTAACTTACATTTTCATTACAGTCTCTACAATGAAATTATTTTAAAATTCTTCTTTAGTTTAAAGAATATGCAACTATTTTGTTTTCATAATAGAGCTAGTCCGTCAAAGAAGGTAGAAACTATTATGCCAGGAAGGTTAATATATGTCCTACAGTGTGCAAAATTGGGTGAAAATTGAATGTTTAAAAGTTAGTGACATGAAACGCAAAAGAGAAAATTAAAATTTGTCACAGAATGGAAAGAGCCTTAAGTAATTAAAATCACAATGTATGAGTTACAGATTTTGCCCATGCTATTCTGGGGAAGAAAGTAAAGACCTCTATATCATCATAAAAATGTAAATAGAGATGTTTTAACTTTTCCAACGTGTAGTTTGATAACAGTTCAGTTCAATTCAGTTCAGTCACTCAGTCATGTCTGACTCTTTGCGACCCCATGGCTGCAGCATGCCAGGCTTCCCTGTCCATCACCACTCTCGGAGTTTGCTCAAACTCATGTCCATTGAGTTGGTGATGCCATCCAACCATTTCATCCTCTGTCATCCCCTTCTCCTCCTGCCTTCAATCTTTCCCAGCAGCAGGTAATTTCCAATAAGTTAGTTCTTCGCATCAGGTGACCAAAGTATTGGAGGTTCAGCTTCAGCATCAGTCTTTCCAATGAATATTTAGGACTGATTTCCTTCAGGAATGATTGGTTTGATCTCCTTGCAGTCTAATGAAGTCTCAAGAGTCTTTTCTCCAACACCACAGTTTAAAAGCATAAAATCTTCAGCGCTCAGCTTTCTTTATGGTCCAGCTCTTACATCCATACATGACTATTGGAAAAACCATAGCTTTGACTAGATGGGCCTTTATCAGCAAAGTAATGTCTCTGTTTTTTAATATGCTTTCTAGGTTGGTCATAGCTTTTCTTCCAAGGAGGAAGTGACTTTTAATTTTATGGCTGCAGTTACCATCTGCAGTGATTTGGGAGCCACCAAGAATAGTCTCTCGCTGTTTCCATTGTTTCCCCATCTATTTGCCATCGAGGGATAGGATGGGATGTCATGATCCTCGTTTTCTGAATGCTGAGTTTTAAGCCAACTTTTCACTCTCCTCTTTCACTTTCATCAAGTGTTCCTTTAGTTCTTCTATGTTTTCTGCTGTAAGAGTGATGTCATCTGTGTATCTGAGGTTATGGCCACTTCTCCCTGCAATCTTGATTCCTGCTTGTGCTTCATCCAGCCCAACATTTTGGATGATGAACTCTGCATATAAGTTAAATCAGCAGGGTGACAATACACAGCCTTTACATACTCCTTTCCTGTATTGGAACCTCTCTGTTGTTCCATGTCCAGTTCTAACTGTTGCTTTTGACCTGCATACAGGCTTCTTAGGAGGCAGGTCAGGTGGTCTAGTATTCCCATATCTTTAAGAATTTTCTACAGTTTGTTGTGATCCACACAGTCAGAAGCTTTGATGTATTCAGTAATGCAGAAGTAGGTGTTTTTCTGGAACTCTCTTGCTTCTTCAATGATCCAACAGATGTTAGCAAAATGATCTCTGCTTCCTCTGCCTTTTCTAAATCCAGCTTGAACATCTGGAAGCTAACAGTTAATGTACAGTTGAAGCCTGACTTGGAGAATTTTGAGCATTACTTTGCTAGTGTGTTAGATGAGTGCCATTGTGCAGTAGTCTGAACATTCTTTGGCACTACACTTCTTTGGGATTGGAATGAAAACTGACCTTTTCCAGGCCTGTGGATACTGCTGAGTTTTTCAAATTTGCTGGCATGTTGAGTGCAGCACTTTAACAGCATCTTCTTTTAGGATTTGAAATATTCAATTGGAATTCTATCACCTCCACTAGCAATGGCACCCCACTCCAGTACTCTTGCCTGGAAAATCCCATGGACAGAGGAGCCTGGAAGGCTGCAGTCCATGGGGTCACACAGAGTTGGACACGACTGAAGTGACTTAGCAGCAGCAGCAGCAGCTTTGTTCAAAGTGATGCTTCCTAACACCCACTTGACTTCGCAATCCAGGCTGTCTGGCTCTAGATCAGTGATCACACTCATCATGATTTTCTGGGTCATGAAGATCTTTTCTGTATAGTTCTTCTGTGTATTGGTACCACCTCTTCTTAATATCTTCTTCTTCTGTTAGGTCCATACCATTTCTGTCCTTTATTGTGCTTATCTTTATATGATATGTTCCCTAGGTATCTTTAATTTTTTGAAAAGATCTCTAGTCTTTCCCATTCTCTGTTTGACCACTTCTAGTTTACCTTCATTCATGGACCTAACATTCCAAGTTCCTATGCAATATTGTTCTTTACAGCATTGGATTTTACTTCCATCACCAGTCACATCCACAGCTGGGCATTGTTTTTGCTTTGGCTCTGTCTCTTCATTCTTTCTGGAGTTATTTCTCCATTCTTCTCCTATAGCATATTGGGAACCTACGGGCAGGGAGTTCATCTTTCAGTGTCCTATCTTTTTGTCTTTTCATACTGTTCATGGAGTTCTCCAGGCAAGAATACTAAGTGATTTTCCATTTCCTTCTCCAGTGGACTACTTTTTGTCAGAACTCTCCATCATGACCCATCCGTCTTGGGTGGCCCTACACGGTATAGCTCATAGTTTCACTGAGTTAGAGAAGGCTGTGGTCCATGTGATCAGATTAGTTTTCTGTGACTGTGGTTTTCATTCTGTCTGCCCTCTGAGGGATAAGGGTAAGAGGCATATAACAGTCAAAAAAAGAATTTTAAAAGCTCGTTGTTATAAAATGTGAAAAATAGATATTGAATTACCATGTTGATATAGTATTAGTGTTCTATACATCATATACATAGAAAATCAGAAATTAATAGAAATTTTCTCAAGTTTTATGAAAATGAAAAATACTAAGTGACTTTAATGTGAACTTTAGTCTTATAAAAAATGAAAATTTTGGTAGATTCTCTTTGTTTAAATAGAATTGCTGAAACGAATTGCCAGTCTAGTTTCAATACAGGATACAGGATGCTTGGGGCTGGTGCACTGGGATGACCCAGAGAGATGATATGGGGAGGGTGGTGGGAGGGGGGTTCAGGATTGGGAACTCATGTACAACCGTGGTGAATTCATGTAAATTTATGGCAAAACCAATACAGTATTGTAAAGTAAAATAAAGTAAAAATAAAAGTGAAAAAAAAAATAAAAACTTTCTCTAGTTATTCATTAAAGTGTTCCAAGAATGCTTGCTTACTTTGGTAAAATTATTTATTACATATATTCAGGAATCAAGCAAACTGCCCAAACTTTATTTTTAGAATTTATATGTTAGAGATCTAAAAGCAAAGTATACCTTACATTCACCCAAGAAATTGTATTTCTGGATAAACCAGCTCTCTCTGTTAACTCAATGACTATAGACATTGAATGAATTTTAAATTAAAAACAGACAAGGTCCTGATAAAAAAAAATGAAGAAAAGATATTCAAATTCAAAACTGAAAGATGGAACTAGAGCTTATCCGAAATAAGATCTTCCCTAACAATGTGGAGATCTTACATAAAAAGCAGAATTTATAAATTCTTTCACCAAATGAACATACAACCAATTAGTAAGTAGCTGATTTTTACATGAATCTTTATTACATGTTGGTTAAAATCCCAGAACCAGATGATTTCACTGCAGAAATCTGTGCAATATATAAAAAAGAATCAATGGATAAGAGGGTGGCAGCAGATGAGATGGTTGGACAGCATCACCAATTCAATGGACATGAAATTGGGCAAACTCTGGGAGATAGTGATGGGCAGGCAGGCCTGGTGTGCTGCAGTCCATGGGGTCACAAGGAGTTGGGCACAACTTAACAACTGAACACAACTTAACACAACTGAACAACAACAAAGTTAGTCTAACCTACAGAGGTCAGTCAGTCCAGTTGTTTAGTCGTGTCCAAATCTGCGACCCCATGAACCGCAGCATGCCAGGCCTCCCTGTTCATCACCAACGCCTGGAGTTCACCCAAACTCATGTCCACTGAGTCGGTGATGCCATCCAACTATCTCATCCTCTGTCGTCTGCTTCTCCTCCTGCCCTCAATCTTTCCCAGCATCAGGGTCTTTTCAAATGAGTCAGCTCTTTACATCAGGTGGCCAGAATATTGGAGTTTCAGCTTCAACATCAGTCCTTCCAATGGACACCCAGGACTGATCTCCTTTAGGATGGACTGGTTGGATCACTTTTCAGTCCAAGGGACTCTCAAGATAAAGTAAAATTAAATTTGCCAAGGAAAGGCAGGAAAGAGAAATAGAGAGTTGGCTTTTCAATGAGTTTTAGATAGGAAGATGAAAATAGTCGACAATATAGTTGACAATACTGTTCTGTACACTTAAAAATTGTTAAGAGGGTAGATTTCATGTTATATGTTTCTTATCACTATAAAAATACTTCTACTGAACTGACATTTTATGGGAAAGGACAAATAAACTAGTAATAGTAGTCTTAAATGCTGTAAGCATATCAAAAAAGAGGAATCAAGAATGTGTGAGTACAATTTTAGTTCATAAATATTTCTGTATTAAAATAGTATATGAGCAAAGAACTGGGGAGCGAGGAGGTAAACCATGTGGAATGCCCAAGGCATCCAGTAAGACATACAGAGAAAACAGTGAGGATAAAGACCGTGAAGGGAAATCATGCTTGGCTTACTTCAAAACAAACCAAGCACACGGGTGTGACTGACAAGAATGATCAGTGGGGAGGCTGGTGAGTTTTTCAGAGACATAGCTGAGGGACAGTACCCTAAAGGCATTTATAGGCTCGGTAAGAATTTTGAATTTTATGCTGGATAAAATGTGAAGCCACAGAAAGCAGAATAGTGTTTTTAAGCAGAAAGGTGAAATGATCTGGCTTATATTTCAAAAGGATTATTCTATTTTAAGGAGTAGATACTGTACTGCAAAGCTAGAAGCACAATCAGTTAGGTGCTTACTGCAATATTGTTATATGAGAAACAGTAAAGGTGATGAGAGGTCATCAGCCTCCAGCTGCCATTTCTTCCAGACATTAGGCTCAAAGACTTTTGGACTCTCCAGAGTTTCTTCACAGTTCTTACTTTCATTTCTCATGTGCAAACATAATCCTTTTACTTCTGCTACATCTTAGATCAAGATCCTGTTTAGAGAATCAGCAGTCTATTTCAGTTTAAATGTCTTGATATTATTTGATATAATAATATAGACTACAGTAAAATGGAGGTTAGAGGAATAGTGAAGAGGGAAAGTTCCTCTCCTAAGTCAACATCAGCGCCAGAAGAATAAAGAGATATATCTACACCGTTTTCCTATTGGCATAGGTCCTCATATTCTGTTAGGAAACAATTATTGAATATAAATGAAATAAAAGAGTTTTCTTATTTATTTTCAGGATGTCTTTTCTTTGTCACAAAATAAAAGGAGTCAAGGCATTTTCCATCTGTTTATTGCTTTTTACAAATTCACCACCATCTCTCACTAAGTTATTGATGCTCTTCCTCAAATTGTGGCATACTGTGGTCCTATATTCTAAATTTTTCATGGCCTGAGTTCTCACCTTTTCAGTTCCCTCACAATTATTTTAGTAAAAAGTTGGGACCAGCTGCAATGGTGTCAGCAGCAGCAGCAATGGAGTCACCTAATCAGATTTTTTTTATCCACCATAATTTCTGAATAAGGAAAAAACATCAACACCTTTTCTCCTGAATTTGCAAAGAATTTCCAAGGAGAGGAAAAGAAATCAAAACAGCTGCAAAATGTTACAAACCAAGGGACCATATGAGGTGAGAGTTAAAATGAGAAAAATGACCATATTACTTTGGGCAATGCAACTCCAGGGAAATAGTAACTCAGCACCTGAGAGCTAAATAATTCTACAGAAATAAATATATATTCTGATATTCAGGGGGAAAATGACATCATGGAGAGACTGGGTCTATTAAAACACACATTTGTAGACATGTCAGTGTGAAAATTGCTTTCAGAGAAGGGAAGAGGAGAAAAGCTCATCTTGTTTGTCTAATAATTCTATTGGGTGCTTTTCACTAAGAGAATCATCCATACATTTATAATAGCAAGAATGTGAATTGCAGTACATTTCAAATTACATGAGAAACAAGAGAAAATCTCTCAGTTTCAGGTCATTGAGTAATTCTTTCTTGTTTAGTGTTTGCCCCTAAATTTTGTGATTTTATGAATAATTCAGAACAATGATTTTACCTTCTTTTACTACCACAGCATTTGGCAAGTTTCCACTTCATTTTTGTTGCAAAGACACAGCTGAGGTTCTTAGAATGGGAATAATGTTTAGAATGTATTTTTTCCATAATGAAGAATATTATGAAAGAGTCAACTAAGACATAGTTTAGAGGTTCTCAATACAGATACTTGGAGAAGGAAATGGCAACCTACTCCAGTACTTTTGCCTAGAGAATCCCATGGACAGAGGAGCCTGGTAGGTTGCTGTCCATCGGGTCACACAGAGTCGGACACAACTGAAGTGACTTAGCATGCATGCATGCAATAGAGAAGGAAATGGCAACCCACTCCAGTATTCTTGCCTGGAGAATTCTGGAGACAGAGGAGCCTGGTGGGCTGCCATCTACAGGGTTGCACAGTTGGACACAACTGAAGTGACTTAGCAGCAGCAGCAGCAATACAGATACTAACAGACTTGCTGCTGCTGCTGCTAAGTTGCTTCAGTTGTGTCTGACTCTGTGCAACCCCATAGACAGCAGCCCACCAGGCTCCCCTGTCCCTGGGATTCTCCAGGCAAGAACACTGGAGTGGGTTGCCATTTCCTTCTCCAATGCATGAAAGTGGAAAGTGAAAAGTGAAAGTGAAGTCTCTCAGTCATGTTCAACTCTTCTCTTCACGACCCCATGGACTACAACCTACCAGGCTCCTCCATCCATGGGATTTTCCAGGCAAGGGTACTGGAGTGGGTTGCCACTGCCTTCTCCTAGCCTCAAGGAAAAACGGCATCTTGGTAACTATAAGAGAAAGAAGATAACATTGAGCCAGAAGGGAAAGGTGAATTCAACTTAGTTACAGATCTGTCACCCAAAGTAAAACAAATTCAAGCTTGAATGAAGCTGCTATTGATACTGAAACATTTATTTGATACATAGAGATAGTATCAGACAAGCATGGCCATGTGAGTGATTTTATTTTAAAGGAGACTTCAGCTACTGGAGGGCTTCCCCAGTGACTCAGGAGTAAAGAACCTGCCTGCAGTGCGAGTTTGATCCTTGGGTTGGGAAGATGCCCTGGAAGAGGGCATGGCAACCCACTCCAATATTCTTGCCTGGAGGATCCCATGAACAGAGGAGCCTGGTGGGCTACAGTCCATGCAATCACAAAGAATCAGTCCGACACGACTGCAGTGACTAAGCACACATGGACACACTAGTTACCGGAATATGTAACCAAAAGGCCATAGGCGACTTGTCAGTATATCAATCAAAACATTTGGGAGAGTAATGCAGATCCAGTAGGGGAACTGTATTGATATGTAATCAAGGCAAAATGAATTATAACTAATGGGAAAATCCATTAGACTTGGTTAGTAAGAAACTGATGATTGATTGTGAATCTTGATACTGGACTTAGAGCAGCAATCCTATTTCCATATCTGCCTGAATTCTGGTTCAATGTTCTTAAATGCTTTCAGTTTTGGCAGGTACTAGCTCAATATTCAGAGAAGGCAATGGCACCCCACTCCAGTACTCTTGCCTGGAAAATCCCATGGATGGAGGAGCCTGGTAGGCTGCAATCCATGGGGTCGCTCAGAGTCGGACACGACTGAGCGAGTTCACTTTGACTTTTCACTTTCATGCACTGGAGAAGGAAATGGCACCCCACTCCAGTGTTCTTGCCTGGAGAATCCCAGGGACGGGGGAGCCTGGTGGGCTGCCGTCTCTGAGGTCGCACAGAGTCGGACACAACTGAAGCAACTTAGCAGCAGCAGCAGCAGCAGCTCAATACTAAAGGTAGTTGAGTGTGAAGGTGTCTACCTGGAGCTGTAAGAGGCCAAGAGAAGCGCTATTTAATGCTTGGAAAACCAGACCTGGAATTAATATCAGTCCCATTTCAAATGGGAAAGTAGCATAATTATAAGAAGCTATTATGCAATAACTGATGGATAATTCCTTTCTCTGCCAAAGTCTTCATTCAGTAGCAATTTTACTTACTACCACCCTCCCAGACAATCTCAAGGGTTCAAGGAAACTAAAAGCAGCTTCCTGTTGCTGATATTATGCAAGAAGGAAATAATTCTATGTCTTGCTATGACTTTCTTCTAATGTAATCTGCAATCCCTAAGCACCAATAAAAACTGATGCAAATTTTCTAAGAAATTTTTCTTGCATTTCAATAAGTTTTTGTGTTTCTGACTTGTATGTATTGTCAGGCCTTGAGGTTAGCAGTATGGCTTCAGTTCAGTTCAGTTCAGTCGCTCAGTCGTGTCCAACTCTTTGTGACCCCATGAATCGCAGCACACCAGGCCTCCCTGTCCATCACCAACTCCCGGAGTTCACTCAGACTTGTGTCCATCGAGTCAGTGATGCCATCCAGCCATCTCATCCTCAGTCATCCCCTTCTCGTCCTGCCCCCAATCCCTCCCAGCATCAGAGTCTTTTCCAACGAGTCAACTCTTCGCATGAGGTGGCCAAAGTACTGGAGTTTCAGCTTTAGCATCATTCCTTCCAAAGAAATCCCAGGGCTGATCTCCTTCAGAATGGACTGGTTGGATCCCCTTGCAGTCCAAGGCACTCTCAAGAAAACTGACCTTTTCCAGTCCTGTGGCCACTGCTGAGTTTTCCAAATTTGCTAGCATATTGAGTGCAGCACTTTCACAGCATCATCATTCAGGATTTGAAACAGCTCAACTGGAATTCCATCACCTCCACTAGTTTTGTTTGTAGGGATGCTTTCTAAGGCCCACTTGACTTCACATTCCAGGATGTCTGGCTCTAGATTAGTGATCACACCATCATGATTATCTGAGTTGTGAAGATCTTTTTTGTACAGTTCTTCTGTATATTCTTGCCACCTCTTCTTAATATCTTCTGCTTCTGTTAGGTCCATACAATTTCTATCCTTTATTGAGCCCATCTTTGCATGAAATGTTCCTTTGGTATCTCTAATTTTCTTGAAGAGATCTCTAGTCTTTCCCATTCTGTTCTTTTCCTCTATTTCTTTGCATTGATCGCTGAAGAAGGCTTTCTTATCTCTTCTTGCTATTCTCTGGAACTCTGCATTCAGATGCTTATATCTTTCCCACCAAACTTAAATCTATCCCTATCCTCTACCATTATCCTCACTCCTCCCCAAGATTAGCACATTGTCCATAAATGTTCATTAAACTGAACTAAACATATAATTGTTCCAAGTTCCTTAACCTACATAAACACCACATGTCTACGCTTACCTACAACAGCAGAAGATAACTTTTTATGTCAGTTACATATTGCTAACAATTGCTCAAACATCATACCCAAGCTCCACATTAGACATCAAAACTTGCCAAAATAAACACATTAAAAACAATGTGTAGCAAGTGCAAACAGAACCCAATAAATGCTTTAGTTTATCGCAATGCCTCCAAAATATTAATCCTTCTCCTGACATTGCATGCAAATGAGAAAGATTTTATCTCACTTGAAAAACAATGTGCTTTGCTGTGTTTACTGAACTAAAGGGTAATTGAATAGAACTCATGTTTAAAGTTTTTCCTCAATGTTAAAATTAAATGTTCTTCCATGTGATTCTTTGTTTGTATTCTTTTCCATTTTGTTGTTGGAATTTGCCTCTGCTATTATGATCCATTTAACATTCTAAGCTGTCTGCTCTTTTTGAATGTGTATTTTTGATAAGAATCTCAAAGTTTCAACCTTTGGGCTAGAAACATTTTTGAAAAACAAATAATATTTATAGTGAATCACATATTTTAGCAAAAATTTGCCTGTAGAAATACAGCCTCAACCAAAACAACTAATAGCTGACTGACATTTACAATGGCCAAGTATGCTCTCTATTCTCAATATTTTATTTTTGAGCATATATGCTGGGTATAGGAAAATTTTCATAAAAACAAGCAGGACAAGTTCAATTGTCTTCAGTCTCCACTTTCACTTTTTTTTCAAACTATGTTGCAATATTTACCTTTATAATATCACCTATACGTTAAATGTAGTATTATCAACACTCTACTTCTTTCAAATTTGGATTGAGCTATGTATAAAAAAGGTCTTAATGACCTAGATAACCAAAATGGTATGGTCACTCACCTAGAGCCAAGACATCCTGGATTGCGAAGTCAAGTGGGCCTTAGGAAGCATCACTATAAACAAAGCTAGTGAAAATTATGGAATTCCAGCTGAGCTATTTCAAATCCTAAAAGATGATGCTGTTAATGTGCTGCACTCAATATGCCAGCAAATTTTGGAAAACTCAGCAGTGGCCACAGGACTGGAAAAGGCGTTTTATTCAAATCCCAAAGAAGGGCAATGCCAAAGAATGTCCAAACTACCACACAATTGTGCTCATTTTCAAATGCTAGTTGGACAAGACTCAGTGACTTCCCTTTCACTTTTCACTTTCATGCATTGGAGAAGGAAATGGCAACCCACTCCAGTGTTCTTGCCTGGAGAATCCCAAGGATGGGGGAGCCTCGTGGGCTGCCGTCTATGGGGTTGCACAGAGTCGGACATGACTGAAGCAACTTAGCAGCAACAGCAGCAGGAAGATAATGTTCAAAATCCTTCAAGCTAGCCTTCAACAGTATGTGAATGAAAAACTTCAAGATGCAAGAGCTGGATTTAGAAAAGGCAGAGGAACCAGAGATTAAATTGCCAATATCAACTGGATCATAGAAAAAGCAAGAGAATTCCAGAAAACATTTACTTCTGCTTCATTGACTATGCTATAGCTTTTGACTGTGCAGATCACAACAAACTGTGGAAAACTGTTTAAGAGATGGGAATACCAGGCCACCTTAGTGGCCTCCTGAGAAACCTGTATGCAGGTCAAGAAGCAACAATTAGAACCTTATATGGTACAATTGGTTGGTTCAAAATTGGGAAAGGAGTTCATTAAGGCTATATACTGTCACCCTGCTATTTAACTTATATGCAGAGTATATCATGTGAAATTCTGTGCTGGAATCAAGATTTCCAAGAGAAATAACAACCTCAGATATTCAGATCATACCAACTTAATGGCAGAAAACGAAGAGGAACTAAAGAGTTTCTTGATGGATGTAAAATAGGAGAGTGAAAATAACTGGCTTAAAACTCAACATTCAAAAAAGTAGGATGAGGGCATCTAGTCCTGTCACTTCATGGCAAATAGATGGGGAAGCAATGGAAAACGTGACAGATTTTACAAAACTACTGTGGACAGAGACTGCAGCCATGAAATTAAAAGATGCTTGCTCCTTGAAAGAAAAGCTATGACCAACCTAGACAACATAGTAAAAAGCAAAGACATTACTTGGCCGACAAAGGTCAGTCTAGTCAAAGCTATGGTTTTTCTAGTAGTTATGTACAGATGTGAGAGTTGGACCACAAAGAAGGCTGAGCAGTGAGGATGTGATGCTTTAGAACTGTGGTGTTGGAGAAGACCCTTGACAGTCCCTTGGACAGCAAGGAGATCAAACCAGTCAATTCTAAAGGAAATCAACCCTGAATATTCTTTGGAAGGACTGATGGCTGAAGCTCTAATACTTGGCCACCTGATGCAAAAAGCCACCTTATTGGAAAAGACTCTGATGCTGGGAAAGATTGAATGCAGGAGGAGAAGGGAATGACAGAGAATGAGAAGGTTGGATGGCATCACTGACTCAATGGACATGAGTTTGAGCAAACTCCAAGAGATAGTGAAGGACAGGGAAGCCTGGTGTGCTATAGGCCATGGGGTTTCAAAGAGTCGGACATGACTTAGCAACTAAACAGCTGATAATAGCATAAGAATTAGCATTGCAACCATTATTCATCTATCTCATTTTACTTCTTTCTTTCTGAATTTCTGCATCATTGTTCACCTTCACATCAATTGTATATGACACAATAATTTCATATCTTATATTACCTAACTTTAAAATATTATTTGAATTTATATCTACAATTTTCCTTTGCTTCTGGGAAAATATATTTTCATTGGAGCATGCTTTCTTATCCTTTTTCAAGAGTGATGCATAATTATTGTTCAAAGTCCTGCTCCCTGAAATGAGTAAAAATCTTCACTAAATTATTTCATTTAATGTGTCATGTTTTCTCATCTGGATTCAATAAGAAATACTAATAGCATTCCTCAGCTAAACAATAAGTGGGAGTGCATGCAGTTAATGCCATGTTTGTTAAATTCTTCTCTGATCCAGAATAACAAATACAATGGGGTGAGAAGTGGAGAAAAGAAATTAAGTGTATCTACATCTGCAAGCAACTGTTGCAGCCACTTTGTCAAGGGTAAAACAATCATCAATGAACAATACAGATTGTTTGTCACCAGAATAACTGAATCAAGAGGTTCCAATTCATTGATTTCTTTCATTCCCATATGCTGGAACATCTGGGACACAAAGAAACAGTGCATATATGTTAATAGGCAATGCGGTGGTAATGACTTCTACCTAAACTAGAAACAGTTACCCATTTTTTCTTTAATATCTAACTTTACATTAAAATACTTTAGATGAATTCTGATGAAAACTCAGGAAGAACTAAGAAATACATGAATACAAAAGAAATGTAGCAGTGGAAGAAAATGAGAGCTTAAAATTTTTTACAAGGACAGTAATATTGGATAAACCTTTTATAATTTTGATTTGAAATGAAGATGTGTATAAGAGACAGCCCATGAACAGAGGAGTCTGGCGGGCTACAGTCCATGCAATCACAAAGTCAGTAATATTGGATAAACCTTTTATAATTTTGATTTGAAATGATAATATACAGCTAACAAAATATAATATTCAACTTTTAAATATGTATTTTTTAAGATTCAATAACTAGGGTTTATGGCAATAAAGAATTTAGAGAATGTTGGATTGGATTTTATGTTTATTTCATGTTTATTCCTCTTGTCAGATAGTACCACATTTCATCAGGTGTTCAGTAAGTTAACATTCAATCTGTGAAAACTATCGCATGAATCATTGTAGAAATATAGTAGGAAATACACATGTGGCTCATTGTATTCTCAAGTTTATAAGTCTGTGTGAAGACTACACTATATATGTGTGGAAATAACATAATTATGCTCATAATCGATTTTTAAAACATGCAAATTAATATAATATGAACTGAATGCATAAGTATGGGGGCACAGTATAAAGCAATGATCAATGCCAGTGAGATTAATCAAGAAAGGTTCCTTGGAGAAAGTGAATTCTAAGCTGAATTATATTTATTTATTTAGCACTCAATGTTTTCTAATTATAAAAATAATATATTCTCATGGTAGTAAGTTTGCAATTTTAAAATTTGTGAAATAAAAGAAATTAAGAATCTACTGTCCAAAGATAATCACTATTCAGATTCCATTATTTTCCTTCCATTTTGTTCTTTTTCTTTTTACATAGCTACCATAATATTACATATTTAGTATTATAACAATCTTTACGTTTCAGCGCGGTCTTAAGGTGCAGACATTGAGTGATTCAAACGCCTCATTAAAATCAAGTTTAATGCCATTCAAAATGTGTCATATTCATAAATAATTTGCCTACAACTGAACATTTAGATTTTTCAAAATTTTTGTTAAGACAAATAACTTTAAAAATCATCATTATTGATACCTTTTTACCCTAGTATTATTTTTTAAGGTAGACTTCATGATCAGATGTAATGATCATTTTAAAAGGTTCCATATAGCTCTACACAGTCAGCAAAAACAAGACCAGGAGCTGACTGTAGCTCAGATCATGAACTCCTTATTGCAAAATTCAGAATTAAATTGAAGAAAGTAGGGAAAACCATTAGATCATTCAAGTATGATCTAAAACAAATCCCTTATGATTATACAGTAGAAGTGACAAATAGATTCAAGGGATTAGGTTTGATAGACAGAGTGCCTGAAGATCTATGGACAGAGGTTTGTGACATTGTATAGGAGACAGTGATCAAGACCATCCTCAAGAAAAAGAAATGCAAAAAAGGCAAAATGGTTGTCTGAGGAGGCCTTACAAATAGCTGAGAAAAGAAGAGAAGCTAAAGGCAAAATAGAAAAGGAAAGATACACCTATCTGAACGCAGAATTCCAAAGAACAGCAAGGGGAGATAAGAGAACCTTCCTCAGTGATCAATGCAAAGAAATAGAGAAAAACAATAGAATAGGAAAGACTAGAGACCTCTTCAAGAAAATTAGAGATACCAAACAAACAAAGCTAGTGGAGGTGATGGAATTCCAGTTGAGCTATTTCAAATCCTAAAAGATGATGCTATGAAAGTGCTGCACTCAATATGCCAGCAAATTTGGAAAACTCAGCAGTGGCCACAGGACTGGAAAAGGTCAGTTTTCATTCCAATCCCAAAGAAAGGCAATGCCAAAGAATGTTCAAACTACCGCACAGTTGCACTCTTCTCACACGTTCGCAAAGAATGCTCAAAATTCTCCAAGCTAGGCTTCAACAATATATAAACTGTCAATTCCCAGATGTTTGAGCTGGATTTAGAAAAGGCAGAGGAACCAGAGATCAAATTGCCAACATCTGTTGGATCATGCAAAAAGCAAGAGAGTTTCAGAAAAACATCTGCTTTATTGACTATGCCAAAGCCTTTGACTGTGTGGATCACAACAAACTGGAAAATTCTTAAAGAGATGGGTATATTAGACCACTTTACCTGCCTCCTGAGAAATCTGTAGGCAGCTCAAGCAACAGTTAGAACCGGACAGGGAACAACAGAGTGGCTCCAAATTGGGAAAGGAGGACATCAAGGCCGTATATACTGTCACCCTTCTTATTTAACTTATACATCATGTAGAATGCCGGACTGGATGAAGCACAAGCTAGAATCAAGATTGCAGGGAGAAATATCAATAACCTCAGATACTCAGGTGACACCACCCTTATGGAAGAAAACAAAGAGGAACTAAAGAGCCTCTTAATGAAAGCAAAGAGGAGAGTGAAAAAGCTGGCTTAAAACTCATCATTCAAAAAAACTAAGATCATGGCATCCAACCCATTACTTCATGGCAAATAGATGAAGAAACAATGGAAATACTGGCAAACTTTATTTTCTGGGGCTCCAAAATCACTGAAGATGGTGACTGCAGCCATGAAATTAAAAGACACTTGCTCCTTGGAAGAAAAGCTATGACCAACCTAGACAGCATATTAAAGAGCAATGACATTATTTACTGAAAATGGTCCATCTAGTCAAAGCTATGTCTTTTCCAGTAGTCATATATGGAGGTGAAGCTTGGACGATAAGCTGAGTGCTGAAGAATTGATGCTTTTGAACTGTGGTGTTGGAGAAGACTCTTGAGAGTCCCTTGGACAGCAAGGAAATCAAACCAGTCAATCCTAAAGGAAATCAACCCTCAATATTCATTGGAAGGACTGGTGCTGAAGCTGAAGATCCAATACTTTGGCCATCTGATGTGAAGAGCAGACTCATTAAAAAAGACCCTAATGCTGGGAAAGTTTGAAGGCAGGAGAATAAAGGGAATGACAGAGGATGAGATGGTTGGATAGCATTACCAACTCAATGGACATGAGTTTGAGCAAGCTCTGGTAGTTGGTGATAGACGTGGAAGCCTGGCGTGATGCAGCCCATGGGGTCACAAAGAGTCAGACATGAATGAGTTACTGAACTGAACTGGTATCTGTATTATTTATAATTAATAAAAGCTATCACTTCTTCTTGTAATTACTTATTTTTGTTTTATATTTGATTACATTGATCTGAATTCTCAGAAATATCAAATGCTAATTATTAACTCTAAGATTCCTGCTTATTCAATAGTAATGAATTTAATCAAATGATACTGTTTAGAAATTTTATTAGCATGCTTGATACATCTTTAAGAACACTGGTATTTCTACTTTTCAAGAAATTTTTTGTTTTGTTTTTAATCAGAAATCAATCTTGAGTTTTGCTCAAAAACTTTATAATATTTATTCCAATTTTTACATTACTTTACTTTAACACAATGTCCCCACTGAAACATCACTTTTATGTAACAGAATAAGAGTGACCTCATGCATGCACTGTGAGATATCAATACACTGATATTCAACTGCATTAAAAATGCAAAATATCCACACAGATATTCTCAGTTCCCAGTGTGTCACAGCTTGAAAACTTTGTGATTTTCCAGATAACAAATAACAAAAATTTGTATTAAGATGTAGCAATGAAAATGATAATGAAAGGATAGACACTAAATACATTTCAAAGGACTAAGAACTGGCTAGATTTGACAAACAGTTATACGAGGCATGGAAGAATCAGGAAGCAAAAGAGTCTATGAGGATTATGAACCAAAGTGAATGGGAATCATATAGCATCATTTTTAACAGAAAGTCTCAGCCTTTAGTACTGAGGCCACAAAGTGTCACAAGGATGTACTGCTGTTAATAAAGTCTCATAATTATGAATAATTTAGTTTTCATGAATTAAAGAGGATTTTCAAGTTTACCCCCAGAAAACATCACTTACTTTCACTCTTATATCATTTCTTCAGTGTAAAAGAGAATTTGATGGTACATATTTCTAAAGGTAGGACTTTGTCTCTCTTACTCTGGTGCAGACTTAGCAAATGAACATACACTTTGTGATTGTAACAATTAAACATTTCCTACCCTGGACTTTCCTTCTCCAGGAGGAGAAGACTCTGGAAGAAAAGATGATTTGTGAATGGGAAAAAATCAAAATAATTTTTAAGGAAAATATTTTAAAATATAATGTTTTAATTTTTTCAAATGGATATTTATTATGAGATTTTGTTAAGAGAGTATTGGAGGTTTTTAACCAAGTGAACATCTTAGGAAAGATAAAATAACGCAGTACCAGTTTTTAAGTTTTGGATACACAGAACCACAGTTACCTATTTAAAACAATAATAATAATACCAGAAAAATTCAAAAGGTAGTTGTTTCTAGTGGATTAGGATATATTTTTATTTGGGGTTTTGCTCACATATATTTCAAAGTCATCTGCAATGGGCATGTATTATAGTTTATTTTTTAAATATCATTTTATTTACATCAAACTTTATATGTTTCTTTCATTTTACACCAGAGACTTTGTAATAGTAGAAGCAACTATATTTAAAAATGGATCCTCATAAAACCCCGATTCTGGGCTAGTATAGTGTGCCTCCTCAGTAATGAAAGCACAGGATTATAGCTGTAAAACTGTTTCAAGTGCAGCATATGTGTATCTGTTCTTATTTTTTTAATGCAGATCAATAGAAAATACATGGTTTTATATGTTGGATTTCAAATTAAGAACTACATTTTAGACATTCTTTTGCTTAACAAAATATATCTGTATTCAGAAAAAAATTATTTGCTGTGAAGCAGAGTAAAATTGATCAAGTATCCAAAGCATAAGTTAAATTTATTTTTTGAGGAGTTATAGATTATTATCCCCGTCTGGATTTTACACCACTATAAGTTCATGTATGTGCATGCTCAGTCACATCCAACTCTTTGCAATCCCACAGAATGTAGCCCGCCAGGCTCCTCTGTCCATGGAATTCTCCAGGCAAGAATACTGGAGTGGGTTGCCATTTCCTTCTCCAGGGGAATCTTCCTGACCCAGGGATTGAACCCACATATCTTGCATGTCCTGCATCGGCAGGCAGATTCTTTACCACTGAATCACTTGGGAAACTCCATACATGCAACCATAGAAAAATGGTTCTCAAAGTGCAATCTGGGAAAACTGGGGGCCCCCAAATTCAAAACTATTTTCATAATAATGCTCAGTTCATTTCAGTCACTCAGTCATGTCCGACTCTTTGCAACCTCATGGACTGCAGCACAACAGGCTTCCCTGTCCATCGCCAACTCCCTGAGCTCACTCAAACTCCTGTGCATCACATCAGTGATGCCATCCAGCCATCTCATCCTCTGTTGTCTCCTTCTCCTCCTGCCTTCAATCTTTCCCAGCATCAGGGTCTTTTCCAATGAGTCTGTTCTTCGCACCAGATGGCCAAAGTATTGGAGTTTCAGCTTCAGCATCAGTCCTTCCAATGAACATTCAGGACTGATTTCTTTTAGGATGGACTGGTTGGACTCCTTGCAGTCCAAGGGACTCTTAAAGAGTCTTCGCCAACAGCACAGTTTAATAATGCTAGGAAATTCTTTTCCTTTTGCGCTCTCATTCTGCTGTCAGTGTGCAGTGGGATTTCACAGAGGCTATATACATGTGATATTAGAACAGATTGAATCCAGACACAATATAAGATTCCCAGAATCTTCCATTAAGCCAAGTTTTGAAGAAATTTGCAAAAACACAAAGCAGTGTTAATCTTTTCACTGATTTTTTTTCCCCCCTTTGGAAAAATATTGTTCAAAGAAGTCATTTGTTTTAGTTTATAATAAGTTTACTGTCTATTTTAAATGAATTAATATATAAATAATTTTAAAACTGCTTTTAATTTCAAATATGATACATACAGAACCAACACAAATAAAAGTTTTCTTAATTGTAAAGTTGTCCTGACACCAAAAAGTTTGAGTACACCTATACCGCCAAGTTTAAGTAACCACTTGGTGACAGGACTATTTACTTCTTATGTTTTTAATATTAGATCTAGACCTTCTTCTAGACCAGAGATAAGCAAATATCTTCTCTTGGCCATGCTCAGGCACTCAGTTGTGTTCAACTCTTTGTGGCCCCATGGACTCTAGCCCGCCAGGCTCCTCTGCCCATGGGATTTTCCAGGTTAGAATACCAGAGTGGGTTACCATTTCCTCCTCCGGGGTCTTCCCAACTCAGAGATGGAAATAGCATCTCTTGCATCTCCTGCATTGGCAGACAGATTCTTTACCACTAGCTCCAGATGGGAAACCCATGTTTGCCATATGGGCCTGTAAATATACTTTAGGCTTTGTAGGCCATATAATTTCTGTTGCAACTAGTCAAATCTGTCATTATATTGCTGAAGCATCTATATATACTATGTAAGCAAATGAGTGTGGTATTATTCAAATAAAACTTTGTTTATTAAGATAGATGGTGGCCCAGATTTAGTCACAGGCTATAAGTGACCAACTCTTGCTCTAGTTCCAAATTTATTTTTTAGTGTGTGTGCATATGTGTACATGGTGTGGAGGAAGGAATTAGAAAAGTAACATTTATCTCTTATCTCTTTAGCATTTATTAAGAACTATAAGCTTTATATATTAAATAGTTACACTTCTGTGAGTTGGTTTAGATACTAATTTTTAATGCTATTTTATAGATGAGGAAACTATGATATAAAAATATGACATGCAGTAAGTACAAAAGCGACTTGGATTTGAATTCCAATCTGTCTGACTTTCAGTTTGGCAGAATGCTTGCTATCACCATCAGCACCAGCACCAGGGGCAGTAAAAGCAACAGGTAGCATTTCCACAGTACTTCTTAGTACACAAGGTGCATTCACATTGATTACCTCATTTGATCTTTTTACACACACACATACACACAAACACACAAAAAGAGCCAAAACCTCTGCAACAGGTAGAACAAGTATTACTATTTCCAGTTCACAGAAGAAGAAAATGAGGTTCAGACAGCAAAGCCACAATTCTGACCCATATATTTTTTGTTCCTAATTCAAATGTTCTGTTTTTATAGATCACTTTAGAGGGTTTACCCATTTTAAGATTTCTGGAAATCAAATATTTCTCCTTTTTTTTTGATACCTAATCTTTTAGCACAAACTTCAAAGTTATAAAATGTCCATTTCTCTGAAATGTACAAAATGGAACATAGAGTGAAAATGTGCATTTTATCTCCATCTCTATGAAATAGAATTCATGCTGAATCAATGGGAAAGCATCAAAGGTCAAAGAGATGGAAAAGACCTCGGCTTAGAATTAGTAACAATTTCAATGAGGTATTCTTCTTTGAAGCAGAAGGTAATGGGGCTACTAGGACATTCAAGTGACCCAGAGTTATAGTGGGTTTCATTCTTACAGTAAATGAGAGCAGAAACCATTGCATCCTGTAGAACTGTGATGGTAATCTGTGAGCCTCTTATTGACCATGTTAAAAGTCCCAGATATACAAGTTGATATATCTTTTGGTGAAATATGTTTAGAACATGATAGTGTTAAGGATCCAATGTGGATAAATATTTGCTTTAGGTTAAGAACAATTTACAAATCTATAAATTGAATGGTAGTTTATGCATCTTTCTTCTGAAAACACTGATAGCTAATTTAAGAAAGAAACTAAATAGAATAAAATATAAATTTATGGTAAGATTATAAAAAAAGGCTCTTTGTGCTAATGATGCAAGTGAAAAAGGGAATATTTAAGGTTCCAAATCACCCCAGAATATTTTCCTGATAGGGTCAATTTTAGCTAATACTATCTTTAATGGCTCTGTCTCACTAGTCCTTGTAATGAGTATTCCCTTGCTGCCCATCAGCTATGCAGAGATCACCCATTGTCTAGATTTTTCTTCTTCTAATGAATCTTACATGCTTTCCCCCACCCACTCGAAGAGGTGTGCTAGTAAAATAGCAGTAGGGAAGTGAGACAGATCACTTCCAACTTTCGTCATCAAGTCTTCAGACATCAGAGGCCAAGAGATGATTATTTAATGAAAAGGAAGTTGACATTATTTTAGTATGTAGTATTTAGTATTTTATGTAGTATTTAGTATTTGAGTATGTAGCAGGAAATATATGAGAAGGTGTGAAATAATGAAAAATATATAATCTGGTCTCTGCCTCCTGTATCTGGCATGTTGCTCCTAAATCCTTTATGATGGCCTAAGACAAGTTTCATTGCTGCTGTTCAGTCACTAAATTGTGTCCAACTATTTGTGACCTCATGGACTGCAGCACACCAGGCACCCCTGTCTTCCACTATCTCACAGAATTTGCTCAAATCCATGTCCACTGAATCAGTGATGCCATCTAATCATCTCATCCTCTGCTGCCCCCTTCTCCTTTTGCCTTCAATCCTTCCTAGCATCAGGGTCTTTTCCAATGAGTCAGTTCTTCGCAGCAGGTGGCCAAAGTTTTAGAGCTTCAATTTTAGCATCAGTCTTTCCAATGAACATTCAGGGTTGATTTCCTTTAGGATTCACTGGTTTGATCTCCTTGCAGTACAAATGACTCTCAAGAGTCTTCTCCAGTACCACAATTCAAACGCATCGATTCTTCAGTACTCAGTCTTCTTTATGGTACAACTTTCAGATCCATTCATGACTACTGGAAAAACCACAGCTAAGAGAAGTAGAAATATCTTTCTTTTTCTAATATTTCGTCTCTTTGACCTTGGTTTCTGAAGCTCCCAAATTCCTTGGAATTCATTGGATGACAATAGTGTCTTTAGTTCTAACGAGACACCTCTTGGTGGGTCCATCAGTAACTTCATGTTGGGGGCTAACCACTAGAGACCAAGCCATGATTAGAAGCTGGAAACTCATGGCCTCACCTTTTATACTCTGGGAAGGGGAGAGGGACTGGAGACTTAGTTAATCATTGATCATGTCTATGTGATGAAATGAAGTGACGTGAAAGTCGCTCAGTCATGTTCGACTCTTTGAGATCCCATGGACTATACAGCCCATGGAATTCTCTAGACAAGAATATTGGAGTGGGTAGCCTTTCCCTTCTCCAGGGGATTTTCCCAAACCAGGGACTGAACCCAGGTCTTCTGCATGGCAGGGGTATTCTTTACCAGCTGAGCCACAAGGGAAGTCTATGTGATGAAGCCTCCATAAAAAAATCCAAAATACAGAGCTGAGAGAGCTTCTGGGTTGATGAATACATCCAGGTGCTGGGAGGGTGGCACACTCCAACTATAGGGAGACAGATGCTAGTGTGCTCAGAACTCTCCTGTACCTTGCTCTACATCTCTCTTCATTTGGCTATTTATCTATATCACTAATTATATCGTTTATAATAAACCAGTTAACATAAGTAAGTTTCCCTTGAGTTCTGTGAGCCATTATAACAAATAATAAAACTCAAGGAAGGGATTATAGGAATCTTGGTGTATACAGCCTGACAGAAGTACAGTGACAACCTGAATTTATGACTGACATCTGAAGTGGGGGAAGTCCTGTGGTACAGAGCCCTTTACTTGTGAGACATGAAGCTATTGATATATCGAGGCAGATAGTGTCAGAACTGAACTGAATTATGGGACATCCACCTGGTGTTGGAGAACTGCTTGATGTGTGGAAACCCCACATATCTGATGTCAGTAGTGAAGTAGGTAGTAGTGTGGCAATAGAGGAGAAACACAGCATATTTTTACAACTTAGAAGAAAAAATTAAGTTACATACCCAGTAAAACTTTGATCCTGCAACACTTAATCAAAAGAGTAGCAGAAACCAAATTGCTCAAATCACTAAATTCAGCAAAATCCCTGGCAACCTACCACAATAACCAAAATCTCCTCAGCAGGGCTGAAGCCTAGGTGGTGTAATAGGTGTTTTCCATCATAATTTTCACGCTTCTCTGATAATTGTAACTTTGCTTTCCTGCTATGTTATACTTTTCCCATTCTCAGAAACTACTTAGAATTCTTGAGTGAAATCTTGTAGAAATCAAGCTGAGAGGATTCTGAGAAGAAATGATGAATGCTGTTATTCAGCCACTTGTGATTATTTTATTTAAAGCCAAATATTACTAAAATTTTGACAAGATGTCATTGTACTATTATTAAACTTCTTGAAGAATTTCAAGATGGAGACAAGCATAAGGGGGATTCAGGATTGGGAGCTAATATACACGCATGGTGGATTCATGTCAATGTATGGCAAAACGAATACGGTATTGTAAAGTAAAATAAAGTAAAAATAAAATTAAAAATAAAAATAAAAAATAAAGGTGCTGGAGACACCTTTGCCCTCCAAAAAAAAAAAAAAAAAATGTGAAAAGCAGGATGACAAAAATCAGTGGTTGATTTCTTAAGCTGATTTGGCCTCTGTGTGTGAAATCATGAATGCAGGAGGAACAGAACAGACTATTTGGCAACCATGTCTCAGATACAATACAGACTTAAAATGGAATAGCTTGAAAAGAGTCCATCCCATCACAGAGAAGCTCCAAAAACAGGCTTCCTTATGATAATTCCTGTTTCAGAGAACTTTTGTTTTCAACTTCTAGTGTACCTAAAAATTACTTTGCTTCAAAAATACTATGCTGAGAGAAGGAAAACAGAAACAATTATCTATGGTAGGCTCCATGTTGCTAAGGCTCAAGAACAGATATAACCAATGCATGTTGAGAAAAGTCAGAATTGAGCTTAACACAGTTGGAGTACTGAGAATTGACTGAAAAAGAGCAAGATGAACTTTCTGGGATAACAATAAAATTGTTCTACATCTTGTTCTGGTTGGTCACCACACATAATTTACTACATACAGTTATGTCTCCATAAAGTACTATTTAAAAAAAATCTACTGGCTATCTAGTTAGAAATGCAAATTATTAAAACTCAATATCATGGATACTAATTCAGGAGATATAGGAGGATAAAGTTCTCAAATCCACAATTTGATCTTCAGTGGGGTAACTCTTAGATCATACTTTAAAATTTGCTGATAGATTGAACAATGCTTTACTTATAAACAGAGCTACTTAGGGCCTTCCAGAGCATGTTGGAGATTTCTGCTCAGCTTTAGGAAGACTATACTAGGTTCTCCCTGTCCCATCTCTGCATTAGTCAAGTAGACTATTCTCTTATACCTCTAGTCTCCTTAGGATAATTAAAATGGAATAATAATTTCTGTCTCCTATCTCACTGCTGTGTCTCCTTGTCTGTAGGTTCTTACATGAGCTGCTCATGGAGTTGAATCCTAATTTTCATGATTGACACTAGAGATTGCTGTATTTCCTGTTTGCAAGCTTCTACACAGTAACTGGCAGAGCTGTCAGGGGTCATGGAAAGATGACAAAATTTTTGAATATTGATAAAAAAATATATATATATACATATATGAAATTGTTATTATTTCTTTTCTCAACAAGAATGTCTATTGTCTGGAAGCTAACAAATTGTAAAGATTGAAAACATGAACTTTAAAATGAGGTATTTTCTATTTCTTCTAGTTTTATTTTTTAAACTCTTATTTTATTTATTTGTTAAAAATAAAAATGATTGTTATATATATTTAAATAGAATTAAATCAATCTAGCTTAATTGATTAAAAAATTTAGATAATTACCAAAATAATTATTACTATATATACACAAAAAAGTGAAGCTTTATATATAATTTAACACTAATGAATTAATACAGAAGCCATCAAATTTAACCAAACTATGAAAATACAGCTTTAAAAAAGCATTAAAAATTGGCAGCTTTTTACACAAATTTCCAGTAAGTATTTCACAACTGTGAGGTTTTGGAGGCAAGGAAGAAGTTTTAGCAGAACTGAACAGAGAAATAAACAGTTCTACAAGAGAAATTGGAGATTTCAATACCCCTATTGCAATAATAGATAAAATAAACAGACAAAAGATAATAGAGGACTTGAATAGCACAATAAACCAACCAGGTATAACAGGTATATGCAGAATTCTTTACCAAATAACAACCAAATATATATTCTTCTCAAGTGCAGATGGGTCATTTTTCCATACAGGACAAGGTTAGGACACAAATAAAGTCTCCAACACAATGATATGAAGTTAGAAACCAATAACAGAGAAAACTGCAGAATTCACAAATCAGTAGAAATTTTTTAAAAAGTCAATTAATCAAAAAATTCAAAAGAGAAATTAGAAAACACTTATAGACCAATGAAAACAAAAATACAATATATCAAATTGATGGGACACAGTGAAAGGAGTGCTGCTGCTGCTAAGTTGCTTTAGTCATGTCCGACTCTGTGGGACCCCACAGAAGGCAGCCCACCAGGCTCCACCGTCCCTGGGATTCTCCAGGCAAGAGTACTGGAGTGGTTTGCCATTGCCTTCTCCGAAAGGAGTGCTAAGGGGGAAATTTATAGGTATAAATGCTATAAAAAGAAACAAGATCTCAGATCAGCAACCTAACCTTATAACTTAAAGAACTAGAAAAAGAATAACAAACTAAACCTAAAGGTACCAGAAGAAAAGATATAATAAAGATTTAAGGTTAGTACAGAGATAAACAATATGGAAAATAGAAAAATCAACAAAACCAAAAGTTGGTTCTCAGAAAAGACCAACAAAATTAGCAAACCTTTAGTTAGATGAACTAAGAAAAGAGGAAAAAAGACTCAAAATATTAAAACCAGAAACGAAAGGGAGGACACTACTATGGTATTGAGATCTATAAGAAATATATATTTGATCTCTGGCCCAGTTTCTGACACAGAATTCCTAAAATCCTTGAGATTTCTTGCAATAAATGTGTCTTTTGTTATGTTAATGAGGTTACTTAGGGAACAGGATTGGTTGATTGTCAGTGGAGCCAACTTCCCACTCCCAACTTTCAGTCAGTCCCATTACCAACTTCTAGGAAGAGGAGAGGAGAGGGACTGGAGATTAATCAATCACCAATGGCCAACAATGTAATCAATCCTGCCTATGTAATGAAGCCTCCATAAAAACCCAAAATAATGGGGATTGGAGAGATTCCAGGTTGGCAAACAGCTGGCAATTTAGGGGACAGTGTTGCAGCTAGAGAGGGCATGAAAGTACCACACACTACTCCCATACCTTGCACCATACATCTCTTCTATCTGGTTACTCTCAAGTTATATCCTTTTATAATAAACCAGTGATCTATTAAGTAAAACGTTTTTCCGAGTTCTGTGAGCTACTCTAGCAAATTGAGGGCTTCTCAGGTGGCTCAGTGGTAAAGAATCACCTGCCAATGCAGGAGATGCAGGAGACACGGGTTCGATCCCTGGACGGGGAAGATCCCCTGGAGGAGGAAATGGCAACCTGCTACCTGCTCCAGTATTCTTGCCTAAAAAATCCCATGTACAGAGGAGCCTGGTGGGACACAGTCCATGGTGTCACAAAAAGTGGAACACAACTGAGTAACTGAACACACACACATGCACTAGCAAATTAGTCAAACCTACAGAGGAAGTCATGGGAACTTCTGAATTATACTCAGTCATTCAGAAATACAGGCAACAACCTGGACTTATCACTGGTATCTTAAGTTCAAAAAAGCTCTTTTTGGAACCTCCAATCTATAGCAAATGGAGCAGAAACACTGGTGATAACCTGCTGATACCTGAGAATTTCTTGATGTTATGTGGGAAATCCCCACACGAACATTGGGATTGAATCTAGAAACCCAAAATAATTACTAACAATTCTATAGAAATAAAAAGGACTATACAAAAGTATTAAGAGCAATTATACAAGTATAAAGTATATAATCTAGATGAAAATACTAGAAACACAAAATCTATCAAGACTAAACCAGAAAATCTGAGACTAACCAGATATAGAATATCTGAATAGACCTATAATTAGAAAGGAGATATGTACCAAACATTCAAAAAACTAAAATTCTTTCTCAAACTTATCCAAAAATTGAAGAGAAAACTTTCAAACTAGTTCTGTGAGGCCAGCATTACCTTGATAGCAAAGTCAGACAAAGACACTGGGGAAAAAACTACAGATCAATATCCCTTAAGAATATTGTGAGGAAAAAACCTTCATAAAGTACTAGCAAATGGAATTTGATCCATATTAAAAGATTATACACTATGACTAAGTGTGATTTATTTCTGGAATACAAAGATGGTTAACATACAAAAACCAGTTGATGAAATAGACCACATTAACAGAATAGAGGACTAAATCAACACAATCAACTAAATGTAGGCCAAAAATAAAAATAAAAGTCATCTGACAAAACTCAACACATTTTCACAAACACTCAAAAAATTAAGAATAGAGGGAAACTACCTCAACATAACAAAACCAATATATGAAAAACTCACAGAAAATATCATACTCATTATAAAAACCTGAAAGCTTTTCCTACAAAGTCATGAGCAGAGCAGTTAACCTGATTTTCCCACTTCTATTCAACATAGTACTGAGACACTTGGTCAGAACAATAAGGCAAGAAAAATAAAAGCATCCAGATAAGAAGGAGGAAGTCCAATGATTCCTGTTAACAGATGATATGATCTTATATATATAAAACTTCAAATATTAAAAATAAAGGTTAACAAAAAAACCCTGTTAGAACTAATAAATTCAGCAAAGTAACTGGATAGAAAGTGAACACCCAAAACTCAGTTCCATTTTTATACAGTAATAATGAACACAACTAAAAAGAAATTAGGAAAATGATTCCATTAAATGGTATCAAAAAGATTAAAATACTTAGGAATCAATTTAACCAAGGAACTGAAAAACATACAAAGAAAACTATTAAACAGGTGAAAGAAATTAAAGATATTCTTAAAAATAGAAATAAAGCTCATTTAGTGGATTAAAAGACTTAATATTATTTAACATTCTTAATCTTCCTGGCGGCTCAGAGGTTAAAGCGTCTGCCGGGAATGCAGGAGACCTGGGTTCGATCCTTGGGTTGGGAAGATCTCCTGGAGAAGGAAATGGCAACCCACTCCAGTACTCTTGCCTGGAGAATCCCATGGAGGGAGGAGCCTGGTAGGCTACAGTCCATGGGGTCGCGAAGAGTCGGACACGACTGAGCGACTTCACTTTCAAAATGATAATATTACCTGAAACAATTTACAGATTTAATACAAAACCTATCAAAGTCCCAGTGAGTTTTTTGCAAATGGAAAACCCATGCTAAAATTCATGTGAAATCTCAAGGGACGCTGAATAGCTAAAAGAATCCTAAAACAGATCAAGAAAGCTAGAGGACTTACATTTCCTGATTTTAAAGCTAAGTGCAAAACAAAACTACAGTAATCAGAAGAGTATAGTACTGGTCAATATATTCAAATGAGTTTCAGTAAGGATGCTAAAACCATTAAGAAAAAAGACAGTTTTTCCAACAACTGGTTGCAGGAATACTGGATATTCACATGCAAAAAAAAGTTGCATTTTTACCTAAGACCATATACAAAAACTATTTCAAAACAGATCCATGATCCAAGCTTTACAATGTCAGATTAGCAACAATTTCTTGGCACAGATAACAAGAGGAAAAATAAACATATTCATGATGTTTTTTAAAAACTGGTATATCCAAAGACACTATCCACAGAATACAAAGACAACCTATAGAATGGGAGAAAATATTTGCAAATCACATTTCTTATAAGGAGTTAATATTTTAAATATATAGATAACTCCTAACACTCAAAAACAAACACAAAACAACCCAATTCAAACATAGGGAAAGAACTTGAACAGTCATTTCTCCAAAGAAGATATACAAATTGCCAATAAACACATAAAAAATGCTCAACATCATCAATCATTAGTAATATGCAAAGCAAAACTATTCAATACAATGAAATACTATCGCACACCTAGTAGGATGGTTGCTATCAAAACAAAAACCAAAAATAATAAATATTGGTGAGGACATGGAGAAACTGTAAACACTTGCACACTATTAATGAGAATGTAAAATGATATAACCATTAAGGAAAACAGTATGATGCTTCCTCAAAAAAAAAAAAATTATCATAAAAATAATCCAAACAATTTCACTTCTGGATGTATACTGAAAAGTATTTGAAGCAGAATCTCCAAGAGATATTTGTACATCTATGGTCATAGCAACGTTGCTCACAATAGCTAAAAAATGGAAGCAACTGAAGTCTCCATTGGTGGATGAACAGATAAGCAAATGCAGTAAAAGAAGGAAGGAAATGGAAAGAAATACTGCAATATGCTACAATATGAACAAACACTGAGGGCATATACTAAGTAAAATATGCCAGTTACAAAAAGACAAATACTATGTATTCCATTTATATGAGGTCAAAATCATACAGATATAAAATGAAATAGTATTAATAGTTGCTCAGGGAAATGGGATGGGGAGTTATTGTTTAATGGCACAGTTTCAGTATTGTAAGAGGAAAAGTGGAAAAGAGTTCTGGAAAGGATAGTGATAAAGATTGCACAAAAATGTAAATTTTACCTGACTAATGCCACTGAGTTGCACACTTAAAAAGATGCTTAAGATAAAACTGTAAATATATTTTACGACAATAAAAAAAATTGTGGACTTCCCTCATGGTCCAGTGGTTAAGAATCCACCTACCAATGTGGGGACATGGGTTGTACCCCTGGTCTGGGAAGACCCCACATGCCTCAGGGCAGCTAAGCTCCTGCCCCACAACTACTGCAAGTCAAACACCTTATGTTCTGCAACAAGAGAAGAAGCGCTTCTCACTGCAAGGAGAAGCCCACTCACCCCTAGGAAGAGTAGCCCCCATTTGGCACAACTAGAGAAAGTCTGCACACAGCATGAGGCCCCAGGATGTCCAAAAATCAATGAATGAATTTTAAAAACTGAATTAATGTACTGTAAGACCACTAAGGGTTGTGCTCTCAAAATAAGTGGAATACAAAGGTATCTGGAAACTTCCAATTGAACTTGCAAATAAATTGACATGTAAATTACAGATTATTTATTTAACATACCTTTCATTTTAAAGCACAGAGTACTATTTATCATATAACAAATTATGTAACAAAATCATTGGATGTACTATTCATATTTAAGCCACAGTTATAATTCCCTGTATTTGTTTCAGATTATACTCTTCATTTATAGGGAAAAAATTGTACAGATACAGCTAAACCCACCCCAGATCTATTTCTCTTCTTCTCTTCCAAAAGGGAACTACTATCCTAAAGCCAGGAAATATGATTTTAATTCATGTTTACATAGTTCTATTAAGTATGTAGGCTTCTTGAAACAATACATGTGGGGTGGCTATTTACATAAAGGGCATTTCATTTTTTTAAAAACTTTTTTTCACTCTGTATCAGGTTGCTGCAAATCATGGGGTCGCAAAGAGTCGGACACGACTGAGCGACTGAACTGAACTGAACTGAACTGATCAGGTTTTTGAGTTTCATTTGTATAGATTTGGAAAAAACAAAAAGCCAAGAAACCTCGTCTGAGTCTGGCTAGGTTACCAAGCCAACCTGAGCAGTCAGACAACCTGAGGGGACAACCTGAGGAGAAGACACCTGAGAGCTCAGAACTCCCGGATCCGGACTAGGAATTGTGGGAAGGCGCCAGAAGTTGCCAGGGCAAACGGGCCTGGTGGAGAACCTCGTCTCCTCCCATTCCCCCTCCTGCGTGCCCCTCATACCTGACCCAGAGCTCAGAAGATAGGGAGTCGCACCTGTAGACACCGACCAGGGACCACAGGACTTCGGGTGCCAAGACCAAGTCGTCGTGGCGGCGGGACGCTCACACGGCAGGCCTTCACAGGGAAGCGGTCATAGCTGCGTCCAGAGAGCACACGTGCCGGTTGCACCTGGTGACGCTATCAACCAGGTGAGGAGCAACAGGGAGAGCGGAAGCGGAAGCGCAGGGGAGGCCTTGCGTGGGCGTGGTTTGTCCCTGAGCCCTGCCCAGAACACGGCCTCCAGGAGGTCCCACACCAAGACAGGCTCTGCAGACTAGCCTTACCCAGAGAAAAACCCAGTAGAGCTAGTTAAATCACTTTGATTTCAGTGTAATATTTGGTTGATTAAATATATCTCGTTATTAAAAAGTCAAGTTGTTTGCAATTTTTCCTGTTAAAATGTTGCTGTATAAAGAAATCCTACTATATGTATATGTGTGCAAAATTTTTTCTAGGATAGAAAATAAGAGAAATTATTATATAATAGGGGCTTCCCCAGTGGCTTAGCAATAAAGAATCTGCCTGCAATGCAGGAGAAGAGGCAAGAGCCACGGGTTCCATCCCTGGGGATCTCTGGATTGGGAAAATTCCCTGAAGGACATGGCAGTCCACTTCGGTATTCCTGCCTGGAAAATTTCATGGACAGTGGATCCTGGCAGGCTACAGTCCATGGGGTCACAAAAGAGTCTGACAGGACTTAGTGACTAAACACATACAGTATATCATAGAGCATGCTTCTCTTAAATTTTAGGAGGTATTCTAAATTGCTCTTCAAAGAGAGATTACTTAAAATCATTCTTTGTTTGCAAAATTCTAATATATTAAGAAGGAAAGCAACAACTTTCTTTAGAAAGAGACTTGGAAAAGTGACATGGGTCAGACCAACTTAATTAGAAATACCGCACCACCATTTTCTTCTAAGATAACTCATATTCAAAAACTGGTTAAGATAAACATGCATTTCATTTAAAATGTCTTTTGGTACACTGCTAAGAAGCCTTTCTAATGACATGGAAGAGACAATAAACTACTGAGAATTCCAACAATAAATTCAAAGTATGTCTTCACTAAGGAAATGAAATAGATGCATGAGCAAAATATATACATAATTACTCATTCTAAGACACTTCAGTAACATCCGATTCTTTGCAACCCTATGGACTGTAGCCTGCCAGGCTCCTCTGTCCATGGGATTCTCTAGGCAAGAATACTGGAGTGGGTTGCCATGCCTTCCTCCAGGGGATCTTCCCAACTCAGGGATCAAAACCATATCTCCTTCATTGCAGGCATTTTTTAAACCACAGAGCTTTACTAACCTACAGTTAGTGTGTTCGCTTACTCACCAGGGAGCTCAACAGCTGCAGGTTGCTCCTGGAGAAGCTATCATCCGAGGGAGGAGCAACACGGGAAGGGGAGGGGAGGGGGAGATCCCACTTTTTGTGACCCCATGGACTGTAGCCCACCAGACTTCTCTGTCCATAGGATTCTCCAGGCAAGAAGACTGGCGTGGGTCATTTCGAGTCAGTTTTCATTTAAAGTGTGAAACATGTGTCAATACATGTTGAGGTTCCTCTTTTCTTTTTCCCATCTTTTTTTTTTTTTTTTTAAAGTATGGCGATATCCAGTTGTTCTAACACCTGGACAAAGACATATTTGTTCAAAGACAACCATTTGTCCATTTACTGGCCTATGCAATTTTATCAAAAATAAACTGATCATATATGTGTGGGCTGATTTCTGGCCTCTGTAATCTGTTCCATTTTCTATGCATTATATCCTTTCAACAACCCCATACTTTTTTAGTTACCATAGTTTATGAATAATCTCGAAATTAGGTAGTTTGAATGCTCTAACCTCATACTTTTATGCAGAATCATTTTATTTATTCTAGTTGCTTTGCCTTTCCATATAAATTTCAGAATCTTCTTGTCAATATCTATAAGCTTGCTGAAATTTTCATCGAGATAAATATATAGATCAAACTGGAGAGAAGTGACATCTTAATTCTCATCTTAATTCCAGAACACAGACTATATCTCTCTCATATCAAGGCATATATAGCAGAAACTGTATTTCTTTTATCAGTGTTTTGTAGGATTAGGAGGCTTTATTTGTATCAATCAGATATGGAAACAACTCAACAAATGCTCATCAATACATGAATAGGAAAACAGATTTTGGTCTCTGTACTGTGGAATACTACTCAGCAGTAAAAAGAAGAAATTATTGTTAGAAACATACAAGAACATATCTGGATTTTAAAAGTAATTATGCTCCATGAAAGAAGTCAGTCAAAAAATACTGCATTCTGTATGGTTTTATGTATTTAAAGCTCTATAAATGTAAAGCTAATCAATACTGACAGAAAGAACATCAGTAGTTGCCTGGGTATGGGTTGGAGGTTGACAGAAGAGAGTAGAACTGAGGATTTACAAAGAGACACAGGTAAACTTTTGGGGGTGATGGATATGTTCCTTCTTTTGTGGTAATGGTTCATGGGTGAACACATAGCTCAATACTGATCAAATTATACAATTTAAGTGCTTACAGTGTATTGTATGACTCATATAACTCAATGAAGCTTGCTTGTTTTACTTTGTATTGCGAAATTTGGTTCTGCATATTTGACAACACACTAATAGCCATTACATCACCTGTCCCATATTCTCTCCCAAAAGAGGAATTTGAAGACTTCACAACAGAATCAATACATGGAGCTCTAATAACAAAACAGGACCAGTTCTCACAGGTCTACATTTTCTAAATATATTCAGATCACAAAGTAACCACATAATCACACATTTATCACTAAATACTCATCTAAGTTAAAGGAATATTTTTCTCTCTGGAAGTCATAAATTGTAACAATATATTGCATTAGGTAATCACAATTTTGAAGAATAGATGGTGTCCCATTCAGAGTGGTTACTTAGGACATTATAATGGCAGTGTTCCATTCATCACAGCAAATAGAAGACATGACACAAATACAATAGAAAGGTCATTAATGTAGAAAGGTTTTAAAACTGTCATCAGATCCATTAGATTTGCTACCAGTATTTTACATAAAAATTGCCTGCTGTGAGGATACGCTACCTGAGATTAGATATTTGAAGAAAATCAAATCAGATACTTGATTGCTAGATGGCATAGCTGTTAAAAGGCCAGACACAAATATATATGAGTAGAAGCTTGATGCATTGAAGGCAGAAATGTCAAGAGACAAATTTCCTTGAGAAATAGCCTGATTCTTTGGTTAGGAGCTGAAATAAGATGGAAACCCATTTTTCAAAACAAACCTGAGGATTATCATTTTTGTCTATCATGGAAAAATATTCATCAATATGTTCATATACTGTGGGTTCAGCCAAGTAATTCAATCAAGTAAGTTGTCAAAGTGACCTTTGTTCTCTTCTTTTTTAAACCTTGACATGGAAAATGTCACTAGGAAGCTGTTCAAACTCTTGTGGTATGTACTCTGATAAAGATCCAATATAAACAGATTAGTGCACAGTGTATTTCAGTTTTTAATAACTAGTATAGTAGAAGGCTAGTGTGTGTGTGTTCAGTCATGTCCAAGTCTTTGCAGCCCCAAGGACTGTAGCCACCAGGCTCCTCTGTCCATGGGATTTCCCAGGCAAAAATACTGGAGCAGGTTGCCGTTTCTTTCTCCACGGGATCTTCCTGACCCAGGGATCGAACCCAGCTCTTGCTAGTCTGCTGCACTGGCAATCAGGTTCTTGACCACCAGTGCCACCTGAGAAGCCCTGCTAGCAGGAGGAATTCTGTTTAATACAAAACTATATACATCTGGTGTCTGTCTGGCAAGATGAGCTTTTTAGAGTTCTGGAATGAACCTTGTCTTAGCCATTATGTTCAGTATTAGCAGAATTATTCAGAATTTCTCTGAGGCTACTACATTTCTTAAGCTCAAAAAAGAATAGGTATTTTATAAGGCAGCAACTGAAAGGAGAAGAAAGTTCTGCCCAATAGGTTATCATAATAGGATTTTAATAAATTTATGTCAGGGCTGTGATACAATTGGGTTAATTCTCAGATCATTCTTTCACCTACTTGAAAATTCATTCATACCTCTTCTATGATTAGCATCACTAACCAGGACGAGGTCACAATTCTAGGTAGAGCCCAAGGGTTCTCACTTAGCTAGAATCTGAATGCAAAACATGTGAAAAGGGAATTAGAATAAAACCACCAGTGAGTATGCTAAGAAAGCACTGTTGCCTTGAAAAGCAATATGGTTGGACTTAAGACAGCCCAAGAATGGTTCAAAGCTATTGCCTCTTGCCCCTGACTTTTCCCCTTAATTAAGGATACTGGCAGTAGATGGGGTGACTTACAGAGTGATCCCTTTCATTTAAAGGACACCTAGTCCAAACTTAGAAAAGGCAGAGGAACCAGAGATCAAATTGCCAACACCCGCTGGATCATCCAAAAAGCAAAAGAGTTCCATAAAAACATCTATTTCTGCTTTATTGACTATGCCAAAGCCTTTGACTGTGTGGATCACAATAAACTGGGAAATTCTGAAAAAGATGGGAATACCAGACCACCTGACCTGACTCTTGAGAAATCTATATGCAGGTCAGGAAACAATAGTTAGAACTGGACATGGAACAACAGACTGGTTCCAAATAGGAAAAGGAGTACGTCAAGGCTGTATATTGTCACCTTGCTTATTTAACTTATATGCAGAGTACATTATGAGAAACGCTGGGCTGGAAGAAGCACAAGCTGGAATCAGGATTGCCGGGAGAAATATCAATCACCTCAGATATGCAGATGACACCACCCTTATGGCAGAAAGTGAAGAGGAGCTAAAAAGCCTCTTGAAAGTGAAGGAGGAGAACGAAAAAGTTGGCTTAAAGCTCAACATTCAGAAAATGAAGATCATGGCATCTGGTCCCATCACTTCATGGGAAATGGATGGGTAAACAGTGTAAACAGTGTCAGACTGTATTTTGGGGGGCTCCAAAATCACTGCAGATGGTGATTGCAGCCGTGAAATTAAAAGACGCTTACTCCTTGGAAGGAAAGTTATGACCACCCTGCTGCTGCTGCTGCTATGTCGCTAAATAGTATATTAAAAAGCAGAAATATTACTGTGCCAACAAAGGTCCGTGTAGTCAAGGCAATGGTTTTTCCAGTGGTCATATTTGGATGTGAGAGTTGGACTGTGAAAAAAGCTGAGCACCGAAGAATTGAGGGCTTTGAACTGTGGTATTGAAGAGACTCTTGAGAGTCCCTTGGACTGCAAGGAGGTCCAACCAGTCCATTCTAAAGGAGATCAGTCCTGGGTGTTCACTGGAAGGACTGATGCTGAAGCTGAAACTCCAATACTTTGGCCACCTCATGGGAAGAGTTAAGTCATTGGAAAAGACCCTGATGCTGGGAGGGATTGGGGGCAGGAGGAGAAGGGGACGACAGAGGATGAGATGGCTGGCTGGCATCACTGACTCATCACTGACTCGGTTTGAGTGAACTCCGGGAGTTAGTGATGAACAGGGAGGCCTGGCGTACTGCGATTCATGGAGTCTCAAAGAGTCAGACACAACTGAGTGACTGAACTGAACTGAGTCCCAACAACCCCTGTACCTTTCTCTAATTCTGTAGTCATTTATGCTCTACCTGTGGCATACAGCTGATAACACTACAGTCTGTATTTTCACAGCATAGTACTAATATCAGGGGATTTCTGAATCATTTAAATCACACAATTCATCAAAATGTTCATCATTGAGAAAAAAGACCCTATGTGGGTTTTCTTTTCTTTTTTCTGCTGTACTTTATATTTCAGTTCAGTTCAGTTCAGTCGCTCACTCGTGTCCGACTCTTTGGATCTCCTTGTAGTCCAAGGGACTCTCAAGAGTCTTCTCCAACACTACAGTTCAAAAGCATCAATTCTTTGGTGCTCCGCTTTCTTCACAGTCCAACTCTCACATCCATACATGACCACTGGAAAAACCATAGCCTTGACTAGATGGACCTTTGTTGGCAAAGTAATGTCTCTGCTTTTCAATATGTTATCTAGGTTGGACATAACTTTTCTTCCAAGGAGTAAGCGTCTTCTAATTTCATGGCTGCAGTCACCATCTGCAGTGATTTTGGAGCCCAAAAAAATAAAGTCTGACATTGTTTCCACTGTTTCCCCATCTATTTACCATGAAGTGATGGGACCAGATGCCATAATCTTCGTTTTCTGAATGTTTTAGATGTTTTTCTGGAACTCTCTTGCTTTTTCCATGATCCAGCAGATGTCGGCAATTTGATATCTGGTTCCTATCTGGAAGTTCACGGTTCCCGTATTGCTGAAGCCTGGCTTGGAGAATTTTGAGCATTACTTTACTAGCACGTGAGATGAGTGCAATTGTGCAGTAGCTTGAGCATTTTTTGGCATTGCCTTTCTTTGGGATTGGAACGAAAACTGACCTTTTCCAGTCCTGTGGCCACTGATGATTTTTCCAAATTTGTTGGCATATTGAGTGCTGCACTTTCACAGCATCATCTTTCAGGGTTTGAAACAGCTCAACTGGAATTCCATCACCTCCACTAGCTTTGTTTGTAGTGATGCTTTTTAAGGCCCACTTAACTTCACATTCCAGGATGTCTGGGTCTAGGTGAGTGATCATACCATCATGATTATCTTGGTCGTGAAGATCTCTTTTGTACTCTATATTTAGAATATTTCAAATGAGTCTGCTCTAATTGTTCAAAGAGGAAAAGCCAAAGACAACTTTAAAATATGGTAAATTCTAAACACAGAAAAGTAGCTAATTACAGGGAAACTTTAAATGGACATTATACATAATGAGAAGGCAATGGCAACCCACTCCATTACTCTTGACTGGAAACTCTCATGGACAGAGGAGCCTGGTAGGCTGCAGTCCATGGGGTCACTGTGAGTCAGACACGACTGAGTGGCTTCACTTTCACTTTTCACTTTCGTGCATTGGAGAAAGAAATGGCAACCCACTCCAGTGTTCTTGCCTGGAGAATCCCAGGGAGGGGTGAGCCTGGTGGGCTGCAGTCTATGGGGTCGCACAGAGTCAGACGTGACTGAAGCGACTTAGCAGCAGAAGCAGCAACAACAGCATACATATGACCATTTGGATACATAATGAAGCAAAACAGGAAGAGGAATGACCTACCATCTGACAAATCACTGCAACCTTCCAGTAAACATCTTTAGTTTAGGTCATTGGTTCCTAATTCATCATTTCATGTAAATCAGATACTTTTTACTTTATGTTACTTTGAAAGAAGAAGGAAATCTTTATCTCAGTTGGTAACATTGTTCGTTGCAGACTATCTTTTGTTTCTGTGGTCAGTCTTGGGAACCGTCTCGTGAGCCAACTGGTATTATCAGTAAAAAAGGGTGCATTTGAATGAGAGGCAGAACACTCTTCATAGGTCTACTTTGTGATAACCTTCCTCTTAATTCTATTTTGTGTTCTGTAAGCCATTTAAGTATATCATACTTTGGGAATATAATTGGAAAAACCCCAGCTAAACTGTTTTTAAATTGACAGTTTAGGTTGGGAAATTGCTGTGGGCCATTTATTAATAACTTATTCAGTTCAGTCGCTCATTCGTGTCCAACTCTTTGTGTCCCCGTGAATCGCAGCACACCAGGCCTCCCTGTCTATCACCAACTCCCAGAGTTCACTCAGACTCACGTCCATCGAGTCAGTGATGCCATCCAGCCATCTCATCCTCTGTTGTCCTCTTCTCCTCCTGCCCCCAATCCCTCCCAGCATCAAAGTCTTTTCCAATGAGTCAACTCTCCACATGAGGTGGCCAAAGTACTGGAGTTTCAGCTTTAGCATCATTCCTTCCAAAGAAATCCCAGGGCTGATCTCCTTCAGAATGGACTGGTTGGATCTCCTTGCATTTAACTTATATGCAGAGTACATCATGAGAAACCCTGGGCTGGAAGAAGCACAAGCTGGAATCAAGATTGCTGGGAGAAATATCAATAACCTCAGATATGCAGATGACACCACCCTTATGGCAGAAAGTGAAGAGAAACTAAAAAGCCTCTTGATGAAAGTGAAAGAGGAGAGTGAAAAAGTTGGCTTAAAGCTCAACATTCAGAAAATGAAGATCATGGCAATAACTTATTAGGATTACGTAACTCAGACTCATTTGGTCATTAATGGTCTCAAATAAATTACAATCCATCATGATTTTGACTCTGATGGTGAAATAATATGTAATTTTTATTCTAATTAACTCTTAGTTCATAACATGAATAGTTCAGATTTGCACACATGAGTATATATATTTATATATTCTGGAATAACCAGTTCACATAGTTGTATCAGTTTGTTTCCTTTTAATTCTCTTATCACTATTCTTTAATGCCCATTTAAACCACCAGCTCTAGCTGATTAGCTGCTATTAAAACTGGTTAATTAGGAATGCAGATTCCTTCTATTTGTTCAATAAAAATACTTTCTAAAAATATAGCAAAAGTAGAACCTTCTGTCTTTTACATTCAATTAAAATTTCGTTACCTCATAGCCACTTGAAAATATATTCTTCTGCCAATGCTGAAAATATTTCTAATTTAAAAAAAAGAAAGAAAACACCTGTTTTGGGTCCAATTATGAATTGCAGAGAACTATCATTCCTAATTACTAAATAGCTACAGAATTCCCATTTAAGTCAAATCAACTACACTTGAAAATAAACCTAGAATTTAAATGTTATAATCATTTATAATTCATTCTGCTTCTGCACACAATAATAAGGATTGATTTAAAAGCAAGCCAAGGGTAGGACATGTACTTGATGAATCTCACTGGGTGGTTTTAACATGGATGACACTAAATTTTGAGAAATTTAATGAGACCATTTGTATTTTTTTTTCCTTCTAGCACGTTTTGTAAATTAACCTTAACGTAATCTTAGCTTCTTCTCCCCCACCCCAAGAAAAGATAACCTGTAATATTTCTAAATGTATTTTAACATTACCAATTAAATCTTCTAGAACCCCAGTATGAAATTATACTTAAGAATTTCTGGGCATAATATAAAAACTTACTCTTAATTTGTTAGAATGAGTATAATTAGATCTCAAAGATTGAAACAGATAGCACTTGTACTTTAGGAAAATCAATGACCCAAAGAAATCCAGTGATACTTTCTCAGACAAAATTACTGAAGTTGGAACTTTTAGAACTCAAATACAGTTAATGTTCTCTTGGGAAAGACTCCCAGTATCAATCTTTAATGTGTAGACACATTTCAGTCCCCCTGAACACTACAAATCAGTCCTCCCAATCTAGGCATCTTTCATGTTGATTTGTAAAAAGAGTATTTTAGTCATTGCTTCATGCCATATATCACTAAAATACATATATTATAATTACATTTTTCTTCAAAAAGGCATTTAACTATACCCAAAACAATATGGGCTGCTATAAGGAATTCTAGTGGGAAAAAAAAAAATCAATGGCCACTTTTTGGAACTTCGTCTATAGGTTATTTTAGACATGTTTGTTTGCTGCTACTTAAAATAAGGTCACACATAACCTTGCTGATTATAGAAGTTCACTTCTAAAAACCACCTGACACAGCACATATTTTGACAAAAGCACACATTGCAGAGTTGATTTATAGGGGAATATGACAATATTCAGGTTAGGTAGGTGGCAAAGTTTAGCATTCCCTCAAGGCTGTATGTGTACATGCTGATTTACAATCAGTTGAGTACATCTTAAATTAAAACATGTATATACATCAACAACAAAAGCATAAATTTCTGTTATGATTTTTTTTCAGTTTGCATGCCCCCTTTTCTTCATTTTTCCATGTAAGTAGTGATGTTTTTGAGTCCACAAATAAAGGAATGGATTCCTAGGCCTGCTGAGAAAACTAGGATGATCCTAGAAATGCTCACTAATCCTTCATAGGGATTAAAAACAAAACAAAATAAAGAAACAAACAAAAATGTTGTCTTGCTTCTGATATGTGGATCTGGGAGGAAGTTAGTCAATATACCTCATTCTCCAGCTTTTCTTCTAATAGTAAAGAAATTATTTAAGCACAGACTTTCAATTGGCAGACATATATTTGAGTTCTGGCTTTGCCACTCACCATGTGTGAGATTTTTGTCAGGTCACTAACAGCTTTAGATCTTTGTATTACCCCTCACTAGGATGGGATAAAAATTGTATCAAATTTTTAGAGAATATATGATACATTGATGAAACAATACATGTAAAGAAATTGGTAGCTGACACACATCAGTCATTAAGTGTTACTATTAGTGTTATTTCTGAAAGTCACAATTTTTTTTGTCAGCTTTATAACATATTTCACCAGTGAATTTTTACAATGTATACAGAAACATAACTATGACAATCACCATAAAATAGAACATTTCATCATCCTAAAATGTTCCCACATAAAGTCACAAACTTTTAAGACTTGAAGAAAATTTTGTGGCATCTATCCAATGTGTTTATGTTATAAATAAGAAAGCCAAGGTCCCGTGCAGTGTAGAAAATTATGCATGCTTACTTACCTCAGTAGTGGCAAATCTGTTAAATATCTCAAATCTCCTTTCTCTGGATTTTGTTCTCTTCTGCTGTACCACACTGCCTCCAGGGAGCCCCCCTGTAGGGAAGGCTCAGCACCCTACAGAGCTAACCACAAAAATGCAACAACACATAGGACCAGGACCGATGGACACAGAACCAGTGAACAGCAAATAACGCCCTCATTTGGAATGTGAGCGCTGGAGAGATTTCTTGCTTTTTCAGTCTAGAAGAACCTACAAAATTTACTTTATTATCGAAGTTCAGAAATGTCAATAGTGTTTGCCAAGAGCAACATATTTAAAGAAAAATAATACATACATTAAACAATGAAATTTGGGGATAAAGTGGGTGTACCTTAGAAAAAGATGTTGTATTGGAAAAAGAGAAAGACTCCATGTACTGTAGACACAAAACAAAAATCATATGGGTTTTGGATCAAAGTCTTGTTTTTAGGAGGATCTGATGCTTCATTGTCGGGCGAAACATTGACTCATTTCACGCCAAGCTATGATGACCTTGTATCCTGATTGGGCTTTTTAAGAAGCCTTGATGTACTCCTTTTCCTATTTGGAACCAGTCTGTTGTTCCATGTCCAGTTCTAACTGTTGCTTCCTGACCTGCATACAGATTTCTCAAGCGGCAGGTCAGGTGGTCTGGCATTCCCATGTCTTTCAGAATTTTCCACAGTTTATTGTGATCCACACAGTCAAAGGCTTTGGCATAGTCAAGAAAGCAGAAATAGATGTTTTTCTGGAACTCTCTTGCTTTTTCGATGATCCAGCGGATGTTGGCAATTTGATCTCTGGTTCCTCTGCCTTTTCTAAAACCAGCTTGAACATCAAGAAGTTCATGGTTCACGCATTGCTGAAGCCTGGCTTGGAGAATTTTGAGCATTACTTTACTAGCGTGTGAGATGAGTGCAATTGCGTGGTAGTTTGAGCATTCTTTGGCATTGCCTTTCTTTGGGACTAGAATGAAAACTGACCTTTTCCAGTCCTGTGTCCACTGCTGAGTTTTCCAAATTTGCTGGCATATTGAGTGCAGCACTTTCACAGCATCATCTTTCAGGATTTGAAATAGCTTAAATTTGTGTAGAGAAGGAAAAAATATCACTAGTTTGTTTCCTCCTGCCGCTTAAGAGAGATAAAAATGTCTGACACTTGCAGGCTATTTCCTCTGTTTAGAGACCCCTGGCCTTCCTGCCTGTTACCTTCTCAAAACCATTACATTTTAAAATAGGTTTGGCATCCTTATCTTTTCTCTATTTCTTTCTTTTATTATGAAATTAACATAGTCACAGAATTCCCTGGTGGACCAGTAGCTAAGACTCCAAGCTCCCAATGCGGGGGACCCAATTTCAGATCCTGGTCAGGGAACAAGATCCCACATGTCACAACTAAGACCCAGTAAGCCAAATAAGTAAATGTTTTGAAAAATAAAATAATATAAAATATTCATATATTACTTAAATTCATTGGGGAAAAAAATGAGAGTGAATGAGACTTAAAGAGGAACCTCCCTGGTGGTCCAGTGGTTAAGAATCTGCCTTCCAGTGCAAGGGCTGGTTGGGGAACTAAGATCCCATGTGCTGCAGGGCAATTTGTCTGTTCAGGCTGCTGTAACAGAATGTCATTGACAGAGTGAATTAGAAACATGAAAATTTTATTTCCCACAGTTCTGGAGGCTAAGAAGTCCAACAGCAAGGCACCAGCAGATTTGGTGTCTAGTGAGAGCCTGTTTCCTATTGCATGTTAGAAGTCTTTTACCTGTGTCCGCACGTTGAGAAAGGGGTGTGGGGCTCACTGGGAATCTGTTTCAGACACTAAGGTCACTCATGAGGACTCCACCCTCAAGACATAATCATCTCCCCTACCCTGGCCAAATACCTTCCACGTTGGTTAATTTACATTAAATGCACCAATTTACGTGGGAGTGAGGGCGGTGAGTTCAGGTCAGTCACTCAGTCGTGTCGACTTTTTGTGACCCCGTGGACTGCAGCACGCCAGGCCTCCCTGTCCATCACCAACTCCCAGAATTTGCTCAAACTCATGTCCATTGAGTCGGCGATGCCTTCCAACCATCTCATCCTCTGTCGTCCCCTTCTTCTTCTGCCTTCAATCTTTCCCAGCACCAGGGTCTTTTCCAATGAATCAGTTCTTCACATCAGGTGACTGAAGTATTGGAGTTTCAGCTTAAGCATCACTCCTTCCAATGAATATTCAGGACTGATTTCCTTTAGGATGGACTGGGTGAGGGGTCCTTGCAGTCCAAGGGACTCTCAAGAGTCTTCTCCAACACCACATTTCAAAAGCATCAATTCTTTGGTGCTCAGCTTTCTTTATAGTCCAACTCTCACATCCATACATGACCACTGGAAAACCATAACTGACTAGACGGGCTTTGTTGGCAAAGTAATGTCTCTGCTTTTTAATATGCTGTCTAGGTTGGTCGTAACTTTCCTTCCAAGGAGCAAGCGTCTTTTAATTTCATGGCTGCAGTCACCATCTGCAGTGATTTTGGAGCCCAAAATAATAAAGTCTGTCACTGTTTCCACTGTTTCCCCATCTATTTGCCATGAAGTAATGTCGTCTATGGGGTCACACAGAGTCAGACACGACTGAAGCAGCTTAGCAGCAGCAGGAGCAACAATGGAATCAGATGCCATTGGTGGGGGGACGGGGGAACACAAACATTCAGTCTATAGACCTTACTTAAAAAAATATTCTAACTGAAGTTTTAAAAGGTTTTTATTTCTTCTTTTTTTTTTTTTTAGTTCCCCAACAAGGGATCAAACTGTGCCCTTTTCAGTGGACATGCAGAGTCCTAACCACTGGACCAATGGGGAATTCCCCAAAAAGGTTTTTAAATAGATGTTTAATATGCTCTCATAACAAAAAGTCTGTTGGGAAAAATTAGCTTTAAACTTAGTATTTAATTGTAAAGTTTTTGTTTATTACCTCCATTATGACTTTTGACGTCAGCTATTTTATTTGCCCAACATCTAAAAACTTCTATTTTCCCAGGTAATGCTTGGCATAGTTTGCGGTATTAATCTTTCCAATACATTATTTTCTTTGCACTTCTTACTATGGGGTGGTATTTCTTTTCATTTAGTAAGACATGTTTAAACAAGCAGCTTGCTCAACATTCTGCTACTAATGCATTATTTTTTTTAAGTAACTCTATTTCTGTTTATAAAAGTAAACCATACTCACTGAAAAAAAATCAGAGAAAGAAAAAAAGACCAGAGAAACAGAAAGTACAAAATAAAGATTACATAAAATTCCAGCTTCCAGAGACAACCACTGATAATATTTTGAGGTCTAATCCTCCAGATTTTATTCTCCATATAACATCAATTTGTCATCACAGTACATAGACAGATATCTAAAAATCAGATGTAGCAAACAACTGAAATGTGGCCAACTTGCTTTAATGTTTGGAGTAAAATGAACCATGATGGTGACAGACACTGCAAAAACACATGGCTTTATACGAAAAGCGCATCTTGTGAATCTAGGAACTTAGTGTCAGAATATATTTTTCATAATTTACTAAGGCTAAAAAGTTGATGCTACTAATCTATCTCGATTTTGGTCTCAAGGTCATATTCTTCCTCATGGACAAATAAGCCAGAGTTTCCCAATTTGTTGGCAAGACTGTAACTTTGCAAATTATAGGGCCCGAAGAACATCTCAGTTTTACACAGATGCTACAGTAAAAGAAGCATCTGATGAGACTTTCTGAATTAACCAGATCTGTTCTTGTATGTCTCATTGTTTAGCATACAGCATTAATTAACCTTTTCATGTATTTACTCTGAGATGTTCATCCAGTTATTCTCTGAACAGATGGTCTCCAGAAGTTACCTCATTCAGAATAGGGTAATTAAGCATGAAGATTATGATGCGAGTTATGATCCCATTTTCCACAGAAAATGCCACAAAATCTTGCAGACAGGGTGGACTTAAAACAGTGTCTTTATGTATGCTGTGCTTAGACCAGAGAGTGAAAGAGGCCCATACTTGTGTAAAACAGGTTACAAGAAGAATAGAAGCAGTTGTTCCTGTATTTCCAGTTAGTAAGGAAAGAACTTTCAGAGCTCATCCGGCTATCCAACTCCCCAGGGTTGTCAGTGATAAATCCCTAGTGAATATGTCAGATTTTTCTAGGGCCTGATCTTTCTTTTTTTTTTTAAATATAATTTTTTAAAATTTTAATTGGAGGCTAATTACTTTACAATATAGTATTGGTTTTGACATACATCAACATGAATCAGCCACAGGTATACACATGTTCCCCATCCTGAACCCCCCTACCACCTCTCTCCCCGTACCATCCCTCTGGGTCATCCCAGTGCACCAGCCCCGAGCATCCTGTATCATGCATTGAACCTGGACTGGCGATTCACATATGATACATGTTTCAATGCCATTCTCCCAAATCATCCCACCCTCGCCCTAGGGCCTGATCTTTCTGCATGAAGCTTTTGGATTACAAGATAGTTGTGAAGTCTTCACTGCTTTGGCATATTAAATGTCTGGTTTTAAGTCAGACATTTGGAAATTGCTTGAAATCTTCAAGATGCAAGGTTTAGTCCAGCCTAGTGGATAATCTGTATACAGTGATAGCTAAGAGCTAATTCACCAATCATATCCTTCCAATGTGATGCATGAATGGCACCCCACTCCAGTACTCTTGCCTGGAAAGTCCCATGGGTGTAGGAGCCTGGTAGGCTGCTGTCTATGGGGTCGCGAAGAGTCGGACACGACTGAGCGACTTCACTTTCACTTTTCACTTTCATGCATTGGAGAAGGAAATGGCAACCCACTCCAGTGTTCTTGCCTGGAGAATCCTAGGGACGGGGGAGCCTGGTGGGCTGCCATCTCTGGGGTTGCACAGAGTCGGACACGACTGAAGCGACTTAGCAGCAGCAGTGGATGATCTGTATACAATGATAGCTAAGAGCTAATTCACCAATCATATCCTTCCAATGTGATGCATGATTATAATTCTTAAAAAAATTGATAAGTAAATAAACTGGAAAGGGACTACTAGAACTGATTAAATAATTTCCCTTTATAAATGCATTTTTAAAATTCAATAGGCATCCCAACGTGTCACCTGTAGTGGTGGTGAAATTATGTAATGGCTTGAAAAACTTTCTTGCAAATCTGTAGATGTGAAAGACTGATAGGCCTGGTGGGGTGTGAATATTAACATCATTTACTTATTCATTTGTAGGAATAACACCCCTCCTCATTTTCTCCATTAATGTAGTATGTTGTCTTGGCATATGAGCCTTAAGTTTCTTTTTCTAATGTACAAATATAGATCACATTTGTTCCCTGCTATTTCGTTTTTCTGTTTTTCTTCTGATCCTCGTACCCCTCTTAAACACAGTCCTGTCGATTATAAGCAGCTGCAAGGATCTGACTGTTTCCTGTCTTTCAGTGCTTCACCACTGCGGAAGGTATGGTCGAAGGACCTCACCTGGGAGCTTGCTGGAATTGCAGAATCTCTGATCCCTCCAAAACCACTACATTAGGATCTGCGTTTTTTTACAAGATCCCCGGGGCATTCATATGTACAACTAAAGTTTGAGAAGCACTGTGATAGTGTAACCATGCCCTATGGTTCACTTGTTGAAATGGTGAAAAATTACATAATATTTTATTATAAATTGTGTTATGGGCTGAATTGCATCCCCTTAAAATTCACGTTGAATTTGAAGCCATGACCCCTTCAGAATGTGACTTTATTTGGAGACAGGGCCTTTACAGAGGTGATTAAGATAAAATGAGACCCTTGGCCTGGGACTTAATTCAGTCTGAGTGGGATCAAAACAATATGATACTGGCATAAAAACAGACATATTGATCACTGGAACAGAAAGGAGGCCGAGAAGGAAACCCACACTTATATGGTAAATTAATTTATGACAAAAAAGCCAAGAATATACAAAAGGGAAAAGATAGTCTCTTTAATAAATGGTGTTAGGAAAACTGGACAGCTACATGCAAAAGATGAAACTATACCCTTATCCTTTGCCATAAACGAAAATCAACTCAAAATGGATTGAAGACTTGAAACTATAAAACTTCTAGAAGCAAACATAGGGGGTGAGTTTCTTGATACTGGTTTATATTGCTTCTACTGGTTTAGAAAATATACTGCAATTTATTTTTCTCATTGGTAATTCCTAAAATAGAAATATATAATTTGACAAAACAAAAACTTGACAATTTTGTTTTCTTCCTAAACAATTCAAGAATTTCAGTGTGCTTTAACTTTGAGAGTACCACTCTCATCTTTACTTCCTTTGGTTGCCTAGTATTTTAGTATACTGCTCTATGGGATATATTATTCTATATCTATATGGAATATACACGATTGAAGCAACTTAGCAGCAGCAGCAGCTTGATCTAAGAGTTACATAAGAGAATTTGTTTTCTTTACATATTTGTATAGAAGGGCCTTTATTTTGTGATCATGTTAGTTAGCCTAGTTTTATTGAATTGTGAATAGAGAATGTGGCCTCTATTATTACCATTCAAAGTTTGTTAAGTGTTTTCTGTGGACCAATATATGGTCAATTTTCTATGGACACTTGAAAATGAAGTATATTATTTATCTTAAGGAAACACAGTATACCTACTGTGTATTATTGAATCCAGTCACAGTTTCTTTCTTTTACATTTTAAAATCACTGCTTGAGATTCCTCTTTCAATTTTAGCATCTCATAGATGTTTTTGGCCAGGTGGCTGTCCTAAGGCATTGCTGGCACAGGCATATACATGGTCCCTGCTGTTTACATCATTGACACTTCAACTGAGATATGTTTATATTGCTGACTCTGTACATGTGGAGTTTAGTTACCATTTTAAGTGGTTGAAAAGATTACAGTGTATTTTGGTGTTGAAACTAAAATTTATTGGGTACATAGAAAGGCTTAGAAAGGTGTAAATTTGATATTAGTAAAACAAATATTATTGAGTGGCAAACTACACATTTTCTTGCAAGAAACAACCAAAGACTGTACAGAACCTTGAAATAATAAAGGAGAATAACTATGAGTAGATGAATCTGTGAGGCATTTTATTCCTGAGATATGTGCTAGCAGATACCTATTGCATATCAACTGAAGCAACCAAATTTAGGAGAAATTGCAAGATCCCTCAAAATAGATGAAATAAATTTCATAACTATCAGAGGATACTGAGACTTCTTCACGCATTTTGCAAGCCATAAGGCATGTGTCATAGTTTAATTGATAGCACTTATTTTCTTGTGCTATATTTTAAAAATGATGTTTTACAGTTGATGCATCTTACATTCAAATGAAATGTGATATTGACCAACTTTAGTTTATCATGCTACTTAGGTTGTCTATATTCTCACACTCCCTAAAAATTTCTTTGATCTACCTTAAATGCAAATGAAATGTCTCCTAAACAAGCACATCTACTTCCCTTTGTTATCTCCTGTAATGTCTGCTCCTTGAATGTTGTTACCAAGCTTTAAGGGCATGTATACCACAAGTACTGGAGAAGGCAATGGCATCCCACTCCAGTACTCTTGCCTGGAAACTCCCATGGACGGAGGAGCCTGGTGGGCTGCAGTCCATGGGGTGGCTGAGTCAGACATGACTGAGCGACTTCACTTTCACTTTTCACTTTCATGCATTGGAGAAGGAAATGGCAACCCACTCCAGTGTTCTTGCCTGGAGAATCCCAGGGATGGCGGAACCCAATGGGCTGCCGTCTGTGGGGTCGCACAGAGTCGGACACGACTGAAGTGACTTAGCAGCAGCAGCATACCACAAGTACTATATTATCATTATCATTTAAATCTTATAATTTAATGTTATAAGTAGCCCTACTTGGTCTCATTTTATGGCTTTTTGGTATGCATATCTGTTGCTGGTATTAAGATCACAAATCCTGCTTTTTTTTAATTTGCATTTGCCTAGTTTATTTTTGCCCATCCTCTTATTTTCAACCTTTGTGAACCACTTTGTTTTAGGTGTGTTTCTTTTACATACCCAAAAGTTTGGATTCTTGCCTTGTGCTCTAATTTGAAAGTCAGTATATTTCTAAAAGGTAAATAAGCACATTTAAAAAATTTGACATATTTTTGTTAGTTTTTATAATTTTTAAATTCCCTCATGATATAACTTATTTTCTTTGCTCTTTTGCTAATCTGATATTTGGAGAAGTTTATGGTTTTTGTGACTTTAATTTTAAATTGTTACTCAATAAAATATATTCTTTTGCAAATAATATATCTGATAAATGAAATGTATCCAGAATATTTAAATAAGTCTTACAAATCGATAATAAAAAGACAAAAACTCAGTTTTAAAATGGACAGAGTATTTGAACAGACATTTCCCCAAAGAAGATAAACATATGAAAAGATGCTCAGCATCATTAGTATTAGGGAAGTACAAGTTCAGATTCACAGAAGCACTACCTTATATTCCCTAGGTTACGGACTGAATGCCTGTACTCTAGCAAAATTCAGATGTTTTAAGTTCTAACTCCTATGTGGTTAAATTTGGATACAGAGTCCCAGGGAGAGGAAGAATGGTGGATACAGGTATATTTTTGACTGCAAGGGGCAGTGCTACACCCTCTAATGCCTGTGTTGTTCAAGGGTCAATTGCAGTATTCAGAGAAAATTAAGGAAATGGGGGGAAAGGTAATTATTAAAGCTAGGGGGTAGTAGAATAGAGGTAGGGAGGGAGGAACGCTGTACAGGAAAGCAAGAACATTCAGTCGTCATATACCACTTGGCCCAGCCGTGAATAGTGTTTACATAGACATAATAATGAAATTCGGATTATCTATGTAAGCAATCTTACAGTATAACTGTGGAGACAAGGGGAATGAGAAACGTGTGTGTGTGTGTGAGAGAGAGATACAGAGTTAGAATTCATGTCAGTCTCCTCACGGTGTGAAATCAGTACATAATGCCTACAATTAGCATCTCAAGAAGTGATATTATAAGCACATTATTTACAGATATGGAGGTAAGTATCTAAAAAATGCACAAAAATAGTTAAAAATCATTGCTATGGGAAACAGAAGTGGGATATTGGGGGAGGGTGACATGTTGGAGAGTGGGGAATAGCTGGGATTTTTAATGTAATAAACATTATAAATATATTTAACTCTACACATGTACATATAATTTTTGATAAAAAATAAGAATATGGTCAACTGTGTTGAATGTCACCAAAAAAAAAAAAAACACCACCATCAGATTCACTAACAGGAATTAAAAATAGTGAGGGACTTTGCCAGAGGTTTAGTAGTTATGACTTCTCCTTCCAATGCAGTCAGGTAGCTAAGATTCCACATGCCTCAGTGTCAGAAAACCAAACCATAAAGCAGAAGCAGTATTATAACAAATTCAATAAAGACTTTAAAAATGGTCTACATCAAAAAGTCTTCTAAAAAAAGTTATATTAATAACACTTGGCAACATTAATTTTTCCAACAATTGTATATGTTTAACTATCATCTTTTTTTACCTCATTTTATTTATGTACAGAACCTAGAGGAACTACCCATATGAATATTTTTAGTTCATTATAAATTACAAGTTATCCATTGCCACAGTCTGTAAAGTCATGTTTGTAGAAAACTTCAAAGGATAAGTAATGTGTAATCTCCATTCCTTCCCACCCAACCAGTTCTCACTGAAATTCTTCACCTGTACCTTGAGGGCCTCTCCCGGCAGCTAGGTACCAGTCATTCTTGTTTTAGGGGATGAGTTTCACTATCAGCATGTTAAAGTTATGAAGACTGAAAAATTTAGAGACACATTTACAGTTCCCTGCACCCCTCTCCCCAGCCACGCCTTCTGACTTCTGACCAAATTAAGATTCCACTGGAGGAAAGGAGAGAGTGGACAGACAGCACGGGAAGAAGTGGGTGGAGCACGGCATCGGTGTTCAGCCTGAACAAGGAGGCCCAGTGTCAGCGGCAGGTCAGCTCCCAGAGGCCATCCAGTCGCTGGGCAAGTGAGGACGGGTCACTGCTCTGCGGCGTTGCCGTGTTAACTACCCTCATCTGTTCACGCTCCTTCCCTCTCTGACACCCAGAGAGATCAGTAGTCTATTAGGAATGACCAGCCTCTTTCCCAACAGAGGCTTTGCCACCTCCCACCCCACGGGCTCCATGTGCTCGGCTGGCCTTTCTGTGGCATCATCGACAGCCCTTGTTTGAGCAAGACTGGACCAGACACAAGCAAAGAGGCATCTAACACTGAGGGGGTTGCTGGGGAAACATACTCTCCATTGTGATCCCAAGTGGGGTTGGGCCATCTGGGGGAGGCAGAGCTTAAGGATACAGAAGGATGGAGGGGGTCTGCAACTACCGCTCCATTCATGCTTCACAGACCACCACCTAACTCTGCAAACTCCACCTCCAGAGATTCGACCCAGGACCCTGGTCTCTGCTAAGGTGGGGAGGAAGGGCCAGTCCTGAATGTACCTTGTCCATCTGTGTGCCAGTGAGTAAAACTGTTGTCTTTTTGCAGTGTAACTTATTTAACATCAATAGTTTTGTTCTGCTACTCATTAATTGTTCAGGTTTTCAAATGAAACCCTTTGCCTCTCTCTACTTTTAGCAAAATGAAATATTTCAAGTAGATAAACACCAAAGCTGGCCCCAGATATTCTGTAACCTTCCCTTTACACCATTACATGTTGGATAAGGTTACGATTATCTTGAGGCCCATTGTGATTTAAAATACTGAAGAATGATGAAGGATGAAGTAATTTGTTTTGAACTAATGAACTAGTTTCAGCTGAATTATTTGTAAGTTTTTTTTTTAAATGACCCGAATCGGCTTTTAAAAAACCTAGAAACTTGCATAATTGTAAGAACTTGACAAATTCCATTTCTTATCCTAGACAGATATGTAAGCACTGGCAGTTCTGAGATCCATAATTCAGCACTAAGATTGCTCATGTAACATTGATTTGTGAGGTTTTAAACACTTATCGAAGCCAAACTTAGACAAACGGGCAACAATTTAGTAGTTTGAAAAATCCTATAAAGTTTTCTAAACATTGCTAACCGTTACTTTAATTTTAATCTTTTTCAATCACTTACAGACTAAAAGCTGAACTATAATTTTATATTTTGAGTTAAACTTTGTAATCATAAAAGTAGCTATTTCCCTGACAGGATCTCAGAGACTAATCTTCAAGCTTAATACAAATATTCTACTACATTTTCCCAAGAATCTATTGTTTTCAGAACTGAAATAGTAAAGATATTTTAAAATTAAACCTAAATGTTATGTGAAAACAAAAAACTGGCTGTAACTCTTATATCATTTCTACATTTGCATAGCAAGTGATAATTGCCAAAAAATTAGAGAAACTGCCATCTTCCCTGGAGTTTTAAAAGGTACTTCTTCATTCTTTTATGAAAAGATAAAACTTGTGACTGAAAACGTTGGATTGTTTGGAATCTGGAGGCACAGATTTAATAATATTGGATGGACTATTTCCTCTGCTGCTGGGACTTACCCCAAGGGCATTTAAGTCTCAGAAGAGCACACCAGCTGCTTTGAGCAAAGCAAAAAGCAGGGTTTAGCAGTAGCTCATGTGAAAATGATTTAGGGAATGCAGGCAGCAGTTGTATCGGTATACACCCATTTTGAGGTTTACACCAAAAATAATAATAATAATAAAGTGGCTATGAGGTTGGTCTGCATTAAGAGAAAAGCAGAGATGACAGTTGCTCTCTCTACTCCAGAAACATAACTTTCAATTCTGGACGTCAGGTCTTATGAGGAAAAGAGACAACCGCAAAATACTCAGGGGAATCAGGAGCACGAAGGGCCTCAACACATGTCACACAAGAAACAGTTGCGCAAACAATTCTGAGTGTCTTCAGCTTTGAAAAGTGATGTCTCAGGCTGACTGACTTCACTTTGATATTTTGTAGAGGATGGATTAAATTTAGCCCTTATTGCCTCAGGTTATAGAACCCAAGAGTGAACATAACACAAATTCAGGCTTAATTTTCAAGATACTATTATTTTATTAATGTTTCCAAACACAGAATGAGGTGCTTCAGAAAAGAGTGACTTCCAGTCTTAAGAGCTCTGTTGATACAGGCCGGACAACTTCTGGCAAGAAGTTTTCAATGCTGGGTGTGTTGTTAAATGAGACAATCTTTAAAGTTATCTCCAAAGTCCAAAATACAGATTTCAGGACCTCAGTGCAACAGAATAAATGCCTAGTTCTCTTCAAAATGTAACTGAGGTTACATACGATTTGGGGTAGAAGCAATGCTTCCCACCTGCACATATCCTCAGATTATCGGCAAGTTCAATTTTTTACAAAAAATTTTATTAGAGTACAGTTGATTTCCATTAGTTTCAGGTATACAGCTGCAAGTTCAATTTATACTCCTCAACCCCCATGTCTCCTCCAATTCCATTATATTTGGGACCCTCTCAAAGTACTGTTACTGAAACAAGTTTGTTTTGCTTGATGCCCAGCAAGTAGTTTGCTACAACACAAAGTTTCAAGCAAACGGAGGGCTTATTCACAAGGCAGTCAAGCAAGGAAAAGAGAAAAAAGTCTCACATTAGCCTCTCTGAAAACAAGGGGATGGGGTACTTATGGGATAAAAATACACCAGCAGTCTGTGAGGCAAGGGGAATGTGGGGAACGGTGACTGGGAAAAGATGTGTAATATCTTCCTGCAGAGGTGTAACTCATCTTCAGGCCTCCGCAAATTCAAAACTGAGGCACTTAGCACACTCTGAGGGCGGAGTTTTGGCTTTCTGATGTCAAAAGGTCATGGAGCCCACATGCGCGCATGCCCACTTGGAGGGCTGACGTCCTAGCCAGTCTTGAGCAGCTCAGTTCAGCAGATCAGTCCTGTTGGACTCTTTGCAACCCCATGGACTGCAGCAGGCCAGGCCTTCCTGTCCATCACCAACTCCTACAGCTTGCTCAAACTCATGTCCATCAAGTCGGTGATGCCTTCCAACCATTTCATCCTCTTTGTCCCCTTCTCCAATCTTCCCAGCATCAGGGTTTTTCCAGTGAGTCAGCTCTTCACATTAGGTGGCCAAATATTGGAGTTTCACCTTCAACAGCAGTCCTTTCAATGAACACTCAGGACTGATCTCCTTTAGGATGGACTGGTTGGATCTCTTTGCAGTCCAAAGGACTCTCAAGAGTCTTCTTCAACACCACAGTTCAAAAGCCTCAATTCTTTGGTGCTCAGCTTTCTTTATAGTCCAACTCTCACATCCATATATGAATACTGGAAAAATAGCTTTGATTAGATGCACCTTTTTTGGCAAAGAAATGTCTCTGCTTTTGAATATGCTGTCTAGGTTGGTCATTACTTTTCTTCCAAGGAGCAAGCATCTTTTAATTTCATGGCTGCAATCACCATCTACAGTGATTTTTGAGCCACCGAAAATAAAGTCTGTCAGTTTCCATTGTTTGCCCATCTATTTACCATGAAGTGATGGGACCAGATGCCATGATCTTAGCTTTCTGAATGTTGCATTTTAAGCCAACATTTTCACTCTCCTCTTTCACTTTCATCAAGAACAGATGAGCTCATTAGTTCACAGCTGACTTTCCACAAGTTCCTGGAAAGCAACTGGGGCAAACGTCTTTAGGCTACATGCTGCTTGGCGGACATTCGGGTCTTAAAATGACCTTGCTTAGTGAAATGGACCTGATGCAGGCTTTCAGCACTTCATTTCAAGGGACAGTCCTCTTTGCTCACTGCTAGAGACTAAACAAAACTCAGATAGCCACCCTCACTTGAGCTTTGGAGACACCAACATCTAGGTTCCGAGAGTAGAAGGAACCTCCGTGCTGCTATTGCTGTAACCAGAGGGCAGTGGTAGCCCTGCTGAAACCTAGGTAATCAAAGAACTCTCTACTCACATCTGTTATATCTGTTACCATCACATGCCATTGCTCATTGTGTCCAAAGCAACATGATTGAAGCTGCGGTTCACTAACACAGACACTTACCACACTGTTGGCAGTTCTGCAAGGAGTTTCCAAGGGTAAGGAGGAGCAGTACTCGCTCTGGTCAGCCACAGCACCTGAACTCCCAACTCAACCACCTTTTAGGCTGAAATCACCAGCTAAATTCTGGTCTCTATGTCCCAAGACTTAATCTCGTTAAACTACACTCAGCTGCCAGGAGAAAATTAATCAGGAAATGTGGAAAGACTTGATGCATTTCCATGAAGAGGGTTGGTAAAAGGGCAAGAATTCCCATATCACATTATCAAACCAATTAGGAGAATGGGAGCCACTTTTATCCAAATGATTCGTTGTTAAATTTATTCTGGATTTATTAGCCAACTGGGAAATTGCCGCTTAGTGGTTAGGACTGGGGGTTCTCAGGCTGGTTGCCTGGGTTCACATCCCAGTCACATTATGCCTCAGAGCCTCTGCTTCCTCATCCTTGTATTAGAAATTATAAGAGCATCTACCACACTGGGCACTTGTGAAGATTAAATTAAATGACCCACATAAAAGCAAGGTTAAGAAAATAGAATTCAGTAAATTTTAGCTTTAAAACAGATGCTTCTGGAGAAGACTCACTGTGCTGGGAATCTTGATTCTGATTCCCAGGTACAATCTGAGAATGTTTGAACAGTAAGCTCTCTGCTAAAAACTTACATTAGTAATTTAGGAGGGCATCCTCTACATTGCCTAGTTATTTCCTTTTTCTTACTAACATCTCTGGAACCGTATATTTTCTCAGACTTATCTTCAGTATCAGTTCAGTTCAGTCGCTCAGTCGTGTCCAATTGTTTGTGACCCCATGAATTGCAGCACGCCAGGCCTCCCTGTCCATCACCATCTCCTGGAGTTCACTCAAACTCACGTCCATTGAGTCGGTGATGCCATCCAGCCATCTCATCCTCTGTCATCCCCTTCTCCTCCTGCTCCCAATCCCTCCCAACATCAGAGTCTTTTCCAATGAATTAACTCTTCGCATGAAGTGGCCAAATTATTGGAGTTTCAGCTTTAGCATCAGTCCTTCCAAAGAACACCCAGGACTGATCTATCTGTACTCAAATATCCTTGTATCCATAACAAGACTGCTGAACTTACAGGGGAAATAAAGCTTAAGATAGATTAACATTTTTGGATTTGATCCAGTACTTGAACCAGACCTCTCTGGTAGGTCCCTCCCTATCCCAATTCCCCTTCAAGTGTGCTTTGCGTACCCTGGAATTCTCTGCTCAAATTGCCTCAAGAAGTTCATTTTCAAGACCTGACTGACTGGGCCCTGTCCCTAGTCCATTCTCCCAAGAATTGGCCACAGCACTGATGTGCTTGCTCCTAGCCCAGGGGGTTGAGCAAGTATGTGGATACAGCTTGAACAGGAGAATGAGATAGTCTCACAGGTGCACACAGCCCTGTTTAGCCAGAATAGAGCTGGGAGCAGGAAGAAAAAATAAATGGGCCATGAGGGGACCAGAGCTAAGACTGGACCAGCTCTTCCTATTTCTCCACGCTGGGGTACTGTCTGAAGTTTGAAAATTCTGAATTGATATCTGGAATTTTAGGTGGTTCTGAAGGTGTCTGAGTATAAATAATGGTGCCTGAAATATTCTTGCACACATGTAATTGAAATGTCTCCAAATTCCCTTGCCTTCTGGATTACCCAACCCACTCCAGTATTCTTGCCTTGAGAATCCCATGGACAGAGGATCCTGGTGGGCTACAGTTCAAGAGGTCACAAAGAATCAAATCCAACTAACACTTCCACTTTTCATCCCATTCAGAGTAGCCCAGGACCTTCTGTTTTATACTAAAAGGCCTCTTAAGGTGAGAGAGAGGAAAAGGGAGGAAGGAAGGGTGGGAGGGAGGAAGGGGAGGAAGATGAAAAAGAAGAGGAGGAAGAGGAAGGTCGAGAAAAGAGGAGTTGGGGAAGAGAAGAAGAAAAAGAAAGTAATTGCCTACTTAAAAGACAGACTGCTTGTTGTCTACTGTGACCAGGTGGAAATTTTATTCCCTTTACACACACACAAGTCTTTGTTCTTGGCACTGGTTATTTCTTAGGCCACATCCCCAGAAGTAAACTGCTGAGATAAGGGTCTGATTGTTAAGCATTTTAAGATATGTTAAACATATTGTCGAGTTCTGCTGCAGCTGCCAAGGCCTGATATGTGGTGTGCCCTCCTTGACTTGATTCAGGCCTCCGACTGGCCACTCTGGGCTTCCCTGGTGGCTCAGAGGGTAAAGAATCCACCTGTGATGCGCGAGACCTGGGTTTGATCCCTGGATTGGGAAGATCTCCTAGAGGAGAGCATGGCAACCCACTCCAGTATTCTTGCCTGGAGAATCCCACGGACAGAGGCACTTGGTGGGCTACAGTCCGTGGTCGTAAAGAGTTGGACATGACTGAGCGACTAAGCACAGCACAGCACCGGCCACTCAGCTTGTGTTGCCCATGACTTGTTCACAAGACTTTTGTGATGTAAAGGCTATTCCCTGACACCTTATCCCTAAAACAATCTAGAGAATCCTGTGCCAGATGAGAACAGAGATCACCTTGCTGTATTGCTGTATTGCTGAGAATGTTTCCTGGTATTTTACTATTGAATAGAATGTTGAGTTTTGGTATAAGATATACACTTTAAAGTCAAGAAGATATTTATCTTGGACTAGTCAGGCTTCTTGTTTTCAAAATCCCAAACAGAATCTAGGTAACTTAATGGAAGAAAATACTGGATGCCTATGTGATAACCCAGAATCTCTGGGAAAATTGAAGATTCAAACTCAGTTCATAAGAATAAAACAGACTGGGCATCATATATTGGAAGTTCTTTTAAAATATGGGGTTTTGCTTATTCCCAGACTGAGAAGCATCCAGGAATAAGTCTCCAGTTTGCAAATATGAATTCTTCTGATCTGAGTACCATCTGATATTTGAATCATCTTTGCAACATTCCTATCAAGTGCAGATCAATCAGCCTTTGTCCGAATGACAAGACCAATGCCGGAAATTGGTCTTGCCAATTTCCTTTGACTTCCTGTAGCATTTACCCATTGTTACCAGCTTTATGCCTTGAGTCATCAGAATAAACCCAATGCATTCTGTTTGTTTGTCCAAGAATGCTTTTCCCACCTTCAAAAGACACAAAAATACTGATCTTTCAAATATGAAATGAAATTTTATCAGTTCTAAAAGGAAAAAAAAAAAAAAAAAAAGCTGGGAAACCAGACTGTAGACACCTCTGTCCCAAGAGGCGTCAGGTTGAGATGCCTCCTGCCGCCCTGGCTGATCCCGAGCATTGTCCCATCAGACACTTCTGTTCACCTCTACTTCTGTGCATTACCCACTTGTGTCTCAGAGTCCCAGGTGAGGGTCTCTGGTTGACAAGGTTAGGGTTAGTGCTTGCACTGTGGCTCCCAGGGTCAGAAAAATCAGTGCCTTGTCTTCCTAGTGGGACCCCATGTCCCACCAAGATCTACACAAACTCCATACCCCAGAATATGAAGCTGATGCTGGATAGCTAAAAATAGAAATGACAGGTGTCTACTAGTCATCTATTCCGACTTTACTAAAAATTTCACCAGGACTTAATATTGATTACCTTTCGAGTCTTAGCAATAACCATATGATTTTTTTTTTTTTGCTTCAAATCTATTACTATAGTAACTATATTAATAAATATGACTGAACTATTTTTCCAGTTTTGGAATAGCACCCAGTTGGTTGTGATATTGTGTTCTCTTAATGTACAGCTGGATTCTACTTGCTAATACTTTATTCAAAATTTTCATGGTTAATTTATAGGTGAGATTGATATGCACAATTCTTTTCAGGATTCGATATTCATCTTTTGATTCCATCATAAAATGCTTTGCATGGTTTCCCTCTCTATTCCCTGGAGCCATGTAAATACTTGGAAACACTTATATATTACATACTATGCACTTTTTAAAAATTTTATTTTAAAAATCATTTACTTATTTATTTTGCCACACCACATGGCCTGAAGAACTTCTCCAACCAGAGACTGAACCCGCACCCCCTGCAATGGAAAAACTCCCTGCAGAGACTTAACCACTGGGCCTCAAGGAAAGTCCACCATGTATTTCTAAGAGTGTTACATATATTAATTAATCTTTGCAGCAACCATATGAAGTAAGTAATGTTACTCCATTTTACCCACAAAAAAATTGGGAGAGTGGTTTAGTAACTTGTCCAAGGCCGCAATGGTAATCAGTATCAGAATGACATGTTCCTTGAAAATTAGAGATATTTTACCTGCAAGATATATCCAGGAATGGTATTTATTTGGATAAAAATCTCTTTGACAATTAAACAAAGAAATTCCAAAACAGAGGTTCTCAAAGTGTGGTCCTCTGACCAGCAACATCACTTAGAAAGAGACCTGCTTAATCAGAAACACTGTGTTCCCAGTAATCTGTGTTTTAACAAGCTCTCCAGATGTTTCTGATGTACGTTAAAGTTCAAGAACCAATGAGCCACAGATATAACCATATTAGTCAAATATTCAATGGAATATGGCTGAACCAAAAGATAAGGGCAGATTTGAAGCTGGAATCTTTGGAATGTCTTTTGGTTCTGTGTATGGAGCTCTTCTTTTGGGGAGCAGGTTCTCTCCAACAGCAATGTAATCGGGTGATTTTGATGTAGCCACTAAACCAGGATCCTGTTCCACAGTGGGCACAGAACACTCCAGACATTCCTAATATCCAAATATCCTGAGCTTCCCTGGTAGCTCAGACGGTAAAGAATCTGTGTGCAATTCAAGAGAGCTAGGTTCTATCCCTGGGTTGGAAAGATCCCCTGGAGAAGTAAATGGCAACCCACTCCAGTATTCTTGCCTGGAGAGTTCCATGGACAGAGGAGCCTGACAGACTACAGTCCATGGGGTCGCAAAGAATCGGACATGACTGAGAGATTTTCACTTAGTAAGCAAAGGCATGCAACTCAAGTCAAGCCAATGGAAACCCCTCCTGGGATTTTACATTTAGAGTTGGAGGAGAAAGCACTTTGCCTTTTGTGTTATGGAGGTGGAAGTAAAAAAAAAAAAAAAATTTTTTTTTAAATATGGACCATTTTTAAAGTCTTTATTGAATTTGTTACAATACTGCTTCTCTTTTATGGGTTTTTTTGTTTGTTTCTTAGCCACAAGGCATGGCTGATCTTAGTCCCCCACCAGGGATCAACCTGCACTTCCTGCCTTGGAAGGCAAAGTCTTAACCACTAGACTGCCAGAGAATTCCCAGGGAAAGATATTAACCAGGAAACATTGATAATCTCCCTGCTACATGGAAAAAAAGCCTAACTGCATAGAAGAGAATAGGTCCAGAACAGTTAAAAAAAACAAAGTTGAGAAATCTGACAGTCTCATCTGAGACCCTGGATCTGTCATCCTGAAACCAGCCACACCCGGAACACCCTGAATTTACCAGTTACACAGAAGGCAGTAAATTCTCCTGTGTGTGTTAGTCACTCAATCATGTCTGAGTCTTTGTGACCCTGTGGACTGTAGCCTGCCAGGCTCCTGTGTCCATGGGATTCTCCAGGCAAGAATACTGGAGTGGGTAGCCATTCCCTTTTCCAGGGGATCTTCCTGAACCAGAGATCAAACCTCAGACAATTTTGAGTTGGCTTCTGTCACGTGCAAAGGAAAGCATGCTGCTTCCTACACTAGAGGCAGGGAGTGTACGGAGGGTGTTAACCTATTTCATAATCACAGTATTTTAGTTTTCTAATCTACAAGTATTTTGGCAACAGCAAAGGGCTTATCTAAAGTACACTTTTATACTACTATTTCATACCTTATGCATTGTGTAACTAAAGTAATTTGCTTTTTGTATGCTGTTGGTCCATAAACTTGCAATTTCTTTTTTGAACTCAAGCCATTACTTCCATCTGTCACCAGTGGACTATGTATGATACTTTGCTTCCCTGAAACTGGCAGCTGCCACAAAAAACATCAAGTCTCAACTGCAGTCCCCTCTGGGAGTTTGTTCACTTGGAAGAAAATGGAACAGGGCAAAGCTTGGCAGCTCTCTTTGCTCTATTCGGCTTAACCAAGAAGAAAACACATAGGAAGCCCTCAACGAATATTTATTGAATTCATGAAATACAACCTGGGAGAAACATAACAATTGAAAATAAAGAACACTGAGGATTTTATTTCAGCAGCTAACTTCAGTATCCATGCATGAGTTTAGGAAATGTATTCACTTTGGGAAATGATATGTGTCAGAAATGAGTGTAGTTGCAGTAGCAAAAGTTGTGTTATGGTGTCTTGAAGTCTTAGATGGCACAACGAGGACACCCGTGCTGCACAGCCGGAGTCTGGGCTCGTCAGGTGGGAGGTACACTATGAACATTTAGCAGGCGCTGCTTATCTTTGACCCAGCTTCACCCTCTTAGCTGTCCAAGTGGATTACTGTATTGTCTTGGCTCCTAGCCAAAGCTGGCTTGGATGTGTATTTTTGAAATGTTTATGGCTGGTGACATTCCAGCCTGAGTGATGCTAAGCATTTACTCAGCTGAAATATCATCCTAATGGGACATAAATTCCAGTGAAAAGGAAGTTTAGGGAGACAATTGATTCCTGCTGGAGTACTAGAAAGATTCCCTTCTCAAGTTGTGTTGTACTGGCCTTTTTGATAATTGACCTTGGCACTTCTCCACGAGGTCCAGTGGTTAAGACTCCATGCTTCCACTGCAGGGGCCTCAGGTTCAATTCCATGTCAGAGAACTAAGATCCCACGTGTCCTATGGAAAGGAAGAAAAATAAAAAGAAAGAAAGAAAATTGACCTTGTTAAATAGAAAATAAATGGGTCTTAGATTCATTGTTTTTTTTTGTGTGTGAAAAAATTTTATTTATCCTCCAACTATGAGTATCCTCTTGCTATCTGACTCTACAAAGCAGATTCTTTAAAATATAGTTCAGTTCAGTCACTCAGTCGTGTCTGACTCTTTGAGATCCCATGCACTGCAGCATGCCAGACCTCCCTGTTCATCACCAACTCCTGGAGTTTACTCAAATTCATTTCCATTGAGTCGGTGATGCCATCTAACCATCTCATCCTCTGTCGTGCCCTTCTTCTCCTGCTTTCAATCTTTCCCAGCATCAGGGTCTTTTAACATCAGGTTCTTCACATCAGGTGACCAAAATATTGGAGTTTCAGCTTAAGCGTCACTCCTTCCAATGAATATTCAGGACTGATTTCCTTTAGGATGGACTGGTTGGATGTCCTTGTGGTCCAAGGGACTCTCAAGAGTCTTCTTGAACACCACAGTTCAAAAGCATCAATTCTTTGGTGCTCAGCTTTCTTTATAGTCCAACTCTCACATCCATACATGACTACTGGAAAAACCATAGCTTTGACTAGATGGATCTTTGTTGGCGAAGCAATATCTCGGCTTTTTAATACACAGTCTAGGCTGGTCATTGCTTTCCTGCCAAGGAGTAAGCATCTTTTAATTTTATAGCTGCAATCACAATCTGCAGTGATTTTGGAGACCCCAAAAATAAAGTCTGCCACTGTTTGCACTGTTTCCCCATCTATTTGCCATGAAGTGATGGGACTGGAGGCCATGATCTTAGTTTTCTAAATGTTGAGTTTTAAGCCAACGTTTTCACTCTCCTCTTTCACTTTTGTCAATAGGCTTTTTAGTTCCTCTTCACTTTCTGCCATAAGGGTGATGTCATTGGCATAGCTGAGGTTATTGATATTTCTTCCGGCAATCTTGATTCCAGCTTGTGCTTCTTCCAGTCCAGCGTTTCTCATGATGTACTCTGCATATAAGTTAAATAAGCAGGGTGACAATATATAGCCGTGATGTACTCCTTTTCCTATTTGGAAACAGTCTGTTGTTCCATGTCCAGTTCTAACTGTTGCTTCCTGACCTGCATATAGGTTTCTCAAGAAGCAGGTCAGGTGGTCTGGCATTCCCATCTCTTTCAGAATTTTTCACAGTTTATTGTGATCCACACAGTCAAAGGCTTTGGCATAGTCAAGAAAGCAGAAATAGATGTTTTTCTGGAACTCTCTTGCTTTTTCCATGATCCAGTGAATGTTGGCAATTTGATCTCTGGTTCCTCTGTCTTTTCTAAAACCAGCTTGAACATCTGGAAGTTCAGGGCTCACATACTGCTGAAACCTGGCTTGGAGAATTTTGAGCATTACTTTGCTAGCATGTGCGATGAGTGCAATTGTGTGGTAGTTTGAGCATTCTTTGGCATTGCCTTTCTTTGGGATTGGAATGAAAACTAACTTTTTCCAGTCCTGTGGCCACTGCTGAGTCTTCCAAATTTGCTGACATATTGAGTGCAGCACTTTCACAGCATCATCTTTTAGGATTTGAAATAGCTCAACTGGAATTCCATCACCTCCACTCTCTTTGTTCATAGTGATGCTTCCTAAGGCTCACTTGACTTCACATTCCTGTAGGATGTCTGGCTCTAGGTGAGTGATCACACCATTGTGATTATCTGGGTCATGAAGATCCCTTTTGTACAGTTCTTCTATGTATTCATGCCACCTCTTCTTAATATCTTTTGCTTCTACAGGTCCTATAGAATTTCTGTCCTTTATTGAGCCCATCTTTGCATGAAATGTTCCCTTGGTATCTCTAATTTTCTTGAAGAGATCTCTAGTCTTTTCCATTCTGTTGTTTTCCTCTATTTCTTTGCATTGATTGCTGAGGAAGGCTTTCTTATCTCTCCGTGCTATTCTTTGGAACTCTGCATTTATATGCTTGTATCTTTCCTTTCCTCCTTTGCTTTTCACTTCTTTTCTTTTCACAGCTATTTGTAAGGCCTTCTCAGACAGCCATTTTGCTTTTTTACATTTATTTTTCTTGAGGAAGGTCTTGATCCCTGTCTCCTGTACAATGTCATGAACCTCAGTCCATAGTTCATCAGACACTCTATCAGATCTAGTCCCTTAAATCTCTTTCTCACTTCTACTGTATAATTGTAAGTGATTTGATTTAGGTCATACCTGAATGGCCTAGTGCTTTTCCCTACTTTCTTCAATTTAAGTCTGAATTTTGCAATAAGGAGTTCATGATCTGAGCCACAGTCAGCTCCTGGTCTTGTTCTTGCTGACTGTTTACAGCTTCTCTACAGTTTAAAATATAAGCCCTTTGAAAAAATCCATAACTGCAATTTTCATGTATTCCAGTTGCAGTTTGCTAATCCTCTCTGGGCACTCTGGACATTCATAGCACAGAAAGAATATGTCGCACATTTTGAATTAATCTCTCTTTTGAAAATTTTTTTATGAATTTACCATTAAATCAACACTTCAGTCTGCTTTTATTGTCTCCTTTTGGGACTTCCTTTAAATATCTTAAGGTTTTGATTCTAAGTGGATTTAATTAACTAAAATATTCCAAATGGTTAGAAATGTGAAACGTAGAAGTATTCTTCTAGAGCTTTCTTTGGATATAGTAAGTGTAATGATCTATGTAGTAGACCTTCGATATTTGCAGAGTAAGTCCAATTTCTTAACTCAGGCAGATTATACAAGTGGGCTATATTTGAGGGATTTTCTGTAAATGCCACCCTAACACAACCAAATAGATACATTTGATGACATTTGCTCTCTCTGATGACCTTTATCTTTTGTTAAGATGATCAAAAGATACTCCTGTAGACCTGTTTCTGAAGAGTAGATTTGTTTGACTTGAGGGAGTAGACAGTTTCACCATTCTTTAAGCAGGTGAGAAACAAACAGAATCATGTTATTTATTATGGAAATATGCAAGTTCTAAGTTGCCAAAAGTAAGTGTCTGACACATATCAGACACTTGGGAGGTTTTGGCATGCCAAAATGATCATGGGTGTCCTCTGAACAACGTAGCAGGCACTCCCTTTGGGGCATGAAAAGCTTTGAGAATGTAAGCTAAGAAAACAAAAACAGCACCTCTTCTTACAGAATATTTTACATAGATATGTACTGTTACGCAATAGAAGTCAGTTCCTTTTTAAAACTTTAAGTCACAAAATACCAAAGATGATGACAAAGAAAAGTTAAAAGATTTTTTAAGAAAAAAGAAAAATATACTTTAAAGACAAATATCCAATGGCCTCACTTCTTTAATGTATACCAGCTGTCAAGCCAAGTTCAAGAGCTTTAAACCTACACAAATGCTGCATCTCAAACTAATCAAAGTTATTGACTCAATCGGCTCTCTGAAATAATTGAGTCTAATTCTTGTTTGGTTTGTCAGAGCCACCTGCCTCTGCTCCATTCTACACAATGCTTTGTGACATTGACCCCCAAACCTCGTTTACACTTCCTTATTCTTCCTGTGTGTTCTATTCTGGAATATTCCAAAGCATTCAGCCTGACCAAGCAACAATCTATTAGTAGAATGTAATATTTCTCCATTTTTGGCAATTGCTAAAGTCTCTGAAACTGCTCCAGGAGTTTCTCATTCCTCTGCTGCACTGGAGGCATTCCTTGTTCTTACCTTCTCTGGCATCTGACTTCCTTGGCCCTCCACCTCTCCCGGTGCCTGCCTTGGGCCACTTGCTCACTCGCTCTGACAATTCATTTTAGACACACCTCCCTGAGTAGTGCTCTCGAGAATGGATTGGATCCACATACTGTTAGCTGGAGGTTAAAAGTGCTTGTCCCCAGCGTGACCCTGAGACCAGCAGCACCAAAAGCCCAGCCAGTGGTATCACTAGGCCAGCCCTGCCCAGCTCTTTCGTAGCTCCACCTTCGCTCTTTGCTGTTTCTAGTGAACATTGTCAAGCTCCCTATGAGTGAATCGCTCAGACCTTCCCTTTTAAAAAGGTCAAAAAAAAAAAAAAAAAAAAAAA
>SJYT01072767.1:323315-333619 GCA_006410635.1 Cephalophus harveyi
TCATTTTAAAAAAGAAAAAAAAAAAAAAAAAAAAAAAAAACCACATCATTTAACACAAAAATTATATTACACATAGATTTCTTTAAAATACCTTTTATTGTGTCAAGAACAGCTAACAGCAATTCCAAAAGGTAGATACATATGAATAAAACTAAAAACATTTTCAAAGATTCTGAAAAGAAATTTTCACTATTTATTTAATCAAACATGGAAGAGAGGGATTTTCTCTCTCATGTTCACACCCTATTTTTCCTCTTCCCCAATTTTTTCTAACATGATAGGACCCTAGAAGTTATGTCATAAAAAGTAACCAATTTTAGCAGGAGAAAAGTTTGTTTTCTGCATCTGCAAGCCAAGGAGACAGACTTTAAAGGAACCGAACTCCTTGATTTTGGACTTCCAGTCTTCTGCTGCTGCTGCTGCTAGTCACGCTCCAGTCGTGTCCAACTCTGTGTGACCCCATAGACAGCAGCTCACCAGGCTCCGCTGTCCCCGGGATTCTCCAGGCAAGAATACTGGAGTGGGTTGCCATTTCCCTCTCTAATGAAAAGTGAAAGTGAAGTCTCTCAGTCACGTCCGACTCTTAGCGACCCCATGGACTGCAGCTTACCAGGCTCCTTCGTCCATGCATTTTCCAGGCAAGAGTACTGAAGTGGGGTGCCATTGCCTTCTCCGTCCAGTCTTCAGAACTGTGAAAATAAATTTCGGTTGTTTAAGCCATTCAGTCTGTGGTATTTTGTTATGGAGCACTAGCAAACTAATACACTATGTGTCCAGAGATTTCAATCCTAGGTATGTTGCCGAGAGAAATGAAGACATGTGTGCGTGCATGCTCTGCTTGGTTGCTTCAGTCATATCCAACTCTTTGTGACTCTGTGGACTGTAGCCCACCAGGCTTCTCTGTCCATGGGATTCTCCAGGCAAGAATACTGGAGTGGGTTGCCATTTCCTTCTCCAGGGGACCTTTCCGACCCAGGGATCGATCCTGCATCTCTTACATATTCTGCATTGGTAGGTGGGTTCTTTACCACTAGAGCCACCTGGAAAACATACGACTACACAAAAATGTGTACATGAGTGTTCATAGCAGCATTATTCTCAGTAGCCCAAACCCCAAATGTCCATCACCTCTATGAACAGATAAAACGTGGCATATCCACACAATGGATTATTCATTCAGTAATTAAGGCAAATGGAGAACTGATAGATGTTACAACATAGATGAATCTTAAAAAACTTTATCCTAAGCAATGGAAGCCAGAGATTAAAGACTACATATTATATGACTGTGTTCAAATGAAATGTTCAGAACAGAGATTTCTGTAGAAACATGGCACTAGTGGTAAAGAACCTGCCTGCATGGAGGAGACGCAGAAGACTTGGGTTTGATTCCTGGGTCAAGAAGATCCCCTAGAGAAGGAAATGGCAAGCAACTCCAGTATTCTTGCCTGGAGAATCTCATGGACAGAGGAGCCTGGAGGGCTACTGTCCATGGGGTCACAAAGAGCTGGACACGGCAGAGCAACCAACTCACACACACACACAGAGAAACAGAGAATGGTTGCCAGAAATTGGGGATAGAAGGGAATGGGAAATGATTGCTAATGGGTAGGAAATTTCTTTTCGGGGGTTATAGAAATGCTCTGAAAATAAATAGAGGTGATGCTTCCACAACTAAACACCACGGAATTGTACAGAGAAAGAAAGAATTTTATGGTATGTATTCATTCCAATCCCAAAGAAAGGCAATGCCAAAGAATGCTCAAACTACCGCATAATTGAACTCAGCTCACACGCTAGTAAAGTAATGCTCAAAATTCTCCAAGCCAGGCTTCAGCAATACATGAACCGTGAACTCCCTGATGTTCAAGCTGGTTTTAGAAAAGACAGAGGAACCAGAGATTAAGTTGCCAACATCTGCCGGATCACAGAAAAAGCAAGAGAGTTCCAGAAAAACATCTATTTCTGCTTTATTGACTATGCCAAAGCTTTTGACTGTGTGGATCACAATAAACTGTGGAAAATTCTGAAAGAGATGGGAATACCAGACCACCTAACCTGCCTCCTGAGAAACCTATATTCAGGTCAGGAAGCAACAGTTAGAACTGGACATGGAACAACAGACTGGTTCCAAATAGGAAAAGGAGTCCGTCAAGCCTGTGTACTGTCACCCTGCTTATTTAACTTATATGCAGAGTACATCATGAGAAATGCTAGGCTGGAAGAAGCACAAGTGGAATCAAGATTGCAAAGTAATGTCTGTTTTTTAATATGACCAACCTAGACAGCATATTAAAAAGAAGAGGCATGACTTTGCCAACAAAGATCCCTCTAGATAAAGCTATGGTTTTTCCAGTAGTCATGGATATGAGAGTTGGACCATAAAGAAAGTTGAGTGCTGAAGAATTGATGCTTTTGAACTGTGATGTTGGAGAAGACTCTTGAGAGTCCCTTGGACAGCAAGGAGATCAAACCAGTCAATCCTATCCTAAAGGAGATCAGTCCTGAATATTCATTGGAAGGACTGATGCTAAAGCTGAAAATCCAATGCTTTGGCCACCTGATTTGAAATCTGACCCTGATGATGGGAAAGATTGAAGGCAGGAGGAGAAGGGGACAACAAAGGATGAGATGGTTGGATGGCATCACTGACTCGGTGGACAAGAGTTTGAGAAGCTCTGGGAGATGGTGATGGACAGGGAGGCCTGGCGTGCTGCAGTCCATGGGGCCACAAAGAGTCAGGCATGACTTACCAACTGAACTGAAAGCGGCCATGACAGTTCCACCCTACTGTCAAAAGACCAAGGAGTGGGCAGTTGCCCAATCCCTGGAAATCTCTATCCCTTCCCAAAAATAATTGGAATAATCATCCCACTCATTAGCCTATGAAATTACCCAACCCATAAAAACTAACCACGCCACAGTTTCATGGCCACACTCACTCTCTGTGATGGCCCGCACGCTATCTGTGAAGTGTGCTTCTCTCTGAATCTGGATAAATTCACTTCTTACCTATCACTTTTTCTCTCACTGAATTCTTTCTGTGATGAGACATCAAGAACCTAAGCTTCATTAGGTCCTGAAACCAGGTACTGTGGGTTTTGGCTGGGTTCAAGTCCCAATCTGAGGTAAATGGTTTCATTTTTGCATTTCTTTTTCATGGAGATGGTTTGGATCGGTGCCTCCTGTACAATGTTAGGAACCTCCATCCACAGTTCTTCTCACACTCTATCAGATCTAATCCCTTAACTCTATACACTTTCACTGTATAATCATAAGGGATTTGACTTAGGTCATACCTGAATGGTCTAGTGGTTTTCCCTACTTTCTTCAATTTAAGTCTAAATTCTGCAGTAATGAATTCATCATCTGAGCCACAGTCTCCCGCTGTCTTATTTTTGCTGAGTGTATACGGCTTCTCCATCTTCTGATCTAGAGTAGAGAGGCAGTAAACAGCTAACAGTCAAAAGCATGATCAGACAAATCCGTGTTTGTATCTTAACATCAGCAGGCTCAACTCATTTTTTCCCTCTAACTTTTAATTTTAGTATAAAATCAGAATCTAAGTTGCAAGGTAGCACACAGAATTGCCAGGAACTTTTTACCCATTTCACACATATTAACATTTTATCATACTTGCTTTATTCTTTATCCTTATTGCCAAATTCAGACTTAAATTGAAGAAAGTAGGGAAAACCACTAGATCACTCAGGTAAGACCTAAATCAAATCCCTTATGATTATACAGTGAAAGTGACAAATAGATTCAAGGGATTAAATCAGATAGACAGAGTGCCTAAAGAACTGTGGATGGAGGTTCACGACATTGTACAGGAGGCAATGATCAAGATCATCCCCAAGATAAAGAAATGCAAAAAGGCAAAATGGTTGTCTGAGGAGGCCTTATAAATAGCTGTGAAAAGAAGAGAAGCAAAAGGCAAAGGAGAAAAGGAAAGATATACCCATTTGAATTCAGAGTTCCAAAGAATAGCAAGGAGGGATAAGAAAGACTTCCTTAGTGATCAGTGCAAAGAAATAGAGGAAAACAATAGAATGGGAAAGACTAAAGATCTCCTGAAGAAAATTAGGGATACCAATGGAACATTTCATGCAAAGATGAGCACAATAAAGGACAGAAATGGTATGGACCTAACAGAAGCAGAAGATATTAAGAAGAGGTGGCAAGAATACATAGAAGAACTGTACAAAAAAGATCTTCATGACCCAGATAATCACAGTGGTGTGATCACTCACCTAAAGCCAGACATCCTGGAATGTGAAGTCAAGGGCCTTAGGAAGCATCACTATGAACAAAGAGAGTGGAGGTGATGGAATTCCAGTGGAGCTATTTCAAATCCTAAAAGATGATGCTGTGAAAGTGCTGCACTCAATATGCCAGCAAATTTGGAAAACTCAGCAGTGGCCACGGGACTGGAAAAGGTCAGTTTTCATTTCAATGCCATAGAAAGGCAATGCCAAAGAATGCTCAAACTACCACACAGTTGCACTCATCTCACATGCTAGTAAAGTAATGCTCAAAATTCTCCAAGCCAGGCTTCATCATTACATGAACCATGAACTTCCACATGTCAAAGCTGGATTTAGAAAAGGCAGAGGAACTAGAGATCAAATTGCCAACATCCACTGAATCCTCAAAAAAGCAAGAGAGTTCCAGAAAAACATTTACTTCTTCTTTATTGACTATGCCAAAGCGTTTGACTGTGTGGATCACAATAAACTATGGAAAATTCTTCAAGAGATGGGAATACCAGACCACTTGACCTACCTCTTGAGAAACCTGTATGCAGGTCAGGAAACAACAGTTAGAACTGGACATGGAACAACAGACTGGCTCCCAATAGGAAAAGGAGTATGTCAAGGCTGTATATTGTCACCCTGCTTATTTAACTTATATGCAGAGTACATCATGAGAAACACTGGGCTGGATGAAGCACAAGCTGGAATCAAGATTGCTGGGAGAATTATCAATAACTTCAGATATGTAGATGACACCACCCTTATGGCAGAAAGCCAAGAAGAACTAAAGAGCCTCTCGAAAGTGAAAGAGGAGAGTAAAAAAGTTGGTCGAAAACACAACATTCAGAAAACGAAGATCATGGCATCTGGTCCCATCACTTCATGGGAAATAGATGGGGAAACAGTGGCAGACTTTATTTTCTTGGGCTCCAAAATCACTGCAGATGGTGATTGCAGCCATGAAATTAAAAGACGCTTGCTCCTTGGCAGAAAAGCTATGACCAACCTAGACAGCACACTAAAAAGCAGAGACATTACTTTGCCAAAAAAGTTCCATCTAGTCAAGGCTATGTATTTCTAATAGTCATATATGGATGTGAGAGTTGGACTATAAAGAAAGCTCAGCACCTAAGAATCAATGCTTTTTAACTGTGGTGTTGGAGAAGACTCTTGAGAGTCCCTTGGACTGCAAGGAGATCCAACCAGTCTATCCTGAAGGAAATCAGTCTTGAATATCATTGCAAGGACTTATGCTGAAGCTGGAAGTCCAATACTTTGGCCACCTGAAGCAAAGAACTGACTCACTGTAAAAGACCCTGACGCCTGGAATGATTGAAAGCAGGAGGAGAAGGCGACGACAGAGGATGAGGTGGTTGGATGGCATCACTGATTCGATCGACATGAGTTTGAGTAAGCTCCAGTAGTTGGTGATGGACAGGGAAGCCTGGCGTGCTGCAGTTCACGGGGTCACAAAGAGTCGGACACAAGTGAGCAACTGAACTGACTGAATCTAAGGATCTGATTCAAACCTTCCCAATTGTTGGAATAATGGCTTTTATTTACTTATTTATTTTAATAAAAAAGACTGCCTCCTGTCTTTATTTGAAGTACCTGGTGTTATGTGGCGTTTGCAGACCCAGTCATTGGAGCATGTGAACCTAGCTGCCCTGTGGCTGTTGGATCTTATTTCCCCCAACCAGGGATGGAAACCAGTTCCCTTGCATTGCATGGCAGATTCTTAACTACTGGCCCACCTGGGAAGTCCCTGAATAATGGCTTTTAGAGCGATAGAAAATCCTAGATCATGTATTGCTCTCAGTTGCTAGGTCTGTTTAGGCTCTTATAATCAGAAAGAAAATTCTTTCTGTCCTTTCATGATAAAACTTTTGAAGGATTCCAGTCATTTACTGTACAGGGTGTCCTTCAGTTTCAGTTTGCCTGGTACCTCCTTGTCGACTAAAAAAAGATGTACAACTTGAGAGCTGTCGGTTAAGTTTTATTTGGAGCAAAATGAGGATGGCAGCCTGGGAGGCAGCATCTCAGATAGCGCTGAGAGACCGACTGCTCCAAAGCGGCAGTGGGTAAAATTCAATATATAAGGTTTTGGTGAAAGGAGAGTTCAATACCATGAAGCACCTATTTTACAAAAGGCTTTTTTTGTTAGTAGTGAGGATCTGATGTCACCAAGAAGGGATTTAGTGCTTCTCTTTATATGAGGAGATGCAAGGATTGAGATCATAAAATCTGTTCCTAAAAACATCCGAATATCTAAAGACCTGTCCCACCAGATTCCTTGGAGCACAGAGTGCCTCAGTTCACCCTGAACTCCCTCAGGGGTTGCCGAAGGTCAACAGCTATCGCAGCATGGGGTTCAATCTCCATAGAGGCAGATGGCAAACGCCTTTGTTGTTCAGTCCTTGGCAATGCTCTTGGTAAATGCCACTTTTTAGTTGACATCCTTGTGATTAAAATCATACTAGATACTTTGCGCAGAAAGAAATTCCACATATTCCTCAGTGCACTATCAGAAAGCACATGATGTCAAAGTTGTTCCCTATCTCATGAATTTAACTACAATCTCTGGATAAAAAGTTGTTTGGCAGTTTTCTCCACTGTAAGGGGACTAATTTTCTCTGAGTAATTAAGAATATTGTGTCTCAACCGCCAAGCTGGAGCTCCTCTGGTCCAGGTGGTAAGCTTCAGGGTACGTAGGGACCAGGCCTCACAGTTCACTTTCTCCTCCACCCCGCCTAGCTTGCTCCTAAGGTTTGTGCCTCAGGCCCGTGTCCAAGGTCTCAGCCTGGCCAAACCTTCCCCGCAGGCTGCACTCTTGGGATCCACCTTCTTGCTCAGTTTTCAAGGCGCTCTGTTTCCTGGCCTGGGCCATGATTTGTCTTTTTGTGAATGACTGCATAATGGTGACCCCACTTCTTGGGGTCAGAATAGGGTTTTATTTATTTTGGTGTTTTGGAATGTGTTAATAGGTTACTTTTTTCAAAGGTTGGAAAGGTAAGGAGAAACACTGGGCCTCTGGGTTAGGTTTAGTCGCTCAGTCGTGTCTGACTCTTTGCGACCCCAAGGACTGCAGCACGCCAGGCCTCCCTGTCCATCACCAACTACTGGAGCTCACTCAAACTCATGTCCATCGAGTCAGCGATGCTATCCAACCATCTCATCCTCTGTTGTCCCCTTCTCCTCCTGCCTTTACTCTTTCCCAGCATTCGGGCGTTTTCCAATGAGTCGGTTCTTCACATCAGGTGGCCAAAGTACTGGAGTTCCAGCTTTAGCATAAGCCCTTGCAATGATATTCAGGACTCATTTTCTTTAGGATAGACTGGTTGGATCTCTTCACAGTCCAAGGAACTCTCAAGAGTCTTTTCCAACACCACAGTTTAAAAGCATCAATTCTTCAGCACCCAGCTTTCTTTATAGTCCAGCTCTCACAACCATACATGACTATTGGAAAAACCATAGCTTTGACTAGATGAACCTTTGTTGGCAAAGTAATGTCTCTGCTTTTTAATATTATGTCTAGGTTGGTCATAATTTTTCTCCCAAGGACCAAGCATCTTTTAATTTCATGGCTGCAATCACCATCTGCAGTGATTTTGGAGCCCCAAAAAATGAAGTCAGTCACTGTTTCCACTGTTTCCCCATCTATTTGCCAGGAAGCAATGGGACCAGATGCAATGATGTTAGTTTTCTAAATGTTGAGTTTTTAGCCAACTTTTTCACTATCTCACTTTTATCAAGAGGCTCTTTAGTTCTTCTTGGCTTTCTACTATAAGGGTGGTATCATCTGCATATCTGGCGTTATTGATATTTCTCCCAGCAATCTTGATTCCAGCTTGTGCTTCATCAGACCAGCATTTCTCATGATGTACTCTTCTTATAAGTTAAAGAAGCACGGTGACAATATACAGCCTTAACATACTTCTTTTCCTATTTGGAAACAGTCTGTTGTTCCATGTCCAGTTCTAACTGTTGCTTCCTGACTTCTACACAGATTTCTCAAGAGGCAGGTCAGGTGGTCTGGTATTCCCATCTCTTTCAAAATTTTCCAGTTTGTCGTGATCCACACAGTCAAAGGCTTTGGCATAGTCAATAAAGCAGAAATAAATGTTTTTCTGGAACTCTTTTGCTTTTTTGATGATCCAAGGGATATTGGCAATTTGACCTCTGGTTCCTCTGCCTTTTCTAAAACCAGTTTGAACATCATGTTCACGTACAGCTGAAGCCTGTCTTGGAGAATTTTGAGCATTACTTTACTAGCATGTTCCCTTGGTATCTCTAATTTTCTTGAAGAGATCTCTAGTCTTTCCCATTCTGTTGCTTTCCTCCATTTCTCTGCATTGATCGCTGAAGAAGGCTTTCTTATCTCTTCTTGCTATTATTCTTTGGAGCTCTGCATTCAGATGCTTATATCTTTCCTTTTCTCCTTTGCTTTTGCTTCTCTTCTTTTCACAGCTATTTGTAAGGCCTCCTCAGAGAGCCATTTTGCTTTTTTGCATTTCTTTTCCTTGGGGATGGTCTTGATCCTTGTCTCCTGTACAATGTCACGAACCTCCGACCATAGTTCATCAAGGACTCTGTCTAAAAGATCTACTCCCTTAAATCTATTTCTCACTTCCACTGTATAATCATAAGGGATTTGATTTAGGTCATACCTGAATGGTCTAGTGGTTTTCCCCACTTTCTTCAATTTAAGTCTGAATTTGGCAATAAGGAGTTCATGATCTGAGCCACAGTCAGCTCCCAGTCTTGTTTTTGCTGACTGTATAGAGCTTCTCCATCTTTGGCTGCAAAGAATATGATCAATCTGATTTTGGTGTTGACCATCTGGTGATGTTCATGTGTAGAGTCTTCTCTTGTGTGGTTGGGAGAAGGTGTTTGCTATGACCAGTGCATTCTTTTGGCAAAACTCTATTAGCCTTTGCCCGTTTCATTGCATATCCCAAGGCCAAATTTGCCTGTTAGTCCAGGTGTTTCTTGACTTCCTACTTTTGCATTCCAGTCCTCGATAATGAAAAGGACATCTTTTTTGGGTGTTAGTTCTAAAAGGTCTTATAGGTCTTCATAGAACCATTCAACTTCAGCTTCTTCAGTGTTACTGGTTGGGGCATAGGCATGGATCACCGTGATATTGAATGGTTTTCCTTGGAGACGAACAGAGATCATTCTGTCATTTTTGAGATTGCATCCAGGTACTGCATTTTGGACTCTTTTGTTGACCATGATGGCTACTCCATTTCTTCTAAGGGATTCCTGCCCACAGTAGTAGATATAATGGTCATCTGAGTTAAATTCACACATTCCAGTCCATTTTAGTTCACTGATTCCCAGAATGTCTATGTTCATTCTTGCTGTCTCCTGTTTGACCACTTACAATTTGCCACGAAGAAAATTAGAGATACCAAGGGAAAATTTCATGCAAAGATGGGCTCAATAAAGGACAGAAATGTACAGACCTAATAGAAGCAGAAGATATTAAGAAGAGGTGATAAGAATACACAGAAGAACTGTACCAAAAAGATCTTCATAACCAAGATAATCATGATGGTGTGATCACTTACCTAGAGCCAGACATCCTGGAATGTGAAGTCAAGTGGGCCTTAGAAAGCATCACTACGAACAAAGCTAGTGGAGGTGATGGAATTCCAGTGGAGCTATTTCAAATCCTGAAAGATGCTGTGAAAGTGCTGCACTCAATATGCCAGCAAATTTGGAAAACCCAGCAGCGGCTACAGTTCAGTTCAGTTCAGTCGCTCAGTCGTGTCCGACTCTTTGCGACCCCATGAATCGCAGCACGCCAGGCCTCCCTGTTCATCACCATCTCTTGGAGTTCACTCAGACTCACATCCATTGAGTCAGTGATGCCATCCAGCCATCTCATCTTCGGTCGTCCCCTTCTTCTCCTGCCCCCAATCCCTCCCAGCATCAGAGTCTTTTCCAATGAGTCAACTCTTCGCATGAGGTGGCCAAAGTACTGGAGTTTCAGCTTTAGCATCATTCCTTCCAAAGAAATCCCAGGGCTGATCTCCTTCAGAA
>SJYT01072767.1:340370-376757 GCA_006410635.1 Cephalophus harveyi
TCAGCCATTAAAAAGAATACATTTGAATCAGTTCTAATGAGGTGGATGAAACTGGAGCCGATTATACAGAGTGAAGTAAGCCAGAAAGAAAAACACCAATACAGTATACTAACACATATATATGGAATTTAGAAAGATGGTAATGATGACCCTATATGTGAGACAGCAGAAGAGACACAGATGTACAGAATGGACTTTTGGACTCTGAGGTAGAGGGAGAGGGTGGGATGATGTGGGAGAATGGCATTGAAGCATGTATACTATTGTGTAAGAAATGAATTACCAGTCTATGTTCGATGCAGGATACAGGATGCTTGGGGCTGGTGCATGGGGACGATCCAGAGAGATGATATGGGGTGGGAGGTGGGAGGGGGGTTCAGGATTGGGAACTCATGTACACCTGTGGCAGATTTGTGTCAATGTATGGCAAAACGAATACAATATTGTAAAGTAAAATAAAGTAAAAATTAAAATAAAAAAAAAAACTCTAAATAAAATAAAATAAAATAAAACTGAAAAAAAAAACCTACAAGCAACAAAACCAAAAATAGACAAATTTACTAAATCAGACAAAAAACTGCATATCAATGAATACCATCAGCAAAGTGAAAATAAAACCTATGGAGTGGAAGAAAATAATTGCAGATCATTTGTCTGATAAAAGTTAATATCTAGAACACATAAAGAATTTCTACTATTAGTCACTCAGCCGTGTCTGACTCTTTGCGACCCCATGGACTATAGTCTGCCAGGCTCCTCTGTCCATGGGGTTTCCCAGGCAACAATACTGGAGTGGGTTGCCATTCCTATTACTACTCAACAAAAAGATAATCTGATTAAAGCTGTGCACAAGATTAGAATAGACATTTCTCCACAGAAAATATGGCCAACGAGCACATGAAAAGATGCTCACCATAACTAATTATTATAGAAATGTAAATAAAAACCTACAATGAGATACCACCTTACACTTATTAGGATGGCTACTAATTAAAAAAAATAATACCCAGAAAATAATAAATGATGATGAAGATGTGGGGAAATTGGAAGCCTTGTGCATTATTGGTGGAATTGTACAATAGTGTAGTTGCTTTGGTAAACAGTGTGGTTGTTCCTTAAAGAACTAGAAATAGAACAACCATGTGATCAAGCAAGCCCACATCTGGGTATATATGCAGAAGAATTGGAAGTGGAGCTTGGAAGAGATATTTTCATAGCCATATTCAGATCAGCATTATCTGCAATAGGCAAGAAGTAGAAATTGCCCAAGTTTTCACTGATAGATGAATGGATTAAAAAAAAAAAGGTGGCATATATGCAAAATAGAATACTATTCAGCCTTAAAAAGGGATTAAATATTGTCTCATGCTGCAACATAATGCAATTTGAGGATATTTGTTGTTGCTGTTTAGTCTCTAACTCATGTCTGATTTAGAGACCCCATGGACAATAGCCTGCCAGGTTCCTCTACCCATAGGATTTCCCAGGCAAGAATACTGGAGTGGGTTGCTATTTCTTTATGCTAAATGAAATTAGCCAGCCACATAAATATGCATACTATATGATTCCACTCATATGGGGTACTTGAGTGTTTGAAAAGTTGCTCAGTCGTGTCTGACTATTTGCGACCCTATGGACTGTAGCCCACCAGGCTCCTCCATCTATGGAATTTTCTAGGCAAGAGTACTGGAGTGGGTTGCCATATAGGGTACTTAGCTTAGTCCAATTCACAGAGACAGAAGGTAGAACAGTGGTTGCCAGGGGTTAGGGTAAGGAAGGAATGTACACATACAAGCACACATTCCTTGTATGTGTACTCTGTGATAATGAAGACAGTACAGGATGTTTAGTGCAGGTCAAGAAGAACTTGGGATCTGGAAGCTGCTTTTTATTGCACTGACTACCCCACCTGTCCACAGTCACTGAATGAGGGCTCCCCTGGGAGGGGATGTGCCTCTACTTGCTGGCTCCCATCTTCAACAGAAGCTGTGTTGGAAGAGAGTGACTAGTGGACAGCAGTCAGTGGGTGACCTTCCCAACAGCTGGGGAAATAACTCTTTCAATAATGTAACACCTAGAGATCACTGTGGGAACAATAGCCATACCAAGTGTTTGGTGATTATAGCTGAGGCCATGCAGAGGAGTTATAGGTACAAATAGTGCTCTTACAACAGCAGAGGAAGAGACGCACAGGACTGATCTAAAGGCAAGCTGGAAGGACCACACGAGTGCATCATCCTTCCTTCCTCTCCTTCTCCCTCTCTCCCTCCCCCTTTCCTTGCCTCTGTACTGTTCTTCCTTTCTTTGTTCTTTGCTTTTTTCTTCCTGACTTATTTCCTGCCCTTTCTTCCTCCTTTGCTCTTCCCTTTCTTCTACACTCTTTCTCTACAAATTAAATGACATGCATCTCCTAACTGGTCTTCCTATCTGTAGACTATTGTGGTGGACAGAGTTATGCCAGGAATTAAACCCCATAATAAATGAGGTTTAGACATGTAGCTTCCCTTGCATGGACCATCAGTCCCTCTGGCCCAGAGTGGTGGCCTGATAATTGTTAACTACTCAGTAGAGTCACACGAACAAAACGACTAAATGGAGAGATCACTAACATCTGTTACTCACTAAATTTAGGTAAATATCCCCACTAATAACTTGTTAGTCGATATGAGACTGGTTCTGTATATATTATTTGAGCCTTCCTCCCTTTTTCCCCCGAGATAACTCCATTTCCTGATGATATGAATGCAAACAGGCCAATGTTTACTTTTTCTTCAGAAGTAATTTTTGCTTGAGAACTAAGAGGGAGATTTCAGAGGTTTATTCAAAGTTTATATTTAAAGCCACAAAATTAAAAAGATATAGCCTTATAGATTTCAAGTCAAATAATGGAAAGGATTAGACATCATTCCTAATTTCTAATTTATTAACTAATACAACACAATCAAATGTGGACATTAGCAAATATCCAAGTAAATTACAATTTTCATCTTTGTAATAGCATTTCATGCCCCTTGGCATACTACATGTCCTGACATTTGGGGTTATGAGGATTGATATTTTTCTTTTATTTGCAAGAAAAGAGAAGAAAGATAATTCTACAGCTGCAAGTATGTGACTTTCTGGTTTTCATTTTAAATAATAAGTAAAAGTAAATCTTTTTATAGGATCTCTTAATATTCTCAAAATTATATCCAAATTGTCTTATCAGTATTCTTCAATTTAGCACTTTCTATTATTAAGTTAAGTGAGTGGGTCAGGCTCTTCTAGTTGATTTTAAATAACCCATTTATGATTAGTTGTGAGATCTGGGTATGAGCCATGTGATCTTGGTCAGACTACCTTATCTCTTTTTGCTTCTATAAAGTGGGAATATTGCTCACTTCATAAAGGTATGAGGAGGATGTAAGTTGCTTAGTGTAATATTTGGCATGGCATAAACATTGCAATAACAGTGGCATTTTTGTTATTATTAAATAAAGGAAGTTCAGTTCAGTTCAGTCGCTCAGTACGTCTGACTCTTTGCAACCCCATGAATTGCAGCACGCCAGGTCTCCCTGTCCATCACCAACTCCCAGAGTTCACACAAAATCACGTCCATCGAGTCGGTGATGCCATCCAGCCATCTTATCCTCTGTTGTCCCCTTCTCCTCCTGCTCCCAATCCCTCCCAGCATCAGAGTCTTTTCCAGTGAGTCAACTCTTCACATATGTTGGCCAAAGTACTGGAGTTTCAGCTTTAGCATCATTCCTTCCAAAGAAATCCCAGGACTGATCTCCTTTAGGATGGACTGGTTGGATCTCCTTGCAGTCCAAGGGACTCTCAAGAGTCTTCTCCAACACCACAGTTCAAAAGCATCAATTCTTCAGGGCTCAGCTTTCTTCACAGTCCAAATTTCACATCCATACATGACAACTGGAAAAACCATAGCCTTGACTAGATGGACCTTAGTCGGCAAAGTAATGTCTCTGCTTTTGAATATGCTATCTAGGTTGGTCATAACTTTCTTTCCAAGGAGTAAGTGTGTTTTAATTTCATGACTGCAATCACCATCTCCAGTGATTTTGGAGCTCCAAATAATAAGGTCTGACACTGTTTCCACTGTTTCGCCATCTATTTCCCATGAAGTGATGGCACCAGATGCCATGATCTTCGTTTTCTGAATGTTGAGCTTAAGCCAACTTTTTCACTCTCCTTTTTCACTTTCATCAAGAGGCTCTTTAGTTCCTCTTTACTTTCTGACGTAAGCATGGTGTCATCTCCATATCTGAGGTTATTGATATTTCTCCTGGCAATCTTGATTCCAGCTTGTGCTTCTTCCAGCCCAGCAGTTCTCATGATGTGCTTCTGCATAGGAGTTAAATAAGCAGGGTGACGATATATAGCTTTGATGCACTCCTTTTCCTATCTGGAACCAGTGTGTTGTTCCATGTCCAGTTCTAATTTTTTCTTCATGACCTGCATGTAGGTTTCTCAAGAGCCAAGTCAGGTGGTCTGGTATTCCCATCTCTTTCAGAATTTTCCACAGTTTCTTGTGATCCACACAGTCAAAGGCTTTGGCATAGTCAATAAAGCAGAAAGTTTTTCTGGAACTTTCCTGCTTTCTCGATGATCCAGCAGATGTTGGCAATTTGATCTCTGGTTCCTCTGCCTTTCTCCAGTGACACTGTACAGGAGACAGGGATCAAGACCATCTCCATGGAAAAGAAATGCTAAAAGGCAAAATGGTTGTCTGGGGAGGCCTTACAAATATCTATGAAAAGACGAGAGGTGAAAAGCCAAGGAGAAAAAGAAAGATATAAGCATCTGAATGCAGAGTTCCAAAGAATAGCAAGAAGAGATAAGAAAGCTTTCTTCTGTGATCAATGCAAAGAAATAGAGGAAAACAACAGAATGGGAAAGACTAGAGATCTCTTCAAGAAAATTAGAGATACCAAAGGAACATTTCATGCAAAGATGGGCTCGATAAAGGACAGAAATAGTATGGACCTACAGAAGCAGAAGATATTAAGAAGAGGTGGCAAGAATACACAGAAGAACTATACAAAAAAGATCTCCAGACCCAGATAATCACGATGGTGTGATCACTCATCTAGAGCCAGACATTCTGGAATGTGAAGTCAAGTGGGCCTTAGAAAGCATCGCTACAAACAAAGATAGTGGAGGTGATGGAATTCCAGTTGAGCTGTTTCAAATCCTGAAAGATGATGCTGTGAAAGTGGTGCACTCAGTCTGCCAGCAAATTTGGAAAACTCAGCAGTGGCCACAGGACTGGAAAAAGTCAGTTTTCATCCCAATACCAAAGAAAGGCAATGCCAAAGAATGCTCAAACTACTGTACAATTGCATTCATCTCACAGGCTAGTAAAGTAATGCTCAAAATTCTCCAAGCCAGGCTTCAGCAATACGTGAAGTGTGAACTTCCTAATGTTCAAGCTGGTTTTCGAAAAAGCAGAGGAACCAGAGATCAAATTGCCAATATCTGCTGGATCATGGAAAAAGCAAGAGAATTCCAGAAAAACATCTATTTCTGCTTTATTGACTATGCCAAAGCCTTTGTTTGACTGTGTGGATCACAAGAAGCTGTGGAAAATTCTGAAAGAGATGGGAATACCAGACCACCTAACCTGTCTCTTGAGAAACCTGTATGCAGGTCAGGAAGCAACAGTTAGAACTGGATATGGAACAACAGACTGGTTCCAAATAGGAAAAGGAGTACGTCAAGGCTGTATATTGTCACCCTGCTTATTTAACTTCTATGCAGGGTACATCATGAGAAACGCTGGACTGGAAGAAACACAAGCTGGAATCAAGATTGCCGGGAGAAATATCAATAACTTCAGATATGCAGATGACACCACCCTTATGGCAGAACGTGAAGAGGAGCTAAAAAGCCTCTTGATGAAAGTGAAAGAGGAGAGTGAAAAAGTTATTCTTTGGAAGGAATGATGCGATAGCTGAAACTCCAGTCCTTTGACCACCTCATGCAAAGAGTTGACTCATTGGAAAAGACTCTGATGCTGGGAGGGATTGGAGGCAGGAGGAGAAGGGGACGACCGAGGATGAGATGGCTGAATGGCATCACGGACTCAATGGACGTGAGTCTGAGTGAACTCTGGGAGTTGGTGATGGACAGGGAGACCTGGTGTGCTGCGATTCATGGGGTCGCAAAGAGTCAGACACAACTGAGTGACTCAACTGAACTGAACTTCTCTGCCTTTTCTAAAACCAACTTGAACATCTGGAAGTTTGCGTTTCACGTATTACTGAAGCCTGACTTGGAGAATTTTGAGCATTACTTTACTAGCGTGTGAGATGAGTGCAATTGTGCAGTAGTTTGAGCATTCTTTTGCATTGCCTTTCTTTGGGATTGGGATGAAAACTGACCTTTTCCAGTCCTGTGGCCACTGCTGAGTTTTCCAAATTTGCTGGCATATTGTATTGAGTGCAGCGCTTTCACAGCATCATCTTTCAGGATTTGAAACAGCTCAACTGGAATTCCATCACCTCCACTAGCTTTGTTTGTAGTGATGCTTTCTAAGGCCCACTTGACTTCACATTCCCGGATGTATGGCTCTAGATGAGTGATCACATCATCATGATTATCTTGGTCGTGAAGATCTTTTTTGTACAGTTCTTCTGTGTATTCTTGCCACCTCTTCTTAATATCTTCTGCTTCTGTAGGTCCATACCATTTCTGTCCTTTATTGAGCCCATCTTTGCCTGAAATGTTCCCTTGGTATCTCTAATTTTCTTGAAGAGATCTTTAGTCTTTCCCATTCTGTTCTTTTCCTCTATTTCTTTGCATTGTTTGCTGAGGAAGGCTTTCTTATCTCTCTTTGCTATTCTTTGGAACTCTGCATTCAGATGCTTATATCTTTCCTTTTCTCCTTTGCTTTTTTGCTTAAAAAGAATGAGACTAGATATTCCTGCAGGTCCCTTTCAGTGGTAAGATGTTATGGATTTATTTTCCAGACTAAATTGACCTAAGATTCAAGAAATTTAAATAAGATCATTTGTTGTAAGGGATTAGCTAATTCAAGTAGATTTAATTTAAAGAAAATTCTCTGACATTGACTTTTGGAGGTGCAAAAGCAACTGTTCAAAACCAATTTCAAAGATTACCATTGAATGCCACATCACAAACACATATCCCTTTAAAATAATACATAGTCCACTTATTTAAAATTTCTCCTAAGCAAATAGTCATGCTTTAAAAAATTAATCCTATTTCCAAAGTCATGCCTTTACTTTTGGGCTTTTAGTTTGACTTAACCACAGAAACATAATCTTGTATACTGTGTATACTGTTACTCATATGTCCCTGTAACCATTTACTTATCTCTAGTATCCATGAGAGCTCAGTGGAAAAATCAACCTAGAAGATTCTAGTGAAAGGGGAAAATATGAAGGGAAAAACAAACAGACACTCACAGGCACATGCAATTTTTGGAAGCTGAAATCATACACAGGGAAGGCCTTTGATCTTCCTTGAACCCCAAACAGAACAGCCACAACCCAGGGTTCACAATGTCCTATACAGTGCCACTGAGATCCTTACAACTCACTTTAAGACTCTAACAAAAGTCTTAGCAACTTGCTGTTGGACTTTCTCAAAGCCACAGCCGTTCTTTCTTGCTTTTAATGAAATTCCTTTCTATTTCTCCAGGTATGACTCCCCTTAGACCAGCAGGGCATATTTTCTCCTTGAGTTAGGACAGCTTATGACAAATAATGATGAGGAATCAATAGACAGGAGGGAAATATTGGGTGAGAGGCTGAATGAATCTCTGAGATAAATTATTGACCATAGGCATGGCTAGTTCTCCTTTCACTTATATGTTCGTATTCCATCTCACTAACAACCTGAAAGAAAATCAAATATTTTGTTTGGGGGCTTCACTAATATCAGCAACTTTTACTATCTTAATGGCATTTTTATTGATCTCAGCTTTAATGGGAGCTGTATATATTTGATGTTGGTCATTTAAAGTAGAGGTGAGTAATAGACTTCCCCACTGAGGATCATAAAGCAGCTCCTTGTCTGGCAAGTACGGGAAGCAAATAGAAGACAGCATTTAATCTACTGTTCTACTGCAGTTATCAAGGACTGAAATGAAAAAAAAAATTAAAATGTAAAGGTTGGAACCTCCCCACCCCTGTGGTTCGCCCCCCTTCCCATTTCCACCCCCTCCCCTTCACCCCTCCGTACGCTGACTCCTAGGCACACTGGTCATCAGCAGACAAACAACAAAAGGCCATTGGCGCAATGACCTTGGCTGTGGCATCACGCACTGGAGGAAAGAAATGAAGCCATTAGACTGAGGCAGGAGAACAGGTTATAAATCAAGCCATTTCCAATAAGCTGCCGTAATGGCCATCCATCATTGCCAGGCCAGCACACAGCAGACCATGGAGACACTGGAGCTGCTAAAGCTGAGACATAAACAATAATAATCCGGGCTTGATGTTTCAGCCCTTCAGGAAATTTAGGGACATTTGCTTTTCTTTTGTTTGTCAGAGGTGATATTTAAAGCATAAGATGTAATAAATAGAGGAGCGGTGACACATTGGGACAGTTTACAAGCATTGCATTCTGGGTGTGATTAAAGGGAGAATCAAAAGTTGCATTCCAAAAATAGCCACTGCTTCTTGAATAAAAGAGCTGACCCCAAACAAATAAACAAAACATCACACTCTTTGTGGAATGACAGCTGGATGTTTTTGGAATAGGTCTTATTGCTTTGAGAATTATAGCATTTTGTGTTTTTGGGGTAAAGCACAGTAATCCTGGATCATGGTTTTGTTTGTAGAAGAAAAAGAGAACACTGAACAAGTGACTCAAATTTATATTTGTAACCAGGTTTCAAGTGGTTAATTGGAATTAGGTATGCAGAAATTGTGCTTTTTTATGTATAATTGCTTTCTAAATGGATTATTAAAAACTGTTCTCTTTTTTGGTAGTGCCACATGGCATTTTGGATGTTAATTCCCTTACCAGGGACTGAACCCATGCCCTCTGCATTGGAAGCATGGAGCATTAACCACTGGACCACTAGGGAAGCCCTTAAGTTCTGCTTTTTAGTAATATCATATTGTTCATTTCCAGTGGAAAATTCATTTGGCATGTGACCTTATGGTGAATATTTCAAAACAATGTTGTCAAAATTTTAAGTGCACTCAGGACTGTTTACTGTGTCTTTGGGGGAAAATGCCAAGCAAAGAACTAGTTGTTCTAGTATGTCTGAGTTTTTCTGAGTCTAAAATGATTTCCTTAGGTTATTAGGGTTTTATTTCAAAGCTGTGCCAATCAGATACGGCCATCAGCTTGTCTTTCCAGATCTCGCATTTCTGTTCTACAATGCTTGGCCATCTCTATCTTGATTTGATTATGCAAAATATCCAGTCCATATTTTTTATGCTATATGATATTCTCTGCTACAAATGATAATGCCAGTTTAAAAAAATATATTTCCAATCATTAAAAGTAGCTAAAGGGGTTGGATGGTCCTAAAATTCACAAGATGACTCTTATGATTATGATGCTATTTCAAACCACTTGGTAATATACTGGAGTAAACCTGTCTCATACCAAAAGCCAAGAGCAACTAAAGTAAGCATAACTGAGAGGCATTTTGTGACAATAACACAATGTTCCAAAGAACAAATTTTGGAAATAACATCGAGAAATTGCAACTTTATCAAGTTGGTTGTTGTACTTTCAAAGCTCCAAATGTATGCACGTCTTTATGGATGTTTGTGCAATAGCTATAATGAAAATACTAGAAGAAAGTTAAAGTCCAATCAAATAGTGTATTATGTATTAATTGAGGCAGAAATACATGATATATGGAAATGACAATGCATTTCAACAGAAATAAATGTTACAGCCAATAAGGAGACTCAGTCTCATTTACTCTCTTTTCTTCCTAAATTTAAGAGCCATAAAAAAGGAAAACTACACCTAGATTCTTATATACTTTGGTTAGTTACCAGAATCAAAATAGAATGTTTTAATTATATTTTCAAAACTAAGTAGGGTAAGGTGATGTGCTCTACAACAGATCAATTCTGACAATAACCATTTTTCTTTCTTGCTGAAAAATAGGACTGCCGATTGCGTGTTTGGGAATTGATTAAGATAGCTGACAATGCTTAGTCAGATATTGGTTTGGCCAAAAAGTTCCTTCGGCCAATCCAATACATTTGAAGGTCTGGCGTATTTTGTCTCCAAGTTTTCCTGGGAAATTTGTCCAGAATGAGTTCATCTTTCCTGACAACTTTTAAGGAACGACTTTTCTTAAGAGGAAAGATGTCCTTTGACTTCCCTACTATGAAGGCAGAATCTATCCAGCTACTAGACAGGGGAACTTGAAGTGGATTTCTTTGCCTTGTGTTTATGGCGTCCTATCAAATGTACCCCCTCAGCTAAATGAGGAAGTCTAAGGGGGATTGTCCCAGACTTCTCAAGAAAGTCAGCATAAATGTTTAATGGTTTGTCTAAATATTCCTATAATTAAGCATCTGAGGATATTTTAATACAAATGTAATAGATTTGTTTTCTCATGAGCTGCTATTTAAATAGTCATTTATAATAAATATTTATAAGTGTTTATAAATAAAATATTAATTGCCTGAAATGACATTTTAATGTGGTCCTAACCATCAGTGGCATGTTGCACAGCATGAGGCTGCCTCACAAAAGGTTTTGGAAGTTCTGACTCAGGATCAGGACCACCGAGGTGGCTGACGGGACAGGCAAGGCTGCGGTGGGGGGTGGGGTGCAGCAGTCAGTCTTGCACAGAAGCAAAGTTCCTCCAGACGTTACTGTTGGCAACACCAAGCCAGGGTCAACTCAACTGTCTCCCTCCTTTCCTGCTACACAGACTCTACTGGAAACGGGAACATCTCGAGTGTTACTAATGCTTTACATGATTGAAGATTCCATCGTTCCCTGTAGGGCACTTGTTTCAAGGCCTCCAGCTCTCTTTTCTCTGACCCTGTGGCTGTGAGACTTTTCAGAAGGAAAAGGACAAGCCTTGACTGATAGCCAACCTGATCACAGATTGTGTAACTAGTGGTCCTAGGCCAAGACCTAGTGGTTGGATTATGAAATAGTGATAAGGAGATAGGAAGAAAAGACTGTAAACAGTCTCTACTAAGCTTTATTCTGGATAAGAAAGGGAAAAAAAGGATAATGATAGCCTGTTGGAATTTTTTTGTTAGACTGAGTATCTGTCTATTATCCACCTGCCCAAGAGCAAATGGAACCTCGATAGGCCTCGAAACCTCCATCTGTGAACTAGGAAAATGAATGCATGCTATTTACATATTTTTAGAGACACTAATGAGAGCAACAGTTTATTTTTATTTATTCATTAATTGATGCAATTCATAAACTTCCGCCATCTGCTACAAAGATTCAATTAACTAATTGTCATATCTCAGTTTGCAAGTATAATATATTATTACAGAAGTGCTACCATGGAAGGGACTGCTGGGTATGAGAGCAAGGTTGAATTTTTTTTCTTGGAGGATCCTATCACAGTTTTGCCTTGCACTTACCTTCAAGCAAATTGGAATTTTGTGAATCTTCTGTGTTATGTAAAGGGAAGTTTACCCAGTGGGCAAGGACAGGCTTTGGTTATTGGCTTAGCTTTGGTGTGTACCATCTGGTGCCTTGGAGGACTGTTCTAGTGTCTTTGAGCTTCTATTTCTGCATTTATAAAATGAAAAAGTTGAATTTAATGTTGTTCCTGTAGGAATTTTAATAATGCCTTGCAATTATGTAGACTTTTATTACTTAAAAGGTGATTTTGGTTATGGTTTAACTTGATTATTTAAAAAGCCATCTTAAAAGTAGGGAATGCAGGTAGGTCTTGTAAACCCCAATTTAACAATTTTTGAGAGTCATGATACTCAGAAGAATCAAGATACTTACGTGGATTCAATACCGTTACTGGGTGACAGGCCAAGGATTGAAATTTGGGCTTTCCATTTTTGGAGGCGGGGTGGTGGCATTGTATTTAATTTCGGGTAACATTGTTCTAATTAGAGAGCATATTTCAAATGTATGTTTTCTAAGTAGGTGGTTTCCAAAAACTCTTTCAGGTCAAACCTCCTCAATTTCTAATGGATTCCATTGTCTTTTGACCATTTCTGTGGCAGAGTGCTCTGAAAGGCATTCTTGTTTCTATAGGTCTTTGAAATAAAGGTTCCTCTTCTTTACCCTAAACATGGCAGCATTTGTTGTCAGAGATGCAATTCAGTTGACAATAGGGTCCGAGAAAAAGATGGATGTAGAAGTTAGAAGTATGCAGCATTAATTTGACATCCATGCTATTATAGTTGAGAAAGCTGGCGTTATGAGGACTTGAAAATGTTTTTAGCTGTTACTAAACCTTATTTTCACAATTAATTTCTTATGAGTGGAGTCCCAGTATTCAATGTGTAATCTGCCAATTGTATTGTATCAAGTTTCATAAAAGATGGCAGTAAACACACAGATACCTGTTGCAGGGTCCCCTAGAAACCAATCGTCTGTGTGGTGCTCTATGAAATTTTGTTTTGATTAGGTTGTTACATCTGGGACAGAACTGCAAATAGTGTTTGGCAGAGGAAAAATGTGGGTCTGTATAATGCTGAGATTAGAGTCTGTCCAATAATACAAGCATGTCAGCTGGGACAGGTCCTTGTATTTATAGAGGAAAGGCCACCGAGTGAGGATTCATCATACAGGTTCAAGGGAGGTAGTGTCAATTACTTTGGGACCTTTTGTGATAACACTGGATGGACCACTGAGAAAGAGCCATGTTTAATCTATTTCCTACTTAAATGGACAAAGAACTAGTAAATACGATATGAAATCATTCCGTTTGGGCAGAAAGCAGAAGGGATGAAGGTGGACAAAAATGATCGCTGCAGAGCCTCTACACTTCTAATTTTTGTGATCCTATGATGTGAGAGTCTAATTAACAGGGTGACTGCTTGGTGCCTTATGCAACTCTTTCAGACAGCAAATTATATGGCTTAAACTGCCACTCAGAAGGAGAAAGTAAGAAGTGAGAGAGTAAAATGGGTTCTTGAATTACTGGTTTGAGCAAAGGCATGTTCTCAGTGGTAGATCGAACTCTGAAGTCTTATGTATTTGTTATCCAATAGCAGAATGACTTCCCAATTAATTAGCTTCTTAATCAAAGATGGTGTAGTTGTGAGGGTATGAGAGAACCAGACAGAAACACCGTGTGTAAAATAATCACACACTAAAAGGGATTCACTAAATTTGGTGCTCATACATTGTGCATGAGGCTCTTTGTAACAGGTTGGATAATCCCTCAGATTTACAGATCTAATAAGCATCATTGACAGATCCTGCATATGACCACAGGTGGGAACAGCTGGTGGGTACTTGCCAAGCACAACACATTTCACCAGCTGCCAGTGGAGCTTGCCAAAGTGGGGTCACCATGGAGCAGCTGGTCTTGTGGATAGGAAGCTAAAAACCTGTCACTAGTACTTCCCAGTTGTCACTTGCTAGCTAATGTCCTGTAGGTCTTAACAAAACAGGGAGGACCATAAGAAAGTTCCACCATTATTCCGGCATCTCAAGGTCCAGAAAATGTCTTTGGCCACCGAGAGGGCTGTTATTCTAACTGTGGAGATGGCCCTGCACAGTGATCACGGTCAGCATCTGTCTGATTTTATTAACTGTGGCCTCTTTTACAAGGATGAACCATCCAGTTACTAAAGAAACTCCAAGTATGAGAAATCAGGAGATGTCCAAAGTGATGGTTTGCCTTTGTAGATGTAATTGTGGTTCTTTGAAAGAAGTTGGATTTTCTAAGTTTAAGTAATTAGCTTAAACCTCACTGTAATATGGCATAAGTGTTAGATCTATGTGTGCTTCAGGAAAGCAGAAAATTACTTTATATAGCACACTCATTACACATTTTATATCTCATCCTCCTTACCAGGTCCTCCTGCTTAAGAATTTCTCTCCTAAGATTTTGTAATATAGATATTCCATTCAAACTGAGTTAATCGATGATTGCAATAAAGCACAGAGCTTGCATACTCATAATTAACAAGATGTCTTGCTTTCTATTAATGACCAATACACATTATGAAGCACATTAAAAATGCATCCCTTGTTTCTATTCAACTGAGATGTTGCTTATTTTTATTTCATAGAAATTTATATAAAGCATTCCAAGCTAACCTCTTTTATGATGAATTACTTTGGTAGAACAGAATACAAAAGCAGAGAGTTTGCAATCTCTCTTTGCCAATGAAGCCATCGTATCAGAAGTTTATACAATACTGACCCTAATAATAATGCTAATAGGTTGTTTTCATTTTAAGTGTACATCTCTATTGGGATTTTTTTTTTCTGCATTCTACTTCCTCTGCTTTATTGAGTTTTTTATGAAACCAGACATTGTAAAAAACTTTATCGCCTGTTAGTCCTCCATATCCAGGCAAGAATCACATAAGTTTCCTCTAACACTCCTAGGATTTGACCCTCATTATCTGCACTTCCCTCCCTCCTTTTCATAATAAACTCCTTTGAGTTTCAGCTGACTGTCATGGCCCTCTTAGAAACTACATTTCCCAGGTTCCTTGTAACTCCATGCTTTTAAGTTCAACTAATGGGATGTGAGTGAAAGTGATCTGTACAACTTCTAGGTCATGTTGTGCAAAGAGGAAATGGCTTATATAATTTCCATCTCTCTTCCTCCTTTCCTGTGGGCTGCAACATGGCCCTTATGTTGGCAACTGCTGGAAAATGGCAAAAATAAGGAATATGAAACCCTACTGACCTCATGGAGCAAAGAAGTCTACTGGTTCCAGACTGCCCACTTACAACTGGACAGAGAAATAGACATATTGCTATCTTCCTTGAGCCACTATGTTTTAGTCTCTTTATTACAACAACTTAGCTCGAAGCCTTAACTAATGTATTCCTTCCTCTTCCCTGTCTCCAAATCTTTGTTCCTGTTATTCTCTCTCCCTGGAATGTCCTTAGCTATCTAGTGACTGTCTAGGGACAGATCATATAATCCTCCCTCTGACTCCCCTACATGAGTGCAGAATTTTTCATAGCTTCATTTTATTCTTATTAAACTCCTATTACAGTGGATTCTGAAGAATTTGCTGTGTCATGTCTTCCCAATTAGGCTGTTAAGTTTCTCAGGATGAAAGGAGATGCCCTTCTACACTACACCTTGGATCTTCAATGCATATTGGTTGAAAGAATAATTATTATAGCAATAATAAAGCTGGTTTTAGAAAAGGCAGAGGAACCAGAGATCAAATTGCCAATATCCACTGGATCATGGAAAAAGCAAGAGAGTTCCAGAAAAACATCTACTTCTGCTTTATTGACTATGCCAAAGCCTTTGACTGTGTGGATCACAATAAACTGTGGAAAATTCTGAAAAAGATGGGAATACCAGACCACTTAACCTGCCTCTTGAGAAATCTGTATGCAGGTCAGGAAGCAACAGTTAGGACTGGACATGGAACAACAGACTGGTTCCAAATAGGAAAAGGAGTCCATCAAGGCTGTATATTGTCACCCTGCTTATTTAACTTATATGCAGGGTACATCATGAGAAACGCTGGACTGGAAGAAACACAAGCTGGAATCAAGATTGCCGGGAGAAATATCAATAGCCTCAGATATGCAGATGACACCACCCTTATGGCAGAAAGTGAAGAGGAGCTAAAAAGCCTCTTAATGAAAGTGAAAGAGGAAAGGGAAAAAGTTGGCTTAAAGCTCAACATTCAGAAAACGAAGATCATGGCATCTGGTCCCATCACTTCATAGGAAATAGATGGGGAAACAGTGGAAACAGTGTCAGACTTTATTTTTTGGGGCTCCAAAATCACTGCAGATGGTGACTGCAGCCATGAAATTAGAAGACGCTTACTCCTTGGAAGAAAAGTGATGTCCAACCTAGATAGCATTTTCAAAAGCAGAGACATTACTTTGCCGACTGAGGTCCATCTAGTCAAGGCTATGGTTTTTCCTGTGGTCATGTATGGATGTGAGAGTTGGACTGTGAAGAAGGCTGAGTGCCGAAGAATTGATGCTTTTGAACTGTGGTGTTGGAGAAGACTCTTGAGAGTCCCTTGGACTGCAAGGAGATCCAACCAGTCCATTCTGAAGGAGATCATCCCTGGGATTTCTTTGGAAGGAATGATGCTAAAGCTGAAACTCCAGTACTTTGGCCATCTCATGCGAAGAGTTGACTCATTGGAAAAAACTCTGATGCTGGGAGGGATTGGGGGCAGGAGGAGAAGGGGACGATCGAGGATGAGATGGCTGGATGGCATCACGGACTCGATAGACGTGAGTCTGAGTGAACTCCGAGAGATGGTGATGAACAGGGAGGCCTGGCGTGCTGCGATTCATGGGGTCGCAAAGAGTAGGACACGACTGAGCAACTGAACTGAACTGAAAAACAGCAATAATAATGATGTTGGTGACAGGTTGCTATAGGCATTTTTAAGTTATACTCTTCATAGATTTCATAGATTGCTTTTAAATAATTTTAAAGGTCAATGTACTTCCCACTTCTGGGTACATATTCAAAGGAATAAAATCAGTATCTCGATTTCCATGTTTGTTGCAGCATTACTCACCATGGCAAAGGTTTGAAAACAATCTAGGTATCCATCAACAGATAAATGGATAGAGAAGCCTCTCTCTCTCTCTCTCATACACACACATACACTCTCACACACACACACACACACACACTGGAATATTCTTTAACCTTAAAAAGAAGGAAATCCTATCATTTGCAATAACATGAATGAATCTGGAAAACATTAAGCTAAGTAAAACAAGCCAGACATAGAAAGACAAATACTGAATGATTTCTATTTATAAGTAGAATCCAAAATTTTCAAACTTATAGAAGCAGAGAATAGAATGTTGGTTACCAGGGCCTTGGCGGTAGGACAAATGTTGGTCAAAGGGTAAGTTTCAGATGCGCTGGAGGTCTAATGTACAGCATGATGATTATAGTTAAGACTGTAGGTTCATCTGAAATTTGCTAATAGAGCAGATTTTAACTGTCTTCACTAAAAAGGATGATGCCTCTGTGAGGTGGTGGATGTTAGTTGACTTCATTGGGGTAAGCATCTCACATTTCTGTCTATCAAACATTATGTTATATACCTTGAAAAAAAAAGTGAAATTGTTAGTCTCTCAGTTGTGTCTGCCTCTTTGTGACCCCATGGTCTATAGCCAACCAGGCTCCTCTGTCCATGGAATTCTCCAGGCAAGAATATTGGAGTGGGGAGCAATTCCCTTTTCCAGGGGATCTTTCCAATCCTTAAATATATACAATTTTTATTTGTCAGTTATATCTCAAGAGAGTTGGAGAAAAAAAATGTCTTACCATTTAGAATGCTTTAGGAAAGTTTCATAACTTTTTATGCTAATTTGTAAAATGAAGCAGTTTGGTTAGGTTATGGGCTACAGAATGGCAGCTGCAGATGAGTTTTGTGTTTTTGGGTGTGTGTCTGTGTGTGTGGTTGTTTGTTTATTTTGGGATTCATGTTTTAGTTCTCCTTAGAGGTTGGTGATGTGTATAAATGTATGCCCTTGAATGTCATCTCAAAATATCCCAGGCTTAGTTGTCATATGTTTAGGCTTTTCTCTTGTGCATTAAACATGAACCAAGCAGGTCTTGAGAGGATTATGGCTTTACTAATTATGGTTCACATGCTGAAATGGCAGTGGGCTTGGGATTTCAGATATAGAGTGAAGATAGAGGGAGAGCTGTGAAGCAGTGCTTTGAAGAGATGATACCAATCTTTATAGGAAATCCTTTGTGGCTGTATGGATGGATGGGTTCTGGTTGTCAAGTATCCAGAAATGGAAATTCTTGTCTAAGGCTTATTGATGTGTTCATTCCTTACCATTTTCCTGGGCATGCCTGCCAATGCAGGGGTAGATACTGGTGTGCAGAATTTGAAGGTATTTTTAAAAGCTGGAATGTGACACAGAACTTCAGTTAGAGATCTAGTGCTGGGGAGCCTTAGAGATGCATTTGTTAATAAGCAGAATGATGTCAGTTACGAGATGAGACAGTAACACTGTCTTAAGTGTTAGGCATAAGAGGAATCACTGATAAGATGTTGCTTCCCACAAGAATGGTGCTGTGACTGTGGAAGGGGACACATCCATTTAATGGTGATGGTGTCACTGAAGTTAGAGGTAGTTATAAGCAGTGATTTTTTTGGGCTTCTAGGCGAATTCATGTTCTGGAAGAAGTTGTTAAAGGTTACTTGTGAAATTCAGGGCACACGATGAATCTGACGATCACTCGGAGAACTGAATGGACTGCAGTGAGCAGCCAGGGTGATTACAATGGGGTGCTGGCCTCTCCTTCTGGAAAATAGGGTCACTTTGGTACAAGGAATATCCCCTGGGATTTCTGGAATTTAGTCAGACACTTCTGAGAACAGACATCTGTCTGCTACTTATCTAAGTTCAGCTTAGCCCCATCTGTTGTGTGTTGGTATTAACAGTTTGGGCAGAGATTTCTTTGTTGGGGTGGCCTCTTCCAGCTGTTTCAGAGCTTCTCTCCTCTGGTTCTGATGTCTAAAGTGTATATAAGGCAGAGCTAGAGATCATGGAGGTGATAACACTGCAAATGCATGCTCAAGTCATGTGGGCTCAGCTTCTAATCTTGACAGAGCTACTCCTGGCTGTGCATTGATGCGTGCTCTGTCACTTGGTCATGTCCAACTCCTTGCAGCCTTATGGACTATAGCCTGTCAGGCTCCTCTGTCTGTGGGATTCTCCAGGTAAGAACATTGGAGCGGGTTGCCATTTCCTCAGGGGATCTTCCAATCCAGGGAAGAACCCATGTCTCCTGTATCTCTTGCATTGGTAGGCAGATTCTTTACCACTGAGCCACCTGGGAAGCCCACTCTGACTGTAGACTGAAGCTTATCTTCTCAACTGAACTGGCTTCTGTGAAGTATTGATTTTAAGCACTGACTCTAAATTGAATTGCCCATGTCAAAATCTAATGATATAATAGTTCATAATAGTAGTAGAGATATCAAGAATATAAAATTGAATTGGAGAAGATTTGGGGTAGATCTAACCTTCGAGGATGAAAATGTCCCCTCCATAGCCTCAGATTGGACTTATCTCTGAGAAGACTGTAATTGGTGCAGAGAAACAGTAAGCCTGATTGACTGCAAGCATCCCTAGGTGGCTTTAATCATGCACAGGGATTCCCACTCCATGTCTCTGGGTTCCTTGTCTGACTGTGGAGATGCTATGGCTGTACAACACAACCCAAACCCCCTCCATGGGCCAAGGATTCAAACTTATCTTTTTGTTTGACATATTCCATCTAGGGCTTTCTGAATGATGGATGAGGGCAAAACCTGAGCTGTTGAGTAACTTAGGAAATCACAAAGTGGGATGCTTCAGATTAGAGATCGTCTTAGACTCTGTTTATTAGCATAGGAAGCCAACAGGAATTTTCTGGCACAAAAAACAAATTCTCATGGCCCAAGACACATCTAGAATACAGGCTTCCATCTGTCTTCACTGTTAAAAGAGAAATCGGAATGAGATTGTATTTAGCCTGAGTCTTGAGCTTTGTGGAAAAAGAAGCTCTGTGAAGTTGGTCCAGGAGCCTGCGCTTCATCGGGAGCTAGAAGTCATCCTGAATAGTGAGTGTACACCGGGGCCAAGGGACAGCTTCCTGTTCTAAAGGAAGGGTGCAGAGGCCCCCACAATAGAGCTGGAGGGCCTAAAGAGCTCTTGGAAAATGTTTCCTCAAGCCAAAAGGCCTTGGCTTTGGACTCAGACAGCCACTTTCCTGCTTGGCAAAAAAAGGAGAACCCCCAGAAATCAGGCCTGTGGTTATCTGGAAAAGCATTGCTAACTTTTTCCATCCGTCAGGCTTATGTGCTCGGTATGTGCATCAGTCTGTGTGCTCTGTATGCATTATTTCATAAAATTCTCACCCATCTTGTGAAGTGGGTGCTATCATTACTATTGTTATTTAAACTCCATTTTATAGACAATAAAACTGAAGTACAGGGCATTTAAAAAAAAGTGTCTAGGAGCATACAGATAGTGAGAAACAGAGATAGAATTTAAACGCAAGAAGTTTATGTGGAATCTAAAAGATACAACAAACTAGTGAATAGAAGAAAAAAGAAGCAGAGTCACAGATACAAGAGAACACCAGTAGTTGGGAGGGAAGAAGAAACATTATAGGTGTAAGGGATTAAAAGGTAAAAACTATTACGTATAAATTAAACTACAAAGATATACAATACAGGAAATACAGCAAATATTTTATAGCTATGAATAGAGTATAATCTTTAAAATTGTGAATCACTGTATTATATACCAATAACTTGTATAATATTGTAGAGCAACTGTACTTCAATTTTTAAAAAATGCAAGAAGTTTGATGCCAAAGTGCATGCGTGCTTAGTCACTCAGTGGTGTTCAGCTCTGTAACCCCACGGCTTGTAGCCTGCCAGGCTCCTCTGTCCATGGAATTTTCCAGGCAAGATACTGGAATGGGTTGCCATTTCCTTTTCCGGGGGATCTTCTCAACCCAGGAATCAAACAAGTGTTTCCTATGTTTCCTATATTGAAGGCAGATTCTTCACCTGCTGAGCCAATAAGGAACCCTCACTGTAGCTGCCTGGCCCCATTTTCCTTCTCTGGCATCTAGATGACGTTTGTTGGGCACACTAGGAGATATGGTAGGAGGTAAGTCAGGTCCCAAGGTGTGCTTCAAGGATGATACCCGATTTTATAATTTCCTAGGACCTTGATAATCTGGTCTTGGTGGTGGTGAAGGAACGGCATGAAGGCACAGACAGTCTGTGGGGTTCTCTGTGAATCACTTTTTATAACTATTCTCTTGGTCTATTTTCTTACTTTCTCTTAAATTGCCTTCTATCTCATTTCTTGGATGTGATGAACTAGGTCAAACCAACAGGAACATCACCTTCCTAACTCGATTCACTCTCTCCTCCCCGCCCATAACCATGTCTATGTGACCCCTGCCATCAGAATCAGATGAGATCATCCTGTTCCTTAAGATGCATCATCCATGGATTGAGAGCCTTTATATTTCACTCTCCTTGACTTGGCACACCACACCCTCCATGATAAGAATCCACTGAACAGTCTAGGTCCATGTACCATGGTTCCCCTCTTCCTTGCTCACTCCACACTCACTTTCATCCCTATATTCCAATCGGATTGAAGTACGTCAGCATAGCATGGCATCCAACCTCCATGAAGCACCATGTGACTCTCCTCCATGCAATTTGCATACACACACTTCCCCTACTCCCACCCCAACATCTTTTATGAAGCTATTACTTATGTTTTAATATCAAATTGAAAATTATCTCATCTCCTGCTCTAAAGCCTTCAGGCTGACCAGTGCATCTGGCCTTCTCCCAGGCAGCACCTTATGAAGAAGACAAGCTTTGGGATTAGATCAAGAGGTTCCATAACCTCATTAGGAATAGCATAAGCATAAACTTGACCAAAAAAAGATTGTCTAAGTCTCCATGTCCTCATCCATAAGATTGTTCTACTAATACTTTTCAAATCGAGTTGTTAGGACGGGCAAATGTTGTAGAATGTAAAAAGCACTTGGCTTAATGCCAAGCACAGTGCTTACTCTGTGAAGAGCAGTGATGCTTGTTATCAGTGTTCTAGTTATCATCCTGCTCATCTCACTGTTGGGTAATTGCCAACCCACGTGGATGTCTTTTTTCTAGATGTACACTTCTTGAGGATACTGTCTGTGTAATTGGTTTTATATCCCAGCACCTGGCACAGTGCCTGCCATGTAACAGGTGCTCAATAAACACTTATTGGATGAATTATAACTCAATTATCTGCCATCTGCTTTGTCCGAAGCCATATATTAGCAGGATCTAGTCTAGTGCTCCCCTATTCCATCCTTCCATCTGCCTTTATGTTTGGAGAAAGGGGAATTTGGCTTGCCTCTCCTCCTAGAATCAATTCACACTGGTCCCGCCACTCTGTTCTCACTGCCTCCCAATGTTCCTAGCCAGGATACCTTGGGTTTCAGAGAATCTGACTGCTAGGTACCCTCCTGGAAATGTAGGATTACTGATTTCCCTCAAAGTGATGCTGATGGCCTCCTGCTAACCCCAAAGCAGGTGTGATGTGTGGAGACTGCAATTCTCTTTCCTGTCCCATTCCGGTAGCGAGCACTTCATACACACTAACTCCCTGACAGTGTCACTAACACAGACCATTGTAAGAAATGCGTAGTCAATAAGGGTATGAGAGTAACAAAGGGAGCTTGTTTTGTGGCACATGGGACAACAGTAGATATTATCATTCCTGAAGTTGATGGACTCCTTTCTCAAGGATGGGTGTTTCCCTTAGCAATCAGCTGACTGACACGCTGCAAAGGGGAGGTTGCTCCCCTTCCTATATAACTATCCACACTTCTTCAAGGCCAAGGTGGTCCACCCTGCTTCTCCTGTGCTCTTCAGAGAGAATTCTCCAATTTCTACTCATTAATAGTCCTTCCTAACTAAAAGGACCGTCAATATGCTATTCTAACTTCAAGAACAGTCTCTGCTCAAAATCTTACCTTTAGTAACTCAAACAATTGGAAGAAGGTTTGGAATTACATGTTTTCTTTAAAGACTGAATATCTTAGAACAAATGTTAAACAATCTCTCTAAATGGAAAGGACATAAAAAATGCATTTTATCTTTGTGTAGAGTCAACTCCAGGATCAAAGTATCCTTTTCTCTTCCCTCCCTTCCCCTCCCCTCCTCTCCCTTCCCTTTCTCTTCCTTTTTTTTTTTTTTTCCTTTCCTTTCTCATGTCTCCTAAGCCATAGCATCTATAAGAAGCAGGGCAGAGATGAAGATGTGAAAATGGATCCACTTCAACTGGCCCCTTCTTCTCATCAGTGCATGTGGGTGGGTTCTATGGCCTAAGTTTTCCAGGAAGCCCCAGGTAGACAATACTGCTGACTTCAGCAAAGAATAATTCCCTTTTCTTTGGATCTTCCCTGCTCACCTGCCATCCTCTGGCTCTTTGACTCCTCTGAGAGTTCTTTACTTTTCTGCTTTACCTTTTTTTTTTTTTTTCAGAGTCTGCTCTTCTCCCAGGTTTTAGCCATTCCATTTCATTTGGGTGGTGGGAGACAATTCAGATCCTGTAGCTAGAGCATTCCCAGAACAATCAGACACCTCATCCTGAAAAATGATTTTCTGCTTGAAGACCATCCAAATGATCAAGATGGTCTTTCAACTGAGGGCTGGTCAAACTGCCTCTTCTGCTACCCTAGTGTGGTATATGCCTTGCCCTGAAGGTGGGGCAGTACCAGTCAGGAATAAATCAATCTTCAATATCCTCAACTAGAAAGCCAAAGCATTTCTTTTGCCTCTCTCTTCCTGATGGACCTCCCTTGCTAGACCTAGGTCAGGTCAAGTGTCTAGACTGTGTTCCAAGCAAAATACTCAATGAGATACTAAAGCTTTGAGAGAGGAAATGGCAGCACACTCCAGTATTCTTGCCTGGAAGATTCCATGGACAGAAGAGCCTGGCGAGCTACAGTCCATGGGGTTGCAAAGAACCAGACATGACCGAGCAGCTGAACACACACGGATGAACACACGAAAGGCAAACCTCATTATTCCTGCTGCTGCCATTCTTAGGACTCTATTGAAAGAAGGTGACAATATGGTCCCAACCTAGAGATCAGCTGGAAGGAATTTATTCCTGGCTAACATACAGTTTAACATGTTACAAAAGGTAAGAATATCAACACAAGGTATTTCTTCTCTGAAAAGTGGTTTTTAAGAGTCCAAGACTTTCAAAACCTGATCATGAGCTGGAGAGGGGAGCATGGCTGAGCTGAATGTTGAGAGAGACACCTAGTGCGGAAGCAAATGCTCTGGAGGGCTGCTCTCTGAATGGTAGATTAAGTACAGTGCAAACTCAGTAATCGGAACATCCTTTATTTGAACTGTCCCATTATTCAAATGACTCCCCGAAGCCAATTTCCTTTAGCTTGTATGCTCTGACGTGCTGAAATTGAAAATTTCTCTCATTCTTCCTTTTAAAAAAATATCTGCAAACTGTATTATTCAAACTGAACACTTTTGAGCTCTGATTTGTTCAGATAATCGAGCTCCCCATATAGTCTTGAGTCTAACACCTGATGGTAGCCTTGCTTACAGGCTCCCAGTCAGATGGAAGGGGCTTCCCTGGCGGCTCAGTGGTAAAGAATATGCCTGCCGATGAAGGAGATGCAGGTTCGATCACTGGGTCAGGAAGATCCTCTGGAGAAAAAAATGGCAACCCACTCCAGTATTCTTGCCTGGGAACCTACAGACAGAGGAATCTGGTGGCTATAGTCCATGGGGTTACAAAGAGTCAGATATGATTTAATGACTAAACAGCAACAATCAGATGGAAAATAGGAAAAGGGACATGGCCAGCAAGCAGGACTGCATGAAGAGAATGTGTTTTCATCCCTACAGTCTTGTGCATGATTACAGTCAATCAATAAGTCCTCTACTTACTGAAGTTACTCATACAATTGACAGGATGTAAAGGAATAGCATCTAGAGGTTAGTGTTCATGTGCATTTAAACCCTAACTGTCCCACCTACTTTGTGACCTTAAGCCAGTTATTTAATCTCCTTGAGCTTCAAATTCCCCAATTGTAAGTTAAAAAAAAAAACCTCATCCATGTCACTGAAGCTGACAATAAATGAAATATAGTTGATGCTTGAATAACACAGGTGAAATACAGGGGTCTATTTATTTGTGACTCTTTTTCAATAGTAAATACTATAATGTTACATGATCTGCAAATGTCGATTCCATAGATGTAGAGGAAACTTAGGTGCCGAGGAACCAGGCATATATAGAGGGCCCAGTGTAAATTATATGCAGATTTTCAAATACATAAAGTGTTGGCACCCCTAACCCCTTCATTGTTCAAGGGTTAACTCTGTATGTACTTAACAAGGACTGGAGACCTGGTAAGAGCTTAATAAATGAGCTATTATTACTGAATTCCAAGAAGAATTCAAATAAGTATAAGACCTTGGCACTTCAATTAGAGGGTTTGAAAGCTATTTGGAAAGTCAGTGAACAGCACAACCAAGCAACTAAATACAAACACACACACACATGCACATTCACAAAACAGACCACAGAAGCGTGATCCATGTATCAGGTCAGTTCAGTTCAGTCGCTCAGTCGTGTCTGACTCTTTGCGACCCCATGAATCACAACACTCCAGGCCTCCCTGTCCATCACCATCTCCCGGAGTTCACTCAGACTCACGTCCATAGAGTCAGTGATGCCGTCCAGCCATCTCATCCTCTGTCATCCCCTTTTCCTCCTGCCCCCAATCCCTCCCAGCATCGAAGTCTTTTCTAGTGAGTCAATTCTTCGCATAAGGTGGCCAAAGTACTGGAGTTTCAGCTTTAGCATCATTCCTTCCAAAGAAATCCCGGACTGATCTCCTTTAGAATGGACTAGTTGGATCTCCTCGTAGCCCAAGGGACTCTCAAGAGTCTTCTCCAAAACCACAGTTCAAAAGCATCAATTGTTCGGCGCTCAGCTTTCTTCACAGTCCAACTCTCACATGCATACATGACCACTGGAAAAACCAAGGCCTTGACTAGACGGACCTTTGTTGGCAAAGCAATGTCTCTGCTTTTCAATATGCTATCTAGGTTGGTCATAACTTTTCTTCTAAGGAGTAAGCATCTTTTAATTTTGTGGCTGCAGTCACCATCTGCAGTGATTTTGGAGCCTCCAAAAATAAAGTCTGACACTGTTTCCACTGTTTCCCCATCTATTTCCCATGAAGTGATGGGACCAGATGCCATGATCTTTGTTTTCTGAATGCTGAACTTTAAACCAACTTTTTCACTCTCCTCTTTCATTTTCATCAGGAGGCTTTTTAGTTCCTCTTCACTTTCTGCCACAAGGGTGGTGTCATCTGCATATCTGAGGTTATTGATATTTCTCCCGGCAATCTTGATTCCAGCTTGTGCTTCCTCCAGCCCAGCGTTTCTCATGATGTACTCTGCATATAGTTAAATAAGCAGCGTGATAATATACAGCCTTGACGTACTCCTTTTCCTATTTGGAACCAGTCTGTTGTTCCATGTCCAGTTCTAACTGTTGCTTCTTTACCTGCATATAGGTTTCTCAAGAAGCAGGTCAGGTGGTCTTGTGTATAATGAAGCCAAATAGCCCAGGTTCAAACCCTGGTTTTGGCTCTTTTGAGTTGTATGAACATGGAAAAGTCACTTAACATCTCAATATGTCAGTGCTCTCATATGCTATAATAATATCTATGTCGTAGAGTTTGGAGGATGATTAAGGAAGTTAACATGTACGCAATGTGCTTAGAACAGTGCCTAGCATGTAAAGAGTGTCAGCAATATAATATAGCCTTAATGCTAGTAGTTCAGGAAGGACACATATATGGGATACAGGGGCAAAAAAAGAGGTATTGGGTTCTCAGAAATAGAACATGATCTGGAGGGTGAATCACACACAAGTGGGAAGTAAAAAGAACATTCTACGTTTGGAAAGGCATGGGCTTCCTTTGGCCGATATTTAATATACTCTTACCTTTATTACTGTCCCTGGGAAGGGACTCTTTCCCTCATCAAAAGCCAGTGCTACGGCAATGCTGTTTCCCAACTAAGCTCTCCAGTAAATCGTGCTTTCACCTCATTTGTAAGTAAACTGAGCAGTCCAGGGATGTCCTTATGTTTGTAATTTAGCTTAATGTTAATCTTTCAATTGTGTCCAGCTCTTTGCGATCCCATGGATTATAGACCTCCAGGCTCCTCTGTCCAGAGAATTTTCCAGGCAAGAAGACTGGAGTGGGTAGCCATTCCCTTCTCCAGGGGATCTTTCTGACCTAGAGATTGAGTCTAGGTCTCCAGCATTGCAGGCAGATTCTCTACTGTCGAGCCAGCAGGGAAGCCCCCATTTGTCACTTAGGAGATTGTAAACTACTCTCCTCCGAAAATGTTCTGCGTATTAAGTCCTGAGGACTTATTTTCTCCTGCTTCACCTCTGACAGCTTCTGCTAGGTCTTCTTCCCTAGCTCCTTGACTGAGTCTGCCACTTGGATGCTGGTGGTCCTTGTGGCTCTGCCTTTCTTTCTCCCTTAGCCCCATGTGTTTATTTTCTATGAATAAATGCATTCATACTCATGACTCTACTGCCACCAGATGAAGAAATCTCTTACACTGTCTTCAGATTTAACATCACTCTGCACTTCCAAATTCATCTGGTTATCCTGAATGCAGTAAAACAATAGTCAGAGCTGAAAGTATTATGGAAACGTCCATCTCTTCTTCCTCCCACCTGTTCAATAATGCTCTTCATTTCCTTCTTAGTATCAGTAACATCATCACTTTCCACCTGTCTCTACTAGAATTCTGACACCTCCTTTCCCACACCCATGTATTCAATCACCGAGTCCCTCAACCTCAGAAACTTTCCCCAAGCTCACTTTCTCTTTTTTCCATGCTTCTGCCACTGCACTGGCATCTCTCTCCTTGGCTTAGAAGCCATGCCTTCTATAAGTCTCTCCCCACTTTCTGCCCTTCTTCACACAGTTGCTGCTGTTGGCTTCTTGGAAAGCAAATCTGTAATTGTCACTCTTTTGTTCCAACACTTATCTTGGCTCCCTCTTGCTTGGGGATTAAGTCCAGATACCTCTGGTCTGTCCTTTGTTCAGACTGGTGTCTCAGGCCAACTATAATAGAAACTGGTACTGGGATCTTTGCTTTAATAGAACACTGTACTTTTCAACTTATTGTTCCAAACAATGTCATAAATCATAAATGATCATAGCACAGGACATAAAGAGACAAATGACCTTGTATATTTTGTTTATTTTGAAAAGCATAGGCTGTGAGGTACCCAAGGTATAATGTGGCTTATCTGAATTGACTCCTTATGTGTGGTGTTTGGGCTTCCCTCGTGGCTCAGCAGTAAAGAATCCACCTGCCGGCGCAGGAGCCACAGGAGACATGAATTCGATCCCTGGATCAGAAAGATCCCCTGGAGGAGAAAATGGCAACCCACTGCAGTATTCTTGCCTGGAGAATCCCATGGACAGAGGAACCTGGCAGACTACAGTCCATAGTGTTGCAAAGAGCTGGACACACTGAAGCAACTGAGTATGCGAGCATGCGTTGGTGTTTATCCTTCCCTTTGTTTTGGTTTAAGTTGAAAGAGGGGGAATATTATTGACTGACCTAAATGAATAGTCCCAGAGGTGAAAGAGGCTGTAGTCAGAACAGTTGAGGTTGCAGAACTTTGTCTCCAACTCTGGGCTCTGTTCTCATCTGCTTCGTTTCGATCTCAGACAGGTTTTCTCTGTGTGGCTCCAAGATGGCCCCTGTAGTCCTGAGTCTCCATCATTCATGTAGCTCATGATCCTATAGACACAAAGAGAATCTTCCTGATTGGCTAAGCCTAGATCAGAAATCTGCCAAATTGAGTTGAAGTTCTAGGTCTGCTACTACTCAAACCAAGTGGATTGAGAACATTTTCTTTTCTTTTTTGGAGTGGGTGCAGAAGCTGGGGAGGGGGAGAATATGATTTCCCAGTGAAACAGGAAAATTCTATATGCCCACTATACCTCTCAAGACACATTTTTCTTCATCCATTATGCTGAAATGCCTACAGGAAATCTTTCAGATATTAAGGCACCAAGAATAGGGCTCATGGAAATGAGAAAGATGAAAGACAAAGATTCCTGACCTAATGAACAAAGGTGGCAGAAAGTTTTCCCAAAATGGCATTCTGGTAACAACCTCAACAAAAGGACTACAGCTTTGAACCTGAATTTGACTTTCTTCGGTGTGTCTAAATCTCTGGGATCATGACCCAGAATGTTCCCACAGATTTAGCAATAATGGGCCCAGATTTCTTAAAGCAGTTATGATTGAAAGCATTCTGTTCTGAGGCTACTCCTAAGTTCACTAGCATATGTCAGATCATAGGTAACAACTGGTGGTTCAGAAAGTAAGAGCTCTACAGAAAAGGATGTCCCTTTGGGGTTTTCATTTAGCTCAAGTCTTCAGAGATTCTAGAAACTTCAGAGAAGCCACTGCCCGCCTCTGTGGGAGTTAGAGAGCAGAAGTAATGCAGAGATTGTCTGCTATGTAAATTGATGAGAGCACAGTGAATCTCTCATAGACAAATAGTCAGATCGAGTGATGTTAAAGTGAGAGGCAACAAGGGAGGAGGAATGATCATTTGTAAAGAGAAAAGCGTTGAAGGGCCCTTTTGCCTGATAACATAAATACCCTGAAGAATAGAAAACTGTGGGTGGATGTAGGGCCTGCTTATAGTGAATCCTACATCAGGCATTTGTAGGTGATATAAAACTCTGATGCGCTGTAAAATTTATATCACTCCCCCAAATGATCTACTGGTAGAACATATAAATTTTGCAGAAACTGTTAAAGCTGTCATAAAACCTCATTGCTACAGATATAGTAGGTGTTTCAGAAATACACACCAAAGCAGAGATTTGTAATCATTTCAGTGCAGTTCATAAAAAAAGCACATTGTGTTTCAACATCTGAGAAGCCACAAAGATTCCCTTCTTCCCAAGCCTTGTTTTATCTTATTTTGCATACTTAAAAAAGAGACTAGCAGAGACAAATAAGCAGTCTAAATATTTAAATGCAGGCTTTTCCTTATATGCCTGCGTTGTTAGATTGGTGAGAGCCAATGATAATTTCTTTCCCAAGTTCACATAGAGTTGTTGACTCCGTTTAATAATAGTAGATCTTGCTCAGGCTGAACAAACTGGTCCCTGTGGGGGGAATGGCAGCAATAAATCAATGCCCCAGATGTAATCTTGGTGTATAGAATGCAGAGAGAGATTTGGGTGCATAATGGTGCTGGTTTGTCTATTGTCATTCAGACACAGGCGACATCAGAAACGGGCTTGTGGGAACCTGATAAGAGTTGGTCAAAAGTGGGTCATAAATCACAGAGAGGCAGGATTCTGCTGATTTCACACACACACACTTTCTGGAGTGAAAAAAAAGGGGTAGATCTGCAATTTACTGCTTATCACATCTGCGAGTAGTTTCATAATACAAAAGCCTGACCTTCGGTGAATAAACGTCCTGGTTGACTACCTGCTTCTGTCAAGGAAATATGGTACCCCAGTCACTGAAGGCTGGAAGCCCTCTGATGACCTATTTAACAAGCCTGTCTTTGATAGTGAGCCACGCAGGAGTGAGTTTCATTCACTTGAACAAGGAGGGGATGGTACTTATTGAAAGAAACCTGGTATTTAACTCTGCGGGAACAAATGGACCCAAGGGATCATATGGACCCCACACTTGCTCAGTGCTTGTTAACTATCTGCAGATCACTGGACCACAACCTCCTCTCAAAGGATAGGGGAGAGAGGAGGAAGAGTCAAGGGGAACAGAAGGGTGAGGAACCAAGGAAGTTGCTGCAGCCCAGGGAAGGCAGTGCAAACTTCCCAGGCAAAGGAAGAATCACTTGGAGAAGAGGGCAAAGATTAGTGCAAGCTTGCAGTCCACCATGCTTTACCCTAAGAGTTGCGATATTTCTGTCTCACATTTCTGCCAGGGAAAGGGTTGAAAGCATTAACCTTTTTTTTTTTTTTTTTACTGAAGCATTTTGAAAATTAATTTATATGTGATCCTAGTCTCAAGAGAGGATGATTCATCTCTAGTTAAAAGTGCATTGGAAAACAATATACCTTTGCAATTTTAAGATATGTAAAGTAAGTCAGTATTCCAAAAGTCTTCACATTCCCTCCTTGCTCCCTGAAATAGTAAACTCCATTTTCCTTAAAATACTCTTCCCTGAATTAAATATGTTCTGCATGGATCCAAGTTTTACTAGAAGTCTAAAAAAAGTTTTAAAATTATTTGTTAGCTAAAAGAAGGCACCAGAGAAAGTCATTTCAAGCTTGGATTTGTAATTTCAAACCTAGTTTATAAAATATATCAATTGTTTTATACTTGTGCAAATGGAAAAAACAAACCTTCATTCTTTCAACAAATATTGGTTATTTAGCTATTGTGTAGCAGATACTCTCCGGAGAAGGCAATGGCATCCCACTCCAGTACTCTTGCCTGGAAACTCCCATGGACGGAGGAGCCTGGTAGGCTGCAGTCCATGGGGTCGCTGAGTCAGACACGACTGAGCGACTTCACTTTCACTTTTCACTTTCATGCACTGGAGAAGGAAATGGCAACCCACTCCAGTGTTCTTGCCTGGAGAATCCCAGGGATGGCGAAGCCCACTGGGCTGCCATCTGTGGGGTCGCACAGAGTCGGACATGACTGAAGCAACTTAGCAGCAGCAGCAGCAGATAATTTCATAGATGCTAACTATTAGCAATGAGCTAGATAACAGAGATCCCTGCCTTGGTGAAGCCTGCAGTTTAAGTGGGAGAATATAAATAACAACTAAGTAACTACATATATATAGTCTGTCAAGGCAATAGATGCTATGAAGAAAAGAATCAGGGCAGGCTCTAGAGAGTTCTGGGGTGAGTGTGGGTGATGGGAAGGGTGCATATATTATTTAAATTTGAAATACTTCCCAGTGGCCAATAGTTTAAAATTTCTCCATCACACCTTTCAGTCATGACAACAACTAGAACTGCAAGTGATCCATTTGAATTTCATCTCTTTGATGTGCTTTTTTCTACCTGTGAGCAGACAGAGCTACAGAATAGCCAACAGGCCAGGAAAACCAAGACAATATTGGCTGATCGAGTCAGCTTGTTTTACTACCTGTTATAGCATCTCTTAAAGACAAAATTGATAAGTGGATATAGATGAAAATATTAGTCCTGCCAGGTACACATCAGTTACTAGGTCTCAAAGGATACAGGACACGCCTACTCCCTTTTCTGAACAATAGTTCTTTTTTTTTTTTTTTTTAGCATCTTGGCAAAAGTAACAAGATTTAGGTCCTATCCTTAATTCTATCAACCTGGGCTTCGTTACTGTCTTCCTCTATTTGAGGAAATATTAGATAATGTTTCTTGGTGTAGAGTATTTTGAAAGCTTATGAAAGACTACTTGGCAGGTTCTTGATGACCACATATATTTTTCACTCAGTTCTCTGGAAGGGCTTGTAACAGGTGGTAACAATTGTGATGCTTTGGCTGAAGTAACAAAAACCAGCCCCCAGTGGCTTATACAACAAGGACTCTCTAGGACTCATAGAACTGGGCGTCCACAAGTTGGTGGAGTGTTAAACGTCATGCCTACCACCTTCATTTCTCTCCACTCTTCCAGCTCTTCTCTGCTCCCTGTGCTGCTCATTTTGTCTGTGGCCTCAAGATACCTGTGGTCATAAAGGGATTAGATGGGGAGAAGGAGTGGAGTGGGGAGGAGAGACAGAGACAGAGAAACAGAGAGTGGAGGAGGGCATGGATTTCCCTCACGGGCCCAGAATTTTCTCCCTCAAAACTTCTGAAAGACCAATTTATCTGTTTTACTGGCCACCATTGCCTTAATTCAGCCAATCTCTAAGTCAAGTGCAAGCAAAACCATTGCATAATTGACTTTAACTCAACAGAGCCTATCTCTTAATGGCAGGGACCTGCACCTTATGTAGGTGTCTCAGACCAAAACATTATGATTTGCCTGTAAAGGATACCCAGTAATATAATCTATTCATTCATTGATTTAATTAATTCACTTAAAGTATATATCAAGCACCTATACTTTTCCAGTTCTCAGAACAAAGGATTTATCAGTTAAAAAATTATCAGTGGAAAATCAATATGTTCCTGTCCTCATGGAGCTTAAACCCCACTGGGGGAGATGATATACAGTAAACAAGCCAATCAAATGATAGAGTTTGGTGAAATCTGCATGCTTTGTTTTAGTTGTGTCTGACTCTTTGTGACTCCGTGGACTGTAGTCCTCCATGCTCTCTCTGTCTGTGTAATTTTCCAAGAAAGAATAGTGGAGTGGGTTGCCATTTCCTACTGCATTTGTGAAACCTAGTGATCTTAAAAGTGTAACTCAGTTCATAAGAACTGACAATCAGTGGAAGATTTACGAGTGTCTTTCTAAACCAGAGCTGAGCTGAATACCTGTCTTATCCTGCAGACCTAGCTGATATATAAGATGCTCCAACAGATACAGAACATGGTACAGAATCATGTTCAAATATCCACATTTCTGGTTTCTTAATTCTACTTATTCAGATCTTGTTGGCCCTCACCTACACTAGTAGGTTTGGAGTCATTATTTCTTGCCTCTTTTGAGTCTTTCTTTATAATTTGCTGCTTTTTAAGTCTTTCCTTGTCTGTGAATACTTCTCACCCACTGCTGGGTGAATTGGATGATTTAGCCATATTCTTGTTCTTCCAGGACTGCTGTTAGGACCATACGAGATGCTCTGCTCATTCATTTGATATACAGTGTTTGTAGTTCGTAGGATAATTATCTCATAGACTGGAAAACTCAGATCCTATGGATCAAACAATTTGTTCAGTGTTACACAGATAGAAGGTACCAGGGATATGATTCAAGATCTATGCTCAAGGTCCTCTTAAGCAAATCTAATGTGAAATTCAACCTCTGTTTGTAAATGATTCTTATCAGTTAAGTGTGTCTCTCTTAAGACTGTATGTAGAAACCATGTTACACATCTCTTATTTCTTCTTCACACTTCTAGTACCTAACACTGTCCTGAGAGTATAGTAAAATCTGCTGATTGATAAATGACTGAGGTCAGAGGGCCTCTTTTTTGTGTAAAACAACATAATGTCAACCTAGGAATACTATTTTTCAAACAGAAAAGTAAACAGTTATTTTTAACCAGGCGACAGTTAAGATATTAAATAATAAATGAATTTACTCTGATGGCTATGCAGATAGATATTAAAGTGGTATCAAAGCATTTCCATCAGTTATGTAGGCACACATTGGTTCTAAATGTGACATCATAGAAGCATCAAGGCCTTTAAAAATAGTGATTAGGGAACAACATGGATCATCATTTTAGAATTACCCTTCTTCATGTTTTAAAGTACAACTGTTACCAACAATCATAACAACTCACGTTTATGGTCAGAAAGCGATTGTACTGAGCAGTTGCTGCACTGCCTGATGCTCACGTGGGATCCAGAGACCATCAATCTGCCTCTGCCATTCAAATAATGCACACCCACTGCAAATGCTGCTTGGAATTTATGCCATCCATGAATAGTCATTCATTTGGATGACCAACACCTTGCTCAACCAAAATTAAAAAACAAAATATTTCATATACTTCAGTATGATTTAGTACATATAAACATGATGACCATAAATCAAGAGAATTTCCCCAACAGGAAAAGCATAAATTTCCCAGATCCATTTAAGAAATCTAAACAATTCATGCTCTCTCCCCCAGCTGACATGGGATCATGAAGTTGTGGTGCATGGGAACCTGGAAAAGTGTGTGCAACCACCCCTCTCCCCTTTGCAAGGCCTCCTCTCAACAAGTCCAGGCACAGGAAAGAAATGCTAGAGACCTGCAGAACAGCTTTTAACAATGTTCCTGTTTTTAAATTATAAAATTGAATTATGTGTTCAGTTCAGTTCAGTCGCTCAGTTGTGTCTGACTCCTTGCGGCCCCATGAATCGCAGCACGCCAGGCCTCCCTGTCCATCACCAACTCCCGGAGTTCACTCAGACTCACATTCATCGAGTCAGTGATGCCATCCAGCCATCTCATCCTCGGTCGTCCCCTTCTTCTCCTGCCCCCAATCCCTCCCAGCATCAGAGACTTTTCCAATGAGTCAACTCTTCACATGAGGTGGCCAGAGTACTGGAGTATCAGCTTTAGCATCATTCCCTCCAAAGAAATCCCAGGGCTGATCTCCTTCAGAATGGACTGGTTGGATCTCCTTGCAGTCCAAGGGACTCTCAAGAATCTTCTCCAACACCACAGTTCAAAAGCATCAATTCTTCGGCGCTCAGCCTTCTTCACAGTCCAACTCTCATATCCATACATGACCACAGGAAAAACCATAGCTGCTACTAAGTCGCTTCAGTCATGTCCGACTCTGTGCGACCCCATAGACGGCAGCCCACCAGGCTCCCCCGTCCCTGGGATTCTCCTGGCAAGGACACTGGAGTGGGTTGCCATTTCCTTCTCCAATGCATGAAAGTGAAAAGTGAAAGTGATATTCCTCAACGAAATTGTGTTTAGGGACTAGCAGGGAAATACCTGCTGAAACAAACATTACCTGAAATGTAAAACAACTGAAAATACACGAGAAGATTCTTTCTTATTCACATAACAGATAAGTCAGATGTTCTTTTTTCATGGTGGTGATGTTCCTTCATCCATGGAAACACTTATTAGTTCAACAGCCAAGGTTGATTGAGGCTCTAACATTTGCAACACAAGTTCTCTGAAGCATCTGGGGTGTATTCCATCCTAGGCATCCTGAAAATCTTGGAGAAGCATGTGCAGAAACTGCCTGAAAGTGGTTTCCATCACTTCCCCTCACATGGCATTTTCTAGGACTCTGTCCCATGGTGAACCTAGCTGCTAAGGAGGCTAAGAACACAGCTGTCGCTATGTGCTTAGAGAGAAAAGAAGAACGTGTCTTTTGGTGAACAGTGGCTCTCCCTGTTTCAGTGATAAATATTATTGTTCTACAGAAACTTTTCCCAGAGTTATCCTACATCTTGCTTCTCAGTGCCTCACAGCTCCTTCCTACTGCTTCTCTAAATTCAGTATTTATTTTATACAAAGCTAAAACTCAGAAGAAGGTAGTCAAAAGGCCAAAAATTCCAGTTATAATTAAGTACTAGGATATAATGTGGACTCTGATGACTGTAGTTAACATTTCTGTATAATACATACAGAGTATATAGTAAGAGTTCTCAACACAAGGGAAATTTTTTTTTCTAATTTTTTTTTGTATATGAGATGATGAATGTAAACTAAACTTACAGTGACAATCATGTCACAACTTATGTAAATCAAATAATTGTACTGTATAATTTGAACTTGTATCAGTATCAATTATATACATCAATTATATCTCAATATCTATATATATCAATAAATAAACATCTATATCAATTATATCTCTGTCTCTTATACACATCTTTCTTCATGTTTTAAAGTACAATCGCTTTCTGACCATAAACGTGAGTTGTTATGATTGTTGGTAACAGTTGTACTTTAAAACATGAAGAAGGGTAATTCTAAAATGATGATCCATGTTGTTCCCTAATCACTATTTTTAAAGGCCTTGATGCTTCTATGATGTCACATTTAGAACCAATGTGTGCCTACATA